>JAGDYQ010000078.1:1794085-1935122 GCA_021962125.1 Bulinus truncatus | reverse complement strand
TGTGCTTGTATGTCTGCATTTTTGTATGACTGTATGTTTGTGTATATGTTTGTATGTGTTTGTATGTTTGTGTGTGTTTGTATGTTTAAATGCGTGTGTGTTTGTATGTTTGTGTGTGTTTGTATGTTTGTGTGTGTTTTATGTTTGTATGTTTGTATGTTTGTGTGTGTGTGTTAGCATGTTTGTGTGTGTTTGTATGTTTGTGTGTGTTTGTATGTTTGTATGGCTATATGTTTGTGCATATGTTTGTATGTTTGTGTGTGTTTGTATGTTTGTGTGTTTGTATGTTTGTGTGTTTGTGTTGTGTTTGTATGTTTGTGTGTGTATGTATGTTTGTGTGTGTTTGTATGTTTTTGTGTTTGTGTTGTGTTTGTATGTTTGTGTGTGTTTGTATGTTTGTGTGTGTTTGTATGTTTGTGTGTGTTTGTATGTTTGTGTGTGTTTGTATGTTTGTGTGCTTGTGTTGTGTTTGTATGTTTGTGTGTGTTTGTATGTTTGTGTGCTTGTGTTGTGTTTGTATGTTTGTGTGTGTTTGTATGTTTGTGTGTTTGTATGTTTGTGTGTTTGTATGTTTGTGTGTTTGTATGTTTGTGTGTATGTATGTTTGTGTGTGTTTGTATGTTTGTGTGTGTTTGTATGTTTGTGTGTGTTTGTATGTTTGTGTGTGTTTGTATGTTTGTGTGCTTGTGTTGTGTTTGTATGTTTGTGTGTGTTTGTATGTTTGTGTGCTTGTGTTGTGTTTGTATGTTTGTGTGTGTTTGTATGTTTGTGTGTTTGTATGTTTGTGTGTGTTTGTATGTTTGTGTGCTTGTGTTGTGTTTGTATGTTTGTGTGTGTTTGTATGTTTGTGTGTTTGTGTTGTATTTGTATGTTAGTGTGTGTTTGTATGTTTGTGTGTGTTTGTATGTTTGTGTGCTTGTGTGACTTTAATTGGTGTGGGGGAGGGGCATCTCTACAGCGAGTCGTTTTAAAAAGGCTCATGGGTTGGTGGGTTCCAATGGCTCAGCCCCCACACATGTCTACACCTATGCGGAGGGTGTGATCTTTGTTATGTCCATCCATTGACCGTTGCCTTGCCACATACGATTCGCGGCTTCTCCCATGGCATGTAATTATCTTTCTCACACCATCTACCACCATTTTCTATCATTTACCATCATCTGACACCATCTACCACCATTTTCTATCATTTACCATCATCTGACACCATCTACCACCATTTTCTATTCATTTACCATCATCTGACACCATCTACCACCATTTTCTATCATTTACCATCATCTGACACCATCTATCACCGTTTTCTATTCATTTACCATCATCTGACACCATCTACCACCGTTTTCTATTCATTTACCATCATCTGACACCATCTACCACCATTTTATATCATTTACCATCATCTGACACCATCTACCATTTTTTACCACAATCTGACACCATCTGACACCATCTACCACCGTTTGCTAACATGTACCATCATCTGACACCATCTACAATTTTTTTACCACAATCTGACACCATCTGACACCATCTACCACTATTTTCTACAATTTACCATCATCTGACAACAACTACCATTTTTTTTACCACAAACTGACACCCTCTGGCATCATCTACCCCCCCAGCTAGCCAAGGGTCAATTCCAGACAATAACCCTCCCCATGGTCTCGTAGTACCTGCTCCACATCGTACCCACCACTTACTCGACCGTTATGAAAGTGTATATTGAGTCATTGGAACAAATCCACGAACGGATTTATAATATAAAAGACCAAAGTTTCTATAGCATATCAATAATAGTCATAGCATAACTGTAACACTAGTGACTGTATCACCGGTAACTATAACAAGGGTAAACATCACAGCTGTAAATATAACACCGTTAAGTATAACCTTGATAAACCATGGAAATAATCCACTGGTAACTCTAACACTGGTAAGTCTAACACTGATAATTATAACACAAACAATTTTTAACACTGGTAGCTATAACACTGGTAACTATAACACTGGTAACTATAACACTGGCAACTATAACACTGGTAGTTATCACACTGGTAACTATAACACTGGTAACTATAACACTGGTAGCTATAACACTGGCAGCTATAACACGGGTAGCTATAACACTGGCAGCTATAACACGGGTAGCTATAACACTGGTAACTATAACACTGGTAACTATAACACTGGTAGCTATAACACTGGCAGCTATAACACGGGTAGCTATAACACTGGTAACTATAACACTGGTAACTATAACACTGGTAACTATAACACTGGTAACTATAACACTGGTAACTATAACACTGGTAACTATAACACTGGTTAGCAAAACAGAAATAAAAATGAGCACACCAATAGCCAAACGCCGAAAACTAAAAACAATGAATGATCTTTATCACAATGATAACTCGATTCATGACTATAACTGCATTGGATATAATCCGACCTCCCCGCATCACCAGGGTCTCACAAAGGGGCTGTAACTCCTCCATCAAACGTTTACAGTTGGGACTCAAAAGGGAGGTAAACGAGCAAAGTTGCGGTTAGAAACGTGACGAACAAAAAAAAAAAAATTAAGAAAGAAGAAAAAAATGATTTTTGTCTGTTTCAATTTCAACACATGCCTCACACCTCTGTTTCTAATCTTCGATACTAAATCACTCCCACCCCCACATTCTCCACCTCCACTTGGAAGTGCCCCCCCCTTCATTTTTTTCTTATTCTTTTACAGCTTTCATGTTAAACTTAATGATATGCCTTCAAAGACCTTTTACAAAAAATAAAACACACACACGCACACAGACTTGTATCATATTTCAAAACCACTGCGCATGTCTTTGTTGAAAAAAAAAATTTTTTCGGATCAAAATCAAAAGAAATGAAAATATGATCACGTGCATTGATTTGAAACTCCAACTCCATACACACACACACACACACACCCTCTACAACACACACACACACACATACACACACCGTCTACCACACACACAGCGTTCACTAGGATAATGATTCACTGATATATGTATATATAATAATAATAATAATAATATATATAACATATCATGTCTGGCTCTGTTATCTGTTGCTAATGAGCGATCTTAATGCTGGGGAAGATGGAGAGAAAGAGATGGATGGACGGATAGGTAGGTAAATGGAAGGATGAATGAATAGATAGATAGTAGATAGATTCTTAGTTGATAGATAAATAGTAGATCTATCTATCTATCTATCTATCTATCTATCTATCTATCTATCTATCTATCTATCTATCTATCTATCTATCTATCTATCTATCTATCTATCTATCTATCTATCTATCTGCCAAATTATCTATCTATAGATTCTATCAGATATAAAAGGAATGTAGTATTGGAGGGGGGGGGGTCCCTTTAACAACAGAGGGCGTAGCCAGCCACACAGTTTGCCCTTCTCCAGGAACGGCTCTGGCGGGCGCCATTGAAATATTCCTGCAGTGTTTTAACTGGCAACAATAACACAATAAGACTGGCCCGTAAACGGGGGAAGGTTCTGTACATTGACCACAGGCAGATACAATGGTCTGGAGCCGCCGATGATGAAAGTCGTATGTGTCAAAATGTGTATGTGTGAGTGTATGTGAGTGTGTGCGTGTGTGAGTGTGTGTATGAGTGTGGTAATGTGTATGTGTATGTATGTGTGTGTGTGTGTTTGTGCTTTGATTCAGATTGAATATATGAAGTATCAGGCCTCCCCCCAAAAAAACCACCAAGTTTGGCGGTTGGGGGGGGTGTAAATGTTGGTTGGGGGTTGGGTGGGTTCCCCTGATTAGCACCCCCCCCATACACCCTCCGCCCCCTTCTCCAAACGATCCTTTAGTTAGACCGCTAGCTTGAGGGCGCAAGCGTCATAATGGGGAGGGTAAAGGAAGGGCGATTATTTCTTCCCCCCCCCACCCACTCTCACGACAACCCTCACCCGTCCCTACCGCGCACTATCAGTCTTAACGGCCGCACAACTTTCATTTGCCTGGTCAACAGACAACAAGGGAGCTAATTTAGGGATTTGTACGGGGGGGGGGGTGGTGTCTGTATTGTTTTAACCGATACATGGTGTACCCAGGGAATCAAACTGGTGCCAGACACTCAGTAAATACATCGGGGTCAACACATGACCTCATCGTGTCTTCATAACTGTACAGTTGTTGTCGGAATTCTTTGTGGGTGTGACAGTCCTCTCGGGGGGGGGGGATGAGGGGTGCAAAGCCGCCCACAACTCTTCCGTTCGACCGTGGTGCCCAAACAAGAAAGCGTCTCTTAACACTGATGTCTTGTCATTTCTCTATCTTGGTAAGACCTCTGGCCATCAGTCTATGTCTTGCACATTTAGCTCAGTCAGTCAGTCAGTTAGTCAGTGAGGTAGTCAGTCAGTCCGGCAGTCAGTCAGACATGCAGGCAGACAGGCAAGTAAATTGGCAGGTAGTCAGTTAGGCAGGCAGGCATGAAGTCAGTCAGGTAGTCAGTCAGTGAGGCAGTCAGGCAGGCAGGCAGTCAGTCATGCATGCAGGCAGACCGGCAGGCAAACAGGCAGATATTCAGTCAGACAGTAAGTCATTCAGTCAGGCAGGCAGGCAGGCAGATAGTCATCTGCCGATTAGTAGATTTCGGAACGTCTGCAGAAAAAGAAGAAAAAATTCGCGCTCCCGCTTCTTGGTTAATGCGGGTTTGAACCCGATACCTGAAGTTGAGTGCTCTAACACATGACCACCACAAACAATCGCTCCATGGCTTTGCGACCGCGTGCACACCTTAGATTGCGACAATCTCGGCCCTTATCAGGGGCCCCCGTATTAAATGGTTCAAGAATTTGTTGTCACAGGGGGGGTGTGCGCCCAAGTTTTAATAAATAAATGAAGCAGGAACCGCTCCCATACCGGAAGTTGTTACGCATGTTGTTTATATAAAAATGTTTAGCAAGCAACACACACCCGGGAACTAACACTGTCGCTCGTATCAAGGGAACCGTCGCAAAATTTGCGACGTAACTCTGAATTCATCCATAAACATGTCCTTATATTAGACACTAGGTCATACATTTTTACCGAAATCTGAGCTCATTTTATTTTCGAAACTAAATTTAACCTTGTTATATATATATATATATATATATATATATATATATATATATATATATATATATATATATATATATATGTGTGTGTGTGTGTATATATATATATTTATTTAGAACAGCTGTTTGGAGTGGTTTTCGGTTTTTCCCATGTCAAACTGTTTCATCGAAGAGGCAGGCGCGCACGTGTGTGTGTGTGTGTGTGTGTGTTCCTTATGTTATTTATAGCCGGCCAGAGCTGAGCTTGTTTGAAGATATCATGTAACATTCTTAAGGGGGTCCATTCACCCCCCTTCCTCCCCCCCCCCCCCCCCAATCCCCGGTGGAGTCAATACGAACGTATTCCCCGGAAGTGTGACAAATTTCGTCACATCATTGGGACACGGCTGTGACTTACCCCACAATAGGGTGCTGCAAGGTAGGGCCCAAATAAGGAGGGCAGGGGGTGGAAGGGGGGGGCTCTGGAGGCTGGTAATTTAATGATCCACCAGGCCACCTGGTATCAAGTTACCAACTCCATTCCCTCTCTCTCTCTCTCTCTCTCTCTCTCTCTGGGTAAGTACACGTAATGTATTCCTATTTAAGCGTTCGGCACAACACCTCCTTATGTAGCAGGGAGTCAATGGATATAAATGTGTGTGTGTGTGTGTTACATGGAGAGATCTATAGAGGGTTAAAGTAATGGGGTGTGGAGGGAGGAGGGAGTGGGGAGGTAATCATTGAGACTAACGAACCCTCACAGATGCAAGTAACGATCCTTATTAGTTCAAACCGATGCAAGGCACCCGGGGGTAGGAACGCCACGGCCAGTCTAAGAACCCCCCCCCCACACACACACACGCTGTAGTACCTGGACGGTAGGATCGTTCTCAGGTGTCTGTGGGCCCCTAGACTAATCCTGCTCTGTATTCCCTATGCAAGGTCATATTTTGGAGCCGTAGGCGATGTTTTATATGGGGACTCTTGGATGAAGCTCTATTTGAAGGCAGATGTCAAGGTTAAAGTTTCATTTTTGGGCCAGATGTAACAACATCTGATGACCAAAGGCAAAGGGGCTTTTTTTTTTGGGGTTGGGGGGTAGGGTGTCAAAGCAAAGTTACATTTGAAGGCCCTAGGAAAAGTTTCACTCCCCCCCCCATATGCCAAGTAAAATTTTGGGGCCTCTGGAAAAAAATAGGCTGTCAAAGCTGTCCATTTTTTTCATATCTTAGGGCCTGTAAGCAGGAATCTTTAACACGAAATAGGCTGTCTGAAGTCTGAACCGACAGTTAAGTCGTATTAATCATGTTGGTAAAGGCAAACTAAAAAAATAATCACAATTGCCACCCCCTTCCCCCCGCCCCCTCCCTACACATAGCGGTGTCGAACATAAACAGCTCCAAAGTTTTCCTATTCATACGTACTGCTCAGCACGTAGCCTCTAAACCAATGTTGTTGTTTTTTTTTGTTTCGTTAAGATTTTGTGGAAATTTAAAAAAAACTCAATCACTTTTAAATGTCAAATAATTAATTATTTATTAGATTAGCTTGTGTAAAGAAAAAAAAATCTGGCTAAAAATTCGAAAAACCTGCATTTAAAATAAAAAAAAAGATTTGGACCTTCTCTGATAATACAGACGATGATGCGAAATAATATTTATTACAGTAGCTGGGAATTTACAAAGGAAAACATATTAAACTGGTATTAATTTTGTGATTACTTATTTTCTGCGAGACTGCAAACAGAAGCAGTGGTGATACGTCATCATGGTTTGCTGCGCATCTATTGTACGGACGACATTAAGAAGACACCATGAACTGCACTATTAGCTTGCCTGGTTGATTACAGAATGGATTGCATCAGGCATGTTAAACTCAAGAGTTCCACCCGAGGGCCGCATGAGTGCTATTGACCTGTCCCACGGGCTGCATAAGACATTGAAATAAAAGAAAGCGTCCAGTGAAATGTATTGTAGAATTTATCAACTATTTATGTACATGTTGTGGCGGCTAGCTGCACGTTCATTGGACATCTATCTATCTATCTATCTATCTATCTATCTATCTATCTATCTATCTATCTATCTATCTATCTATCTATCTATCTATCTATCTATCTATCTATCTATCTATCTATCTATCTATCTATCAATCCATCCATCCATCCATCCATCCATCCATCCATCCATCCATCCATCCATCCATCCATCCATCTGTATGTCTTTCTGTCTGTCTAGGCACTGGGGCTTATTAGGAAGAGAGACACTGCCTTTAGGTTTCTCAAGGAAAAATAAATCAATAGAATATATGTCAAAAAAAAAAAAACATGTAGCTCTACTAGTCCAAAAATATATCATCCCCCCACCAACACGTATAGAGATCTCCCCCCCCCACCAACACGTATAGAGATCTCCCCCCCACCAACACGTATAGAGATCTCCCCCCCCACCAACACGTATAGAGATCTCCCCCCCCCCACCAACACGTATAGAGGTCTCCCCCCACCAACACGTATAGAGATCTCCCCACCCCCCACCAACACGTATAGAGATCTCCCCCCCACCAACACGTATAGAGATCTCCCCCCCACCAACACGTATAGAGATCTCCCCCCCACCAACACGTATAGAGATCTCCCCCCCCACCAACACGTATAGAGATCTCCCCCCCACCAACACGTATAGAGATCTCTCCCCCCCACCAACACGTATAGAGATCTCCCACCCCCACCAACACGTATAGAGATCTCCCCCCACCAACACGTATAGAGATCTCCCCCACCAACACGTATAGAGATCTCCCCCCACCAACACGTATAGAGATCTCCCCCCCCAACACGTATAGAGATCTCTCCCCACCACCAACACGTATAGAGATCTCCCCCCACCAACACGTATAGAGATCTCCCCCCCACCAACACGTATAGAGATCTCCCCCCCACCAACACGTATAGAGATCTCCCCCCCCCCACCAACACGTATAGAGATCTCCCCCACCACCAACACGTATAGAGATCTCCCCCCACCACCAACACGTATAGAGATCTCCCCCCACCACCAACACGTATAGAGATCTCCCCCCACCAACACGTATAGAGATCTCCCCCACCAGCAACACGTATAGAGATCTCCCCCCCACCAACACGTATAGAGATCTCCCCCCCACCAACACGTATAGAGATCTCCCCCACCAACACGTATAGAGATCTCCCACCCCACCAACACGTATAGAGATCTCCCCCCACCAACACGTATAGAGATCTCCCCCCCCACCAACACGTATAGAGATCTCCCCCCCACCAACACGTATAGAGATCTCCCCCCCCCACCAACACGTATAGAGATCTCCCCCCCACCAACACGTATAGAGATCTCCCCCCACCAACACGTATACAGATCTCCCCCACCAACACGTATAGAGATCTCCCCCCCACCAACACGTATAGAGATCTCCCCCCCAACACGTATAGAGATCTCCCCCCCACCAACACGTATAGAGATCTCCCCCCACCAACACGTATAGAGATCTCCCCCCCAACACGTATAGAGATCTCCCCCCCACCAACACGTATAGAGATCTCCCCCCCCAACACGTATAGAGATCTCCCACCCCCCAACACGTATAGAGATCTCCCCCCCCACCAACACGTATAGAGATCTCCCCGCCCCCAACACGTATAGAGATCTCCCCCCCACCACCACGTATAGAGATCTCCCCCCCCACCAACACGTATAGAGATCTCCCCCCCCAACACGTATAGAGATCTCCCCCCACCAACACGTATAGAGATCTCCCCCACCAACACGTATAGAGATCTCCCCCCCACCACACGTATAGAGATCTCCCCCCCACCAACACGTATAGAGATCTCCCCCCCACCAACACGTATAGAGATCTCCCCCACCAACACGTATAGAGATCTCCCCCCCCACCAACACGTATAGAGATCTCCCCCCCCACCAACACGTATAGAGATCTCCCCCCCCACCAACACGTATAGAGATCTCCCCCCAAACACGTATAGAGATCTCCCCCCAAACAAGTATAGAGATCTCCCCCACCAACACGTATAGAGATCTCCCCCCACCAACACGTATAGAGATCTCCCCCCCACCAACACGTATAGAGATCTCCCCCACCAACACGTATAGAGATCTCCCCCCCCACCAACACGTATAGAGATCTCCCCCCACCAACACGTATAGAGATCTCCCCCCCCACCAACACGTATAGAGATCTCCCCCACCAACACGTATAGAGATCTCCCCCCACAAACACGTATAGAGATCTCCCCCCACCAACACGTATAGAGATCTCCCCCACCAACACGTATAGAGATCTCCCCAACACGTATAGAGATCTCCCCCCACCAACACGTATAGAGATCTCCCCCCCACCAACACGTATAGAGATCTCCCCCCACCAACACGTATAGAGATCTCCCCCCCACCAACACGTATAGAGATCTCCCCCCACCAACACGTATAGAGATCTCCCCCCCCCAACACGTATAGAGAGATCTCCCCCCAACACGTATAGAGATCTCCCTCCCCACCAACACGTATAGAGATCTCCCCCCCAACACGTATAGAGATCTCCCCCACCCAACACGTATAGAGATCTCCCCCACCCCCCAACACGTATAGAGATCTCCCCCCCCACCAACACGTATAGAGATCTCCCCCCACCAACACGTATAGAGATCTCCCCCCCACCAACACGTATAGAGATCTCCCCCCACCAACACGTATAGAGATCTCCCCCACCAACACGTATAGAGATCTCCCCCCTCACCAACACGTATAGAGATCTCCCCCACCAACACGTATAGAGATCTCCCTCCACCACCAACACGTATAGAGATCTCCCCCACCACCAACACGTATATAGATCTCCCCCACCACCAACACGTATAGAGATCTCCCCCCCACCAACACGTATAGAGATCTCCCCCCAACCAACACGTATAGAGATCTCCCCCCACCAACACGTATAGAGATCTCCCCCCCACCAACACGTATAGAGATCTCCCCCCACCAACACGTATAGAGATCTCCCCCCCACCAACACGTATAGAGATCTCCCCCCACCAACACGTATAGAGATCTCCCCCCCCACCAACACGTATAGAGATCTCCCCCCCACCAACACGTATAGAGATCTCCCCCCACTAACACGTATAGAGATCTCCCCCACCAACACGTATAGAGAACTCTCCCCCACCACCAACACGTATAGAGATCTCTCCCCCACCAACACGTATAGAGATCTCCCCCCCACCAACACGTATAGAGATCTCCCCCCCACCAACACGTATAGAGATCTCCCCCCCCACCAACACGTATAGAGATCTCCCCCCCCACCAACACGTATAGAGATCTCCCCCCACCAATACGTATAGAGATCTCCCCCCACCAACACGTATAGAGATCTCCCCCCCCCCACCAACACGTATAGAGATCTCCCCCCCCCACCAACACGTATAGAGATCTCCCCCCACAACACGTATAGAGATCTCTCCCCCCCCACCAACACGTATAGAGATCTCCCACCCCCACCAACACGTATAGAGATCTCCCCCCCACCAACACGTATAGAGATCTCCCCCCCACCAACACGTATAGAGATCTCCCCCCACCAACACGTATAGAGATCTCCCCCCACCAACACGTATAGAGATCTCTCCCCACCACCAACACGTATAGAGATCTCCCCCACCAACACGTATAGAGATCTCCCCCCACCAACACGTATAGAGATCTCCCCCCCCACCAACACGTATAGAGATCTCCCCCCCACCAACACGTATAGAGATCTCCCCCCCACCAACACGTATAGAGATCTCCCCCCCCACCAACACGTATAGAGATCTCCCCCTCCCCACCAACACGTATAGAGATCTCTCCCCACCACCAACACGTATAGAGATCTCCCCCCACCAACACGTATAGAGATCTCCCCCCCCACCAACACGTATAGAGATCTCCCCCCACCAACACGTATAGAGATCTCCCCCCCCACCAACACGTATAGAGATCTCCCCCCCCCACCAACACGTATAGAGATCTCCCCCCCCACCAACACGTATAGAGATCTCCCCCCACCAACACGTATAGAGATCTCCCCCCCACCAACACGTATAGAGATCTCCCCCCCCACCAACACGTATAGAGATCTCCCCCCCCACCAACACGTATAGAGATCTCCCCCCCCCCCACCAACACGTATAGAGATCTCCCCCCACCCCCCATTCCCCCGCCCCTTCCTCACTACAAATGAGTTCCCCCCCCCACCTTTGCCATCTTCTCTCCCTCCCTTCCATTAACACTTCATACTATTTTTTGTTATGTTAACTTTCGTATATGTGTGTGTGCGCTCTTGAGAAATCTTTTGTCGCGGTTCTCGCCCAGGTCTCGAGCTCAGCGGGAGTTGCAGACTCGACACGAGATCTCCCTCCATTGAAGAATATCCTCGCGACTCAAGTGAAGGATTTTCGCTGGTTGTAATTAGCCTCTGTGCTTGTTTATTGGGATCTATGAAAGGATGGGCGTGGGGTGAGGGGGTGAGAAGGGGGTGCGCGAGGCGATTACGGGCACTTGTGGCACCCTCGGTTGATGGATGATGTATTGTCGCTCCCCCAATCACCACCCCCTCACCTTTGGTTCGGGCACGCAAGAAAATATGTTTTAATAAGCGAGAAATTGGTTGGGAGGGGGGAGGTTAGTTCTGGAGAGCGTTATATTTATGGTTAAATGGAAAACGTCTATTAGTTTGAACGTACAAGTATCTACCTATCTATTCGTACACAAACACATATGCGGGTAGCATAAATAAAAGAAAATATTTGACGTAGTTTGTGTATCAGTTGATATTTTTAGTTCAAAATTTGAGGCTCTCCTTCAAATGCAAATTATTTCAGTGTTTAAACAGGTGTAAATATCAACAACAACAACAGCAGCAACAGCCTTCCAGACCCCCATTTTTTATTTCGACACCTAAATATTTTTGTGAGTCAGTTTTTAAGCGTTGTTAATTGCATATTTCTTACATTCATTTATCCCCTCACCCTTCACTATCCCGTGAGATGAGTTGAAGACTCCCCCCCCCCCCCCGATCTCAAAGCACCGCTCCTTATAAAGACACAGTTGGCAAAGGTAATTTTGGATTTGAATCCCTGGGCTGGGCTGCCAATGTCAATGGTCCAACGTCAAGACGTACCTGTCTGTGGTCCATCGTCGAAACGTTCCTTCGGTGGTCCAACGTCGAGACGTACCTGTCTGTGGTCCATCGTTGAGATGTATCCGTCGGTGGTCCATCATCGAGAAGTTCCTGTCGGTGGTCCATCGTCGAGACGTACCTGTCTGTGGTCCATCGTTGAGATGTATCCGTCGGTGGTCCATCGTCGAGACGTACCTGTCTGTGGTCCATCGTCGAGATGTATCCGTCGGTGGTCCATCATCGAGAAGTTCCTGTCGGTGGTCCATCGTCGAGAAATACCTGTCTGTGGTCCATCGTTGAGATGTATCCGTCGGTGGTCCATCATCGAGAAGTTCTTGTCGGTGGTCCATCGTCGAGACGTACCTGTCTGTGGTCCAACGTTGAGATGTATCCGTCGGTGGTCCATCGTCGAGACGTACCTGACTGTGGTCCATCGTTGAGATGTACCCGTCGGTGGTCCATCGTCGAAACTTGATGTCAAGAGGCAATTTCTAGAAATACCGCAAGCACTTAGCAGTTTTTAAAAATGAAGGGAACAGAGAAATCTTGACAAAAGGGGCAGTAACTTTGATCGCGTAACTTTTGCGTCACTCCGAAATATTTAATGTGACACTCGTGACGTTGCGAAACATTTGGAGCTAGCAGACGACAACCGAAGAATAATACAAGACGTTGACGGTTTTTTTTTTTTTACTTAAATTGTATCAGACTTGAAGATCGACGCGTTGAAGAGTTCGGAACCTCCCCTCCCCTCCCCCCTCCTCCTCACCCTCCACGGGGACAACTCATTAAATGTAATAATGTTTAAAAGACATACGCAAACTCAACCACAGATGCTTCCATTCAATGTGTGTGTAGATTACAGCAAAAGATAAGAGTGTGAGGAAACGGGTTGTCTGTCCTTAAAGATGAAAGAGTATAATGGCGGTTTATATATATATATATATATATATATATATATATATATATACACACACACACACACACACACATATATATATAAAGTTGGGTATGGCAGACTCTTACGCGAGTGTCTGGTTATAGCATATCGTCCCTTAATCATCACCACAGGGTGGCCAATCACGGGACGAGGAAGTGTCACATGACTTTAAGCTTTTTTTTTGGGGGGGGGGGATGGGCTTAGTTGGGTTTAGGTGAGGAGGAGATCTTTGAACAAATTATTAAACAAATAAAAAGTTGTATGTTTAAATAATAAATATAAAAATGTTTTTGTTTGTTTTATATGATGCTTCCGAGGGCGCGGCGGTGAAGTTAATCAACACACTGGAGATTTGGTTGTTGTTATATCGCACAGGTGTAGACGTGCGTGTGGGTTGCCAAGGAGTTTTGTTGTATAAACAGCGGAAGTGACGTTGCTGAAACCAGTAAAGAAAAATGAAATTGGAAACTAAAAAAAAAAAAATCGCAATGAATTTTGCATTGAACACAACACAATAAAACACAAACATTCAGTCGCTTAAACACACAAAAAACAGAAACACACAAACACACAAAGACACTATAAACATACAAACACTCCTACATGTTTAATTCACCGTAGCATATTTTGGTAAAACAAAAGCACTGTTAATAAAGTTAGCTTGTTTGGGAGTACACTGTTCGCAGTGCCGTAGCTAGCTTAACTCACGCCCGGGGGGGCACCATACCTTTTTTAATACCTTCTTAGCCCCCCAACCCCCATTCGAAAACCATATAATATTATATGTAAACTATACCATTTGGCGCCTTTTTGTGAGTTGCGCCCGGGGCATGATGCCCCTCCCTTGCCCAAATCGCTTTACGCTTCTGACAGTTCGTAAATGAAGCTTGTGCTGGAGTACACTATCCGTAAATCAACTTTCTTTAGGAGTACACTATCCGTAAATCAACTTTCTTTAGGAGTACACTATCCGTAAATCAACTTTCTTTAGGAGTACACTATCCGTAAATCAACTTTCTTTAGGAGTACACTATCCGTAAATCAACTTTCTTTAGGAGTACACTATCCGTAAATCAACTTTCTTTAGGAGTACACTATCCGTAAATCAACTTTCTTTAGGAGTACACTATCCGTAAATCAACTTTCTTTAGGAGTACACTATCCGTAAATCAACTTTCTTTAGGAGTACACTGCTCGTAAAGTAAACTTGTTTGGAAGTGCGAAAGAGATATAAATAGAAGTGCATCATTCCACCCCTGTCTCGAGTTGAACTAAAAAAACTGGCCTGTTGCTGTTGATGCAGTTTCTACAATTATTGTCTTATTAAACCTTCACATCTCATTCACAGAAAGAGCACACTATACTATAACTACCCCCCCCCCTCATTCCCACCTTCCCCAACGATTAGCTCGAATAGATCACGTGACCTCAGCAATGCGTTATAGAAGACCCACCAACAAATACACCAACATACGTGCGTTGTTTTCCCCCGTACAGGAAGCCATGACACATCCAACATTTCACGATGTTCCAACTTCTTTTTTTATATTTTATCGCTCGCTTTTTCTTCATGGGTTTAAATAAGTTTTGATGTAAAAGAAAAAAAAAACCCAGGGGAATTTTAGCACACCCCCTACTCCCCCCTCCCCCCAGCCTGGTACATATTTGAATCTCAAGACCTACCCCATCAAGGACCCACCCCCTCCACTCCCGACTCCCGCCTGTCTTCATCTGGTTTTAATTGTCGGGTTAACGCCATCCGCTGGAAGATCGCGCTAATAGTCCGCTGCACTCCCCACCTTTAACCCACACCCCCCCCACCACCCCCGGGCCGTCTGAGACGTATCCACGGAGTGTATTCAGTATTTTGTATCATTTAATTCTGTTGGGTCTAGCCACTCATCTCTCATTCAGACTGAACCCATTCCATTTGTAAACCCCAGGCCCCCCCTCACACCCCCCCCGGGGGGCCGGCCGCCCACGCAATATTGACTCGGATGAAAATGAAGTGGGGAACGAACCTTTCTCCAACAAGTCATTTGTTGACTGGCACAACGTCAGGTTTAATTAGAGTTGGGGGTGGAGGGGGTAAAAACATTCAACTTGAAACTTTTTGAACAAAAAAAAATTTAATTGACATAAAACTCAAAGTTTCACTTCGCTGTGTACAAATTGTTTCACTTTGCTGTGTACAAACTGTTTCACTTCGCTGTATACAAACTGTTTCACTTCGCTGTGTACAAATTGATTCACTTCGCTGTGTACAAATTGTTTCACTTCGCTGTGTACACAATTGTTTCACTTCGCTGTGTACAAATTGTTTCACTTCGCTGTGTACACAATTGTTTCACTTCGCTGTGTACAAATTGTTTCACTTCGCTGTGTACAAATTGATTCACTTCGCTGTGTACAAATTGTTTCACATCGCTGTGTACACAATTGTTTCACTTCGCTGTGTACACAATTGTTTCACTTCGCTGTGTACGAATTGTTTCACTTCGCTGCGTACAAATTGTTTCACTTCGCTATGTACAAATTGATTCACTTCGCTGTGTACAAACTGTTTCACTTCGCTGTATACAAACTATTTCACTTCGCTGTGTACAAATTGATTCACTTCGCTGTGTACAAACTGTTTCACTTCGCTGCGTACAAATTGTTTCACTTCGCTGTATACAAACTGTTTCACTTCGCTGTGTACAAATTGAGTCACTTCGCTGTGTACAAATTGTTTCACATCGCTGTGTACACAATTGTTTCACTTCGCTGTGTACACAATTGTTTCACTTCGCTGTGTACACAATTGTTTCACTTCGCTGTGTACAAATTGTTTCACTTTGCTGTGTACAAACTGTTTCACTTCGCTGTATACAAACTGTTTCACTTCGCTGTGTACAAATTGATTCACTTCGCTGTGTACAAATTGTTTCACTTCGCTGTGTACACAATTGTTTCACTTCGCTGTGTACAAATTGTTTCACTTCGCTGTGTACGAATTGTTTCACTTCGCTGTGTACAAATTGTTTCACTTCGCTGTGTACAAATTGATTCACTTCGCTGTGTACAAATTGTTTCACATCGCTGTGTACACAATTGTTTCACTTCGCTGTGTACACAATTGTTTCACTTCGCTGTGTACGAATTGTTTCACTTCGCTGCGTACAAATTGTTTCACTTCGCTATGTACAAATTGATTCACTTCGCTGTGTACAAACTGTTTCACTTCGCTGTATACAAACTATTTCACTTCGCTGTGTACAAATTGATTCACTTCGCTGTGTACAAACTGTTTCACTTCGCTGCGTACAAATTGTTTCACTTCGCTGTATACAAACTGTTTCACTTCGCTGTGTACAAATTGAGTCACTTCGCTGTGTACAAATTGTTTCACATCGCTGTGTACACAATTGTTTCACTTCGCTGTGTACACAATTGTTTCACTTCGCTGTGTACACAATTGTTTCACTTCGCTGTGTACAAACTGTTTCACTTTGCTGTGTACAAATTGTTTCACTTCGCTGTGTACAAATTGTTTCACTTCGCTGTGTACAAATTGTTTCACTTTGCTGTGTACAAATTGTTTCACTTCGTTATGTACACATTGTATGTAAAATCTATCTATCTATCTATCTATCTATCTATCTATCTATCTATCTATCTATCTATCTATCTATCTATCTATCTATCTATCTATCTATCTATATATATATATATATATCATATATCGCTGTGCAAAAATCTAACGCATTATTAATGTTTACAAGGATGATTGTTTATTCTCATGTTTTTATTTATTGTAACTACAGGAATAGTTTTGATAAAATCTTGATCAGTAAAATTCTCTATTTTGTTTTAATTTAAAATGTAGCTTTATTTGCCAAATATTTTTTTAGAGCATCTATTGTCCCCGTTTTGTCTGTCTGTCTGTATGTCCGTCATCACCCTAGATCTCAACAACCATAAGTCCTAGACCCATGATGTATATGTCATTTTGTAGGTCTTGGCCTGCCAAGAAATGACTTTTTCCATTTCGCGATCTGACCCTCTGAGGGCCGTAAAAGGGGCTTAGTACCGTTTTTTGCTATATAAGCCTATATTAATAAAGAGCGCCTATATTCAACAACCATAAGTCCTAGACCCATGATGATATATATATCATTTTGTAGGTCTTGGCCTGCCAAGTGTACATCAAAAGTCCATTTCGCGATAGGACCTCTGAGGGCCGGGCTTCAGGGCTCCTAAGGGGCTTATATATTATATATATATACACCTTGTACGTTCAATAACACAGTCATTTGGTGCGAAATACTGCAGCACGTAGTTTCACCAAGATTTATTAAGAAACTCATCAAATGAAATAGTAAGCTTGTGTTCTGAATTTAATTGAAAGTATCAGAGCTATGCAACAATTGACGGAGTTTTCGGACGATTAAATGACTACAATTTCGAATGTTTTCAATTATGAGTCCTATTTCAGTAACCACAAACCGCTTGTAGTTAGATTTAAGAGAAAATAATTTTTTTTTCAAATATAAAGAAACGTCTTTATAATATTTTTTTACAGGTATATGCATTACACAATTGAATTTATAAACATTTCCAAAATTTACAAATATTTACTGAAAGCTAACATACGTACTGATACATAACAAGAAAATGCGCTAACACGTCCTGTGTCCAGAATGGAACAGGCTTAATTGCTTGTTTTTCTTAATACTGCATGTTGATTACTCTTTACTGACCGCTGCGTGCTTATACATCTATACTGACCACTATATGTGGATAAATGTATACTGACCGCTGCATGCTTATACATCTATACTGAGCACTACATGTGGATAAATGTATACTGACCGCTGCATGCTTTTACATCTATACTGACCAATGCAGGTTAATAAGTCAAAACTGACCAATGCAGGTTGACAAGTCTATACTGACCAATACAGGCTGATAAGGGGGAGAAGTGGAGAAATGTTAAAATGACATTTAAAACTCTAAAGTTAACGTTAACGGCCAGTTAACATGATGCAGGGTGCTTATTTAGATATCACGTGACGACTGAACCGTTAGCTATCGCTCAGTCTGTACAATCCTACCGTCTTATCGTTGACCACTGGATTCATTTGATATGCTTTCATTTGACCCCCGTTCCCCCCCCCCACCCGTCTGATTGTAACCATTTTTAATTATTATTTTTTAAATATCATTTTGCTAAAACACCATCATAACCATGTTGTTATAACGAAACGTCCTATTGAACGAAATTGATGGGAGGTAACTGTATACAACCAACGAACTTAACAAAAATGGTAACCTTTCATTATCAGCATGACTTTGTGAAATTAAATTTGAAAATTATTTTCCAATATTTCTTTAATGGTTTTTTTTAGAGCATTTTCTATTGTCCCCGTTTTGTCTGTCTGTCATCACCCTAGATCTCAACAACCATAAGTCCTAGACCCATGATGTATATATCATTTTGTAGGTCTTGGCCTGCCAAGAAATGACTTTTTTCCATTTCGCGATCTGACCTCTCAGGGCCGTAAAAGGGGGCTTAGTACCGTTTTTTGCTATATAAGCTATATTAATAAAGAGCGCCTATATCTCAACAACTATAAGTCTTAGACCTATGATGTATATATCATTTTGTAGGTCTTGGCCTGCCATGTGTACATCAAAAGTTCATTTCGCGATAGGACCTCTGAGAGTCGGGCTTCAGGGATCATAAGGGGCTTATATATTATATATACACCTTGTACGTTCAATAGCCCGTTCATTTGGTGCGAAATACTGCAGCACGTAGTTTCACCAAGATTTATTAAGAAACTCATCAAATGAAATAGTAAGCTTGTGTTCTGAATTTAATTGAAAGTATCAGAGCTATGCAACAATTGACGGAGTTTTCGGACGATTAAATGACTACAATTTCGAATGTTTTCAATTATGAGTCCTATTTCAGTAACCACAAACCGCTTGTAGTTAGATTTAAGAGAAAATAATTTTTTTTCAAATATAAAGAAACGTCTTTATAATATTTTTTTACAGATATATGCATTACACAATTGAATTTATAAACATTTCCAAAATTTACAAATATTTACTGAAAGCTAACATACGTACTGATACATAACATGAAAATGCGCTAACACGTCCTGTGTCCAGAATGGAACAGGCTTAATTGCTTGTTTTATTTTACAGCGAATTGTTAAAAAATAAAGGGGAGTAATGCAGAAAAAAACATTCCGCTTAATTTTTGTTGCTGCTGATTATACAGTAGAGTCCCTTTGTACGAGAGATCTGCATAAGTTTGACATAGATTGATAACGTGGCGAGGATGAACTATTGTAGGGTGCGTATGTACCCTACTGCTGGGCGTCCCCGACGTAAAAACTAGAGACGGATTCAGAAATTATACAATCTGTATATCGAAACCACCTTTTTTTAGAATAACATTTGGACTTTAATTAAAACTGTGTTCCTTCATGCACCAATCAATAATCAATTTTGTCCAATATATATAATAGCATTTAACTATTTTAACTATAAAATTAGCATTATTGTGAAGGAAATCGCACAACGTTTATGAAATCATTGAAATTTTCCCCTAAAAAAAATAAATAAATTTAATTATACATGTTTTTAAACTTCCCGAGTCTATCCCTTGCAGTTGTTATATTACGTATTTCAGCTGATGATTTAGTTGTCAATGTGTGGCTTACAGGGTTGTTAACAATACTCTTAAATTGTATCGTCAACACCGATACCAATACTTCATGAAAATAGTATCGCCAATACCAATACAAATACTCAAGTAAAAATGTATTGCCAAAATCGATACCGATACAATACCGATACTTTTGAGAACAACAAAGTATTTTTATTTAAAATATAGTAAGTGCAAGTTTTTTCAAAAAAAGTGAAAACAATTAAATACAATGTCAAAGCACAAATTTAATGCTAATCACTTTAGTACTTGACGGATGGCCAAGTGGTGTAGATACTCGGCTGTCGACTTCAGAGTCATGGGTTCGATCCTCGGTGAGAACAATGGGAACTGTCTTATGTGATCACTGGTACTTTATTAGGATCTCTTGGTCGCGAAAAACTTTTATTACAACGTTTTTCTTAAGTTCATTTCTTGTTTTATAGGCGGCTTGGTTAAGTGTTGGTCCAACAAAGGGGGAGGGGGGGGGGGGTTAAGAGAAAGTTTGCCAGTTGTTGGCATGAGGTGTGGGAAGGAGGGTGTGGAATACAACAATGTCTTACAATTGGATAATGAACTCCAGGATTTGAATAAATAACGTTTAGTTAAAGGTTGGTCCATGTATTCTATAACCGCTCAACAAGGCCAATTGCATTCTCCGATGACTGATGTACAGCGTCGTAATATTTCTTTGAAAAACAGATGAATCCCCGATGGCCCGTCAGGGCTAAGGGAACTTTTCTTTACTATTTCACCACTTGGCAGCGCGTAAGAAGACCATCATTTCAAAACAATCCTTGCTTAGCCTAGAACGTAATTGCATAAAAAGACGCCCACCTAATGAAAACAGGCGCTCAACTCAGCACCAGCCGATCAACTCAGCAGTATAGTTTCTTAATGCTTGGGTAGGTTGCTAATGACAGCATTTCTGATGAGTTATCTTCAAGATATCTGTCTACTTCAGCAGAACTTTATTATTAAGCCGGTTCTGCCGCCGTGCAATAAAACTGCACAGCTGACTGTATTGAAGCTACACCACCCTGTCGAGTAAGTGGAGTGGAAACTGCACTGCGAGCACGCTTTAAGTTTTGCTCAACTTCAGCCTTGTGATCCAAGTTGTCTTGTTGGGGAGGTGGGTGGTATTAATAGTGGTAGGGTTAATGGTTATCATTACAAGCAGTGATTGAATTTATGAAGATTACTTTTAAAACAATGTATTAAAATCGCTATTGTTATTCTACAATTAGCTAATTGTGGCAACAGAAAAGTATTGGTATCGAGTATCGAAAATTTTTCGTTTAAAATGTATCGGCGATACACAAATCAATACTTGATACAAAAAGGATCGGCAATACAGCAACCAATACTGAAAAAGTATCGGCGATACTGTATTGGCCAATACCGATACATCGATACTAACAACCCTGGTGGCTTACACATGTACATACAGGGAGACATATGGACAATTAAATTAAAAGCAAAAAAATTAAAATATATATATATATATATATATATATATATATATATAATCAACATAAAGGTAAACAGGACACGATAAAAACAGAGTTTACAAAAACAACAACTCAATTTGCAGCAAAAGTGAATCGTGTCTAGTAATCACTTTATAATTAATGCAAGGGAAGTAACTCATCTATTCGTGTAGTTCGTCAAAGTAAAACACGGTTATGTCCCTCAATGTATAATTGAATTTTTTTTTACTCGTATTTGTAAAAGGAAAAAATAAACAACAAATTATTAGTTGATTGCAAAAAAAAAAAAAATATCGAATCACGCATTATCACGCACTGACGCAGCAAGAATATGTATGCGAAATTTTCAAGAAATTTATTACTAGACAAAAAAATGATCACAAAATGTCTCTCAAATAAATAAACAAAAATTTTGAGTGGAGAGTTAGACAAAAACAACATAACACAAAAAGTCAAGGGAAACAACCACTGTAAGATTTTACAAAAAAAAAATTTGGTCTAGAGATTAACGTTCGCTACAGCTGGATTGTTCTTGAGTCATGTCGTCATCAACGTGCCTAAAATAATCATGGCGAAAAACCGGCCTACATTGAACGATGTGAGTTTCTAAATATTTAAACGCACTAAAGGTGCGATTTGTAATCAAGACGAAAAGATCTTAAAAAATAGGACGAAGTCATTTTAAAGTATTCAGACGGACAGGTCACAGAAAATATCCCACCCCCAACCCTTCATCCATCCACAGATGTAAAGAAGTTACAACGAAAAATCTAATTCACCTAAAAATGACTTAACAACAAAACAGACTCATATTAGTCAGTCATTCATGAACTACGGTACAAAAGGGGGGGGGGAGGAAAGTGGCGGTCAGTTTTAAGTTATAGTCGGGATGGGTGGGGGGGGGGCAGATTCTCTGGTTGCAGCATAGTATAGAGAGATAGAGTATTATATTCATTGACAGACAGGTTGTGGTCTCTACGTTAGATAAGCCCAGAGGTGGTTAATGGATTTAAAAAAAAAAAAATAAAAGTAACATCTGATTAGTAATCTGGAGGTAACTTGTCTAATTGTCCTACTCAATGCCCCCCCCCACCCAACCCTCACCCCACGGTCTTTTCTTATGGGTTGACGCTTTGAAAAAAAAAATGACACTGTAAGGACATAGGCAGACTAGATAAATAGACAGACAATTAATTATTGTATCAATGTAGATGTTAGAGGGAATTCCGACATAGGCAGACATAGATAAATAGACAGACAATTAATTATTGTATCAATGTAGATGTTAGAGGGAATTCCCTGTAGTACGGTGACGCACCTAATGAATCGGTTATTGAACGGGAGGAAAAGGGACGAGACACGGACGGTTGACGAGAAAAGGAAAGAGATCATTGTTTTTGACACCCTTGTTTTATTTGAGTTTGGGAAAGGTGTAGAATCAGGAAGGAGCTAGGAGGAGGTATTATGTATTGAAGCTGCAACATGATAAACTATTCTTTATAGTTTCTGTAATTAAAGTAGTATTGATTGTTTTAATCCAAATTGACTTCCACGTTTTATTGGAATTGTTTGTGGAACAGTGTCTTTTGTATGAACAAGATAAAATCAAAGAAACCACCGCAACTACCCCTGACAATTTTGTGTCAGAAGTTCAGGACAGATCTCATTTGTCCAGTGAACTCATGCTTTTAAATTAGGTGTAAGCAGTGACAGTTCAATTAGAGAATAAACTATTGTCTACCGTGTCAGAAGTATTGTTCAAGGCTTGCTGTTTAAGTGTAAACAAGTTAAAACCCGTTATTGTCTTAGTGACCTATAGAGTTTTTGATAGTAGCAGTACAACCGTCATTCTAAGTGAGTAGCAGTACATTCGTCATCGTCAGTGACATACCATTTGTCAGTGGCCACACAACCGTTATTGCCAGTGTCAGTCCATCCGTCATAATCAGCATCAGTACATCGTCACTTTCAGCGACAGTCCAAAGTTATTTAAGCCCACACCAACCAACATCACAGACCCCCAACTGATATAATAATCAGAGGAAAAAAATAGTTCATCTACTAAGAACGAAATGGAAGAAATAATTGCCACAGGCAAACAATTGGGCCTTACTGATAAGGACTTAACAAAGTATATCGAGAAGCAGTGTGAAAGACAAGAACGAGAGAGGGAGAGATTATTCGAAGCAGAACAAAAAGAAAAAGAGAGACAAGAACGAGAAAAAGAGAGACAAGAACGAGAGAAAGAGAGACAACACCAGGCAGAACAACAGGAAAAGGCCAGAGCCCATGAGCTTGAAATGGAAAAGATAAGAGCCACAAATAAAACTGTTGTACAGCAACTTTCAACACCGGGCCCTTTCAACAAACCACCACCATTTGATGGTACAACAGACATAGAAAGTTTTTTAATACAATTCGAATTAGTAATGTCTGTTTAGGAAACGGACACAACAAAATGGCCATCTCATCTTATTTCTCTAATCAAGGGCAAACCTCTCTCTTTGATCCAAACCCTACAACCAGCAGAAATATCGAACTACGAGCTATTAAAGAAAGCGCTAACGAAGATTCTGGGCAAGTGTGAGGATACTTATCGGAGACTTTTTCACACCATTAAACCAGATTATGATTATGACCCCCGACAGTTTGTAGGTACGGTCAAATCGCATTTAGTAAACTGGCTACAATTATCTGGCATTAATAAAGATGACCCTAAAGAGTTGCTGGTGGTGGACAAGTTCTTGAGAACATCCAGCCCAGAATTGTTCCAGTTCCTGCAAAAAAGAAAGGTGAGAACAGAGGCAGCACTCATTAGGGAACTCTACACATTTCGCGATGCTCATCCCGATCTCCCAGTCAGCAGGACAGATTCACCACAATATACTGCTGCAATAGCGAGTCAACGCTATAGAAGGCTCAGTGTGCCACCCAGACAGCAAAGACCAGAGACCAGGACGTGTTACACATGCGGGAGACCAGGTCACATCGCCCGGCACTGCTATGCTACCTCGCAAACCCAACACACAAATACTGTCTGTCAATCATATACAGGGTGGAGAAATAATCCCACCAGTAGACATCGCTCACCACCATCCCCATTACAGGCAAGAAGAAATGAAAGCAGATCCAGACCAACCACCAGACTCAACACGCCAGTCGCCGCTGTATTGAGCCCACGAGGTAAACTCATATTCTTTCCAGCACTGGTCAACAACTGTGTAGCGGAACTACTCAGAGATACAGGGGCAGTCAATATAGTGGTGAGAAAAAAATTAGTTTTACCCACACAGTTTCTACCATTCGAGGAAGAAATATCACTCGCAGATGGCTCACAGAAACTATTTCCGACAGCACAAATTAATATCGACACACCTTTCATATCAGGGTCTGTTATGGCGACCGTTATGGAAAATCCCGTTGCTGACATCATACTTGGCAACCTACCAGACATCCAACACTGCACTAAGGAGCAAATTCTCCACTGGATCAATCAAAAGGGCATATACAGAAAACCATGTCCAAATGTAAACAGCGAAAGACAGAAAATACCACACACTCCACTGGACCAACATGTTGAAGAGGATATTGACATTGAAGCAGATAAACCCATAGCTCTAATTCAAACGAGGGCTAAAAGATATCCGGAAATCGGTCAAGACGAAGAACAGGGTCAGGAGGTTCCAAATTTCAGTCCGACTCCTGATGAGTTCCGTGTACAACAGATGAATGACGAGTCCATCAAAACATTGTTCAAGATGACAAATGCCAGAGATACACACCAACCGTACTTTGAATTAAAAATCAGCTCCTTACAAGAATAATGCCCACAACCGGGGAAAGACAGCTAGTGGTTCCCAAAATTTACAGACTTCCAATCCTACTGCGATGTCATTCACTACCACTCGCCGGTCACATGGCGGTGAGGAAAACACTACAAAGGATAAAACAGCATTTCTATTGGCCCAACATGTCAAAAGATGTATCGACGTTTGTGCAAACATGCGCAACCTGCCAGAGAGTCAACAGTATTAGCTCCAAGCACATAGCACCATTACAGAAAATGGACATTCCAGCATTACCTTTTCAGAAGGTAGCTGTAAACATTATCGGTCCTCTAGCACACCAGTCAGCAAGGGGCCACAGCTACGTTCTAACCATGATTGACTTATGTTCCAGATGGGCGGAAGCAGTACCTCTAAGACTTATATCAGCTGAAACAGTGGGTTATGCACTAGTAAAAATATTCTCAACTTATGGATTTCCCCAAACTATCTTATTGGACAGAGGCACTCAGTTTAAAGCTGAAGTCACCGCACAACTAACAAAGTTGTTGGGAATAAGACAAAACTTCACCACTCCATACCATCCCCAATCCAATGGGGCATGTGAACGATTTAACAAGACCCTTAAAAGCATGTTAAACAAACTCGTCGATAGAGAAAAGCACAACTGGGATAGAACTCTCCCAATGCTGCTATTTGCTTACCGAGAAACCCCACACTCATCAACCGGTTTCTCCCCTTTTGAGCTTCTATTCGGAGCCAAACCTGCAAGCCCACTAGCAAATTTCAAGGAATCACTTCTACCAGAAGAAATAAAAATGTCAGCTTACGAAATTGTTACAAATACCAGACAAGCCATAGTATATGCCTGCCAAGAAGCTACGTTGAATGCAGAGAGAGCGAACCAATACCAACACGACAACAAAAACGAACACCGTCATCTCAGAGATCTCAGTGAAAATGACCCTGTTTTAGTGAAACTACCTCATAATACAAAGAGACATCTGACATGGCAGGGACCTTATCGTGTACTACGGAAAGTCACTGAAGTCGATTATGTCATCGACATGAATAAAAAAGAATCTACATTGCATATTAATCTGCTGAGGAAATTTAACACTCCGCCAATAGGGTGTGAACATCTAGTTGCTAGTGTACAGTCTCAAAGCCCAGTTACAGCCGCTATTATCAGCTGCAATGAATTCCCAGACATTGTAATGCCAGCAGCTCCAGCAGATCCAAAAGAATCAGTGAAATATGACAGTAATATGCCACAAGATATTCAAATAAAATTTATAGCAATGATGAACAAGTATGACGATATAATAACTGACGTTCCAGGGAATACTAACCTAATACAACACGAGATAAACCTCACATCTAACACACCAATCAGGCAGAAACCATACACAACCCCGATGCATTACAGGAAGCATGTTGAGGAAGAAATTACAAATCTCTTGAAACTAAAATTAATAGAAACGTCCAACTCACCATATGCAGCGCCAATAGTTTTAGTGAAGAAGAAGTCAGGACAAATGCGCCTTTGTGTTGATTATCGAGGATTAAACAAAGTCACAATAATTGATCCAGAACCATTACCAGACATGGAAGATATATTTATCAATCTAGCCAACGCAAGTATCTTTACCAAGTTAGACTTGAGCAGAGGGTATTGGCAAATCAATCTCGCACCAGAATCACGCCAACTAACAGCCTTCACAACTCACTTGGGACTGTTTTAGTGGAATGTCATGCCGTTTGGTCTCATGAACGCCCCTGCAACATTTTCAAGAATGATGAGGAAACTGTTGAGAGGACAAGAAAGAGTGGTGGCATTTGTGGACGACATTTGCATATTTAGCAACAACTGGGCAGAACATCTATCAGATGTAGACAACATTTTAATGCTTTTGCGTCAGCACAACCTAACAATCTCGCCATCCAAAATGGTGATTGGAGCAAGACGTATAGAGTTCCTGGGCCACATGGTCGAATGTAGCACGATTTCTCCGTTACCCTCAACACTAACAAGAATATTGGATATCAGACCACCGCAAACCAAGAAAGAGGTCAGGTCACTACTGGGACTCATCAATTTCTACAGGAAGTTCATTCCGAATTTAGCAGAAATGATGCTACCATTAACAGAACTAACCAAGAAGAATCAACCCAGCAAAGTCATATGGACGGAAGAGTGCAACCACTCACTCGACACCATAAAACGGAAATTTTCACAAGAACCAATATTGAAACTTCCAGACATGTCCCTCCCATTCATCCTGGCGACCGATGCCTGCAGTACTGGCCTGGGAGCATGCCTACTTCAAAGGCACGGCAAGATAAATCATCCGGTTCTTTACATTAGTAAGAAATTAACCCACGCAGAGATGAATTACTCTACCATCGAGAAAGAATGCTACGCCATCGTATGGGCTGTAACGAAACTCGCCAAGTACCTATTGGGGAAAAAGTTCACTATTGTGACAGATCACAAGCCTCTGGCAACGTTAAACAAGAAGCAGATCCCTAACTCCGAACTAATCAGATGGTCGCTCATTCTGCAGGACTATCAGTTTGTTATCGAAACCATTCCAGGCAAACAGAATATACTGGCTGACATTTTATCGAGACTAATTAATTGAACAACCACATTGACCACATTGAACAATTGATTTTTTTTATTGCTGTTGTAATGTTGCCTTCTTATTTCATTACATTATTATTTTGCATATCAAATGTAATCACATAATTATATTCGCATAATTGTTTGCTTCATATCATGATGTCGCTCTTGTTTTTCCCCTTTAATCTGTATGTACCTTAATATTTTCTACGTTGTCCACAATCACCAAAATTACCCATATATATATATAAATATATATATATATATATATATATATATATATATATATATACATATATATATATACATAATTTTCTCTTGCTCATATCCATTTTGAGGGAGAAAGGTGTTGTTATTTTTTTTTTCATTAACTCTGAAGGAGCCTACATATAACTGTAGTTGGGAAAAAGTCTGCCTTCATTGTTTTGTAAAAACATTTAACTTAATTTTTTTAATACACACAATTAAGGAAAATTAAATGTATTTTTTTTATGTGGCATTAGGTTAATTTTCTTTACCTCTGAAGGATCCTACTTTTGTAGGTGGTAAAAGATTTGCCTTCATTGGTTTTGAAAAAAAAAATGATCATGAGGAGACTAAACCATACAATCAATGTATTTTTTTTATTGAGATTTGATATATGAGATTTGTGGTAGAGACTTATTTTGATATATTTTGAGACACAGAGATATGAGATAATTTTAATGATACTTATGACGATGAGTATTGAAGAAATGTGTTCATGATTTTTTAAATTTAGATTAGTATTTTTGTGACACTTTGTATTCATATTTGATATGGACTTGGTACTTTTTTTTTTGTAATATAATTATAATACATGATTGTTAATTCTGTATTTTAAAAAAAATGCGTACTTTGTACGTATTTTTTTTTACCGAGAGGGAAAGGTGATGTAAGGACATAGGCAGACATAGATAAATAGACAGACAATTAATTATTGTATCAATGTAGATGTTAGAGGGAATTCCCTGTAGTACGGTGACGCACTTAATGAATGGGTTATTGAACGGGAGGAAAAGGGAGAGACACGGACGGTTGACGAGAAAAGGAAAGAGATCATTGTTTTTGACACCCTTGTTTTATTTGAGTTTGGGGAAGGTGTAGAATCAGGAAGGAGCTAGGAGGAGGTATTATGTATTGAAGCTGCAACATGATAAACTATTCTTTATAGTTTCTGTAATTAAAGTAGTATTGATTGTTTTAATCCAAATTGACTTCCACGTTTTATTGGAATTGTTTGTGGAACAGTGTCTTTTGTATGAACAAGATAAAATCAGAGAAACCACCGCAACCACCCCTGACAGACACTACTTTGCTCAATTTGTGTTTAAAATCAACACATAAAAACACACAAAATTAACACACAACGCTTGCACACACTCCAACAAGACGCGCGCGCGCGCACACACACGCAAACACACACACACACACACACACAAAGAACACGACAACTGTCAGAGTGTCACAAAGATGAATGATATCGACGCACAACTAAGTTACATCTGAAGAGTTATTATTGAAAAAAATAACAACCTCCAAGAATCAAAGAGTCTTTTCTTCTGGGGTGGGTTTTCTTTTTTATTTAACCTCCCTCCTCCAACTTCCCACACCCCCTCCTCCCCCTCCCCTCTCTCCATTCTTCCAGTCCTCCGTCAAAGCTTTAATTGTGTTGTTCCGCCTCCAACACGCACCCGCCTCCCCCCCCCACTCCTACAGCGCCCTCTTGATCTTTCCTTTACCAGACCATCCCCATCTCCCCATCTCCCCAATCGATGAATCAGGGTTCAAGTAAAACAATAAGCCAGAGTGTCGCTCCACCCCCCCCCCCACTCTTGCTGGCGTCCGCCTCACCATATCCCCATCTATCTGGCTTCATTGTCTGATACGATTCACCGAGCCGGCTCACGTATCCTTGGTTCTGAGCCCACTAGCGGCAATCCCCCCCCCCCACCGAGTGTTTTACGTCTCCATTATGTCACCGTCGATCTTGTCATCTGGACATATTGTCAACATTTCACCCCCCCCCCCACAAACACACATAGACACAGACACACACACACACACACACACAGGCAGATAAATAGGAACATAACTTGGCATTGCGCTAAATCAGACAGGTGAAATTATCAGACCATGTGCTACCGTCAGACAGGTGACAGACCGCCAAAGAGTGTCACGCCATCAGACAGAAGATATCATCATGCATCTGATGTCATCAGACAGGTGACGACACCGCAGGAATTCTATGCCGTCAGGCATGTGATACTATCAGACCTATCATCGTCCAAATGATACAATGAGAGATGCCATTCAACCAGACAACTAATGTACCTTTAGACTAGTGGTATACCTACAGACAGGTGATATACCATCAGACAAGTATTACCATGTGATGCCATCATGCATTTTCAGGCATATATATAATCAGTCATTTCACATAATTGTCATAATAAAAGTAGACAAATCAAATATCAATTATGTGCATGATATTTTTCTGTCACTAATTGCTATTTACCGAAATAGTTATCTTTAGCTCAAAGCTACTAATTCACAAACAACTAGACAACCACCAAGTGAACTTGTCAATACACCGATATTGTACACAGTTCCCTGTCACATGACATATTCACTCTATTCACGCTTCATTAGTTGACTGCATTCCTCTTGCATCTATTAAAGAATATGGAATGTCCATGCATTCCTACATAAAGAGTACAGAATGTCCACGCATTACTACATAAAGAGTACGGAATGTCCACGCGTTACTACATAAAGAGTACAGAATGTCCATGCGTTACTAAATAAAGAGTACAGAATGTCCATGCAAATAAAGATTACAGAATGTCCACGCGTTACTACATAAAGAGTACAGAATGTCCACGAAACATGAAATATCTCGTTGTTGTTCCTTTAACTTGTTGTTTTGTTTCAAGTTCCTTTGTGTGGTATAGAGTTGTAACCCGCTCTTGGTATTTGTAACTCTATAGTAACAATCTAAACATAGATGAACACGGACCATGCCCAGTGGGGGGCCCCCAATGAATGGGCCCTTTGCCCTGTTTGCACCACGTGATCTTTAGTTACATCTTTGTAAAAAAAAATGTGACAGAATAAAAACAAAATAACAAAAACCAACCGTTAGCTTACATTGCCAACAAAAACCATTAATATGCCATGTAGGAACTAGACTGGGGGGGGGGGAAATGGAAAATGCTATAATATATCAACGACGAAATATAATATATGTATATATATAAAAAAAGATTTAAAAGCTGTTTCGTGTTGATTGTTGTAAACAATCATGTTTGGTTTGATTTATGTTTTGTTTTTGATTTTGCAATTTTTTTTTGTGATGAAATGATTCAAATGGAAACCACTGTACGGTAAAAATAGAAAAAATACTTTGAAGAATGTCCTGAATGTTTTGGTAATTTTTTTGGTAATTCTGAATTTAAATGAGTTAAAATAAAAAGATGTTTCAGAGAAAACTAAAAAAATAAACAAAAAAAAAAAAAAAACCCACAAGAAAATATATTTTGTTTCCATTAAACAATTAAAAAAGCGAGATTCCGACGACAAGAGGTAAACAGATGTAATTGAAATTTAAATTACATTAGGAAAAGAGAATTCACGTAATTGTTTGATGATTATTTCACACCAAAAATTATTCTCTGCTTTGGCTTTTTGAAATTTTGTTTGATCAGCCTATTCTTAATAGGTTTGTCATAACCAGGACCGTAGCTGGTGATTGTGGTGCCCTGTGCGAGTTACAATACTATCGACCTGAGGGTCCCAGGTTCGATCTCAGGTGAGGAACAATAGATTTTCAGGTCATCGTTAAAGTTCCCGCTATATCTCCCGTGGTGCCTCCATGACCATTGTACTATCGGCTATGGTGGGGATGAAAGAAGGGCACCATAAAAACTGTCCCATTTGTGGTTTTAAAGGATCTAAGAGACTTCATCTCATCCTTACAGGAAAGAAAATCACACACTGAACACATCAGATTCGTGTGATATAAATGTTAGGGTGAAAAAAACTCTGTTGGGACATATGTTCGGACATATGTGGGACGGATGGCCGAGTGTTGTAGATACTCGACTGTCGACCTGAGAGTCCTGGGTTCGATCCTTATTGAGAACCATTGGAACTTTTCCAGGTGAAATGTGTTTCAAAGTCGTCCCAACAAGTCTACCCAGCATTAAATGGGTACCTGACTTAAGTTGGGGGAGTAAAGGCGGCTGGGCGTTGTGCTAACCACACAATCCCTTCAAATGCCGAGGTTATAGAAACAGATGAATTCTACACTTCATCTGTCCCGATGGCCCGTTTGGGCTAAGGGAACTTTTAACTTGGAACGTACCTTTGTATTGTCAGCAGATCCATCCACTTATCTATCAATCCACCCATCTAACCCACCCAATCCATCCATCTATCCGTCCGTCCTTCCATCCATGATCCATCCGTCTGTTTTTTTCGGTCTTCTGCCAAAAAACCACAGCTATCTTTTCATTAGTCTGTGTGCTCATATGTGTGTGTGTATATATATATATATATATATATATATATATATATATATATATATATATATATATATATATTTGTATAGCTTCAACAATCTGATAAAGTTTTTTTTCTCGTCTGTTTCAATGATTGGCCATCAAATGCCCGGGCATCTGTAAAACTGAAACCACTGGGGAGGGGCTGTCTGCCAACTAATCATACCCCCCCCCCCTCCCCACCCCCGTTCTACTTCAAAGCCGACTGACTCCATTGTCTACTCCGGTTAAACCCGCAGACTCCATTCCATGGCCAGGTATCTTTGCCTCCCTTTACACCCCAGGTAATGGGGAGGGAAGCGAGGAGGAGGAGGAGGAGGCCACTCATTGTCATTAACAATTGTCGGACTTGAGTCAACAATCTATCCCAGCAATCATATTAATTTGTTATATTTATTACCAGTTCGTTAATGAACCGTCCCCCCCCCCAAAGTGTTACTTCCGTTTCATAATGAATGTGTTGCACCAACATACGCTAATGTGTGTCTTTGTGTGTGTGTGTGTGTGTGTGTGTGTGTGTGTGTGTGTGATGTAGGGGGGTATTTATTTAATTTCGAGAACCTTTAAAACTGAAAAAAAAAATTATTGTAAATTTTTTTGTTTTTGAATAATTCAGTGACTTGTTTTCAAAATATCAATTAGTTTTCTTAGCTATCACCCAGTGTTATATGTTGTTCATGTTTAATGGCAGTTCATTCTCTACCCACTGTGAACAAACAACAAAAATAACAATGGAAAATGACTATACTGTTCAGGGGGTGTCCACATATAGCATCGATGATAGCCCCCCCCCCCCAGTGAGCCAATTTTTATTTCTTGTTTTTTTAATGACTAAATCATGTAAATTAGTCTGTGGCTCCCAGTCAGTGTGTGGCTCCCAGTCAGGGTGTGGCTCCCATTCAGTGTGTGGCTCCCAGTCAGTGTGTGGCTCCCAGTCAGTGTGTGACTCCCAGTCAGGATGGGGCTTCTAGTAAAAGTGTGGCTCACATCAAGGTGGTGCCCCCAGTCAGGGTGTGGCTCCCAGTCAGTGTGTGGCTCACATCAAGGTGGTGCCCCCAGTCAGTGTGTGGCTCACATCAAGGTGGTGCCCCCAGTCAGGGTGTGGCTCCCAGTCAGTGTGTGGCTCACATCAAGGTGGTGCCACCAGTCAGGGTGTGGCTCCCAGTCAGTGTGTGGCTCACATCAAGGTGGTGCCACCAGTCAGTGTGTGGCTCACATCAAGTGGTGCCCCAGTCAGTGTGTGGCTCACATCAAGGTGGTGCCACCAGTCAGGGTGTGGCTCACATCAAGGTGGTGCCACCAGTCAGGGTGTAGCTCCTAGTCAAGGTGTGGCTCTCTAAAGGATATAAAACAAGAGAAAGCTGATTTCACTGACCTCATTAGCTTTCACTTCAGGTACAGGTAAGTTAGTGGTTACAGGACAGGTAAGTTAGTGGTTACAGGACAGGTAAGTTAGTGGTTACAGGACAGGTAAGTTAGTGGTTACAGGACAGGTAAGTTAGTGGTTACAGGACAGGTAAGTTAGTGGTTACAGGACAGGTAAGTTAGTGGCTACAGGCTTGAGAGACTGTGTACCCGCCCCACCCCCTCATTGAAGACTGCCCAAAAATCTTGTCCCCAGGAGTAATGAACTATGACAGGAGTTAAAATTTTTATATAAATATATACGCATCCACATTTAAAAAAAATATTTTACCTTCCACTAGGTTTTTTTGAGACATGGTATTTAGTGATTTATGGTTTATTGAAACTTATTATTATAATATCGACTTTGAAAAGGTTTGAACACGGAGGTTCGATCGGCAACTAATACGTAACAGGAGAAAAAGGTCAGACATTATCACGGAATATTAGCCAGTTTAACATGCGATTAGAACAGTTTCAACTCGCTAAATGTGACAGTCAAAGACTGAAAAGGATTTTATATTGCGATGAGACATAATGACAAAAATATCAGTAAAAATATGTAACGGTGCACTGTGCACATCACATGTGCGCTCTGTGGGCATATCATATTCTACAGCATGAAATGCCACACTTGAGTGCACTCACAGAATATGCTATTTATAGAATGTGATGCTCTACACGACGGCATTGTGGGAATATCCTATTTATAGAATGTAATGTCACAAATTTTAAAGTTTTACAAGTATTTTTATATAAATAATAAAACGCTTTTTATTTTATTTGCTATAAATAAACCAAATCAACAACATAAGCAATTAAATAGACCAAAAGAAGAAACCAAGTTACATTTATCAATAAAAACACTTTTGAAACTAAACACACAGATTCATATACAAAAATAAAAAGATAATAACAAACTGGCAGAAGTCAATATATCAACGAATGAGAACGAAGCAAGAACAATCACAAACAAATGAAAAAATAAAAAAAAAACGGAAACAAACAACGAAACTCATCAATAAAGTTTCTACGAAACAAACCAAACAGTAAAGAGACGAACAGATAAATTTAGTTCCAATATTACTTGTACTTTTTTTTTTTTATATTTCTTCCATCTAAAAAACAAATTCGGATCCTTTCGAATCTGCAGCAGAGATGAGTTTAGATCCAGACGTCAAAATCACGTGACCTGGGGGGGGGGGTTCCCCTGAGGGGGGACCAACCCAAAGTACGCCCCATTCATCCATAAATCCGCCCAGTGAATGGTTCCAGGCCTGATAAGACTGGCGGAACTTTTAGTTAGTTTAAGTCACAGTGGGCTTGGGGGGGGGGGGTGGATTGGGAGGGGTGGAGTAGTAACATGCGTGTGATGTCACAGGGTCCATTGGGACAGGAAGAAACCATTGAAAGGAGAGAAGCCAGAACATGGGATGGGTTTGTGTGTGTGTGTGTGTGTGTGTGTGTGTTGGGGGGGGGTAAATGAAAGAATGTGGCGCTATAAAGTTGTACTAACCTCAGTGTCTCGTCATTACCCCCCAATCCCCCTCCAAAATCATCAACAATAATTGACGAGGACGAAGAGTTTATTTGCCCCAGCCACCCTTTTCCTTATGCGTCTATGCAGCTGATCTCGGCCTCCGCGATTCCCGAGGGGGGGGGGGCACCCCAAACTCTTGCCAGGGCAGGCCCCCCCTAGTAATAAGAGAGAGAGGGGGGAGTCTGGTCGCATTATTTCGTTCCATTTATATTGATGTACAATTTTTTTTTGTATTGCCCTTTGATCTATTGCACTTGACCTTCCACAGCCCAATGGTATTCCTAGATAACGCTACCGTCTGCCTGCCCTCCCCCCCCCCACCCCACCCGAACCTTAATCTTATAGGTGTCATTCCTGTTTTCTTTGTACAGTTACATGAAACCATTGAAGGGCCCCTTTGTCGAAGGGGGGGGGCCTCAGGCGTGGGTGGGGTGGCACGCCTCTGCTGACAATTTACTGTCATCAATACATCCCCAGACTTAGAACAAGGACTTAGAACCGTGGACACCCTAATATCATAGATTGTGCTCCACCAACTAGGCCACCCGACATACTGGCATAGTTTTAAGTGTTATTCTCTTCGTGTGATGTATTGTGGGGGGGGGGGGGTGAGTAAATCCAGAGACTGGCTCAAGTCGAATGGAAACCCCATCTCTCTTGATTGTTGTCTGGCCTGGGAGGTAAAAGAGGAAGCTGTAATGACGTCAATACACGCCGACCGTCAAGCCGGTACTGAATGCGGCGATGACACGTACAACGAAAACAAGCCCAGCGACACCAGCCAATAGAGACCGGCGGTGTCTGATGACGTCATTAGGGTTCTATTATCAATGCATTCAACGTCACTTTTGTTGTTGCTTAAAACTAGAGGCGAGGCGTGGCGGAAATATTTTATCAATTCCGGATCGATTCCGATTTGGTTCTCCGCTTCCGATTCCGATTCGATCCTAGATTGTAAATTCCTGACGTCATGATATCATTCGATTCCGATTCGTTTTTCAGCTTTACGATTCCGTTTCGATCCTAGATTCTGATTCCTAACGTCATGATGTGCTAAGCCAGGGGTCGGCAACCTTTTGAGACAAAAGAGCCAAAAGTTATAATTTACAATTTTCTCAGTTTTTTAAAGAGCCGGTAAAATTTTTATTTCAGTATTATGGTATTTGATTAGGCCACAATTTGACATCGAAAGAGCCGCAACTTTACATCGAAATAGCCGCATGCAGCTCGCGAGCCGCAGGTTGCCGACCCCTGTGCTAAGCTAATCTGAGTGAATATGTAAAACTGGAAGAGAAAAAAAAAGATTTACGGATTGTTATCAAATACCTGTCCTATGTAGCATCAAATACCTGTCGTATGTAAATAAACGGTTTTTTGTTTTAGCAATTGAGGACAGTTTTGTTCCCTAAAGAATCAGACGGAAAACTTAAAATTTTATTTTGTTGACATCTTGTCTACAGCCTCTACCAAAACCGGATCTCCCCCAGCCCCTTTGTAACATGTCATATTGCGTCACACCTAAGCACCCTCACCCCCCAAACATGGCGTTACATAATAAGTGAACGGACCTTGAAGCGAATTGGGCCCCGGGCACCTGGGCCCCCTCTGTTCACTGTGCCAACTCAGAAAAGGGCACAGCTTCGTTTCAGAAAAAAACAAAGGACAGGGGGCCCCTGAAAAGTGTCTGGGTGTCCCCCTCCACCCCAAAGCGCCGCCCCTGTGTAATGTACCTTCTCTGAAGGCGGACACATCTTGATGAATATTTTTTTTTCGGTTGAGATAAATCACTCATCTTTTGCCATAGTTACCATCAGTACCAGTAAAATGCATAAAACTACCTGCACACAGTTGTGAATCGCTGAGGGGGGGGGGCGGCTTGGTTTGCAGCCAGATCGGCCTGCCGAGGATAACGGGTTCGAGCCCAGGGCCTTTTGTCGGCTTGTAGAGAAAGATTACAAGCGAGGTTCCGATTTAGATTGATTCCAATTTCTAGACGTAATCCGAGAGTCCATATCTCGTCCAATGCTGACCATGAGTTATCTCCCCCCCCCCCCGATATTGCGATATGTAAACATAAAGATAGTAGATTTAACTAACTTACCAACTTTTATAATTTTAAACATCCGATGAAGCGCTAACTTGCCAACTTTTATGATTTCAAATGCCGTTGTAGACATCGCGTTTAAAAAAAAATATTAAAGGTATCGATTTTTCCCCGATAATTTATCGATCTCCGTGGAACGTTTAATTTTGAATCGTTTAATATTCATGACGATATGTCCAGTTCATTTTTTTTAACGCCACGTTTCTCAGCCGGTGGTCGTGCGCTGGTGAACTCGGCTGGAACGGTATCTGTATTAGATTCGAACTCCCTATCAATTCGGACAGTTTCGCAGTGTCCATGGTGCCTCCATAATACAATGCAGCCCCGAGCAAGAAAAAAACTATCCATCCCCCGTCAAATGCAATGAAGTCAGTCAAGCGTGTTACAACTGACATCTGACCAACTGGCGGGTATTCAAAATTCTTCCACCCTACGGAGCAACCCATCACTACAGAATCTTTCCGCCAACCGTTTATGAAATAAAGTGCGAGGCACAATAATGCATTGACACCGTGCAGTAAAACAGGAAAAAAGAGGGGAAACAAACAATTTATTGCAATCATTCTGGATACTTGACTCGTGCCGACATACGACAGTAAAAATAAAAGTCCCTGCTTTTAATACGAAACTAAATCATGGGTGATCTACTGGAGATAACGGTAAATACCGCCGACAGACGCAAACAATGTCTGCGAGGCATAAACGAAAATAATTGGTTGAGTTTCTGCACTCCCCCCCCTCACCATACGCATACACCGTTACCCCCACGTTTCCAATTTATCATTTGTGTATGTGTGTGTGTGTGTGTGTGTCAGAGCCGCCAACTTGAATAATTTATACCCAGGTGCCTGGTTTTTTTTTTTAAAGCAATCTAGGTTTAAGCAAACGATATCACATAACGGATCTAGGTTTTTGTTTTTTGTTTCATTTAGACAGAACGTTGTCATTAGTTGCACATGTTTATAGACTTAGGCCTACAACCAGATATATTTTCATCTTTTTTTATTTTTTATTTCTGGATAATAATAATGGAACAGAGTTGACAGCCTTTCGGTGTGTGTTTGACTGTTTGTGTGGGTTTGTGTGTGTATATTATGACGCAGCCGATGGAAGCTTTGAGCATTGTGTTGATAAATCAAAAAAATTTTTTTTATTTGTTTCGGGCATCAGCGATGAAAGCTGCACTGCTGCTAGATCTGGATGTGTATGCGTGCGTGTGTGTGTTTGTTTATGGTCAATACAATTTTGTTTTATTTGCCATCAAGCGTAAACACAATGAACAATTCGCCGCAGATGAATTCTTATTTATTTAGTGCGTGCGCAGTGTGTGTGTGTGGGTGTTTATGTGTGGAGGGAGGGGCCCGGGGAGCGGGAGCCCCATATTCCGGGGGGGCATCCTTACGTAATAGGAAAACTAGAGCTCCCCCTACCCACCCCTTTTTATATTAAATCTATTGCTATAGGGACCACAAACGGGGCACTTTTAAGACGGAGCCCCTGTGTTATCACCTCCCCCCCCTTCCCCACAATTTAAAAACGCCCCTGCCCACACCATACATCAATCGTCGTTTATACGGAGTAAGAGACAACAAACAGTCGTTTATACGGAGTAAGAGACAACAAACAGTCGTTTATACGGAGTAAGAGACAACAAACAGTCGTTTATACGGAGTAAGAGACAACAAACAGTCGTTTATACGGAGTAAGAGACAACAAACAGTCGTTTATACGGAGTAAGAGACAACAAACAGTCGTTTATACGGAGTAAGAGACAACAAACAACACCTTCTGTACGCCCCTACTTGCATAAAAAAGTTCTAGAAGATTGTTTGATGTTAATTTAATGAGTTTTTTGTTAACTATTGTCAGGGGGCTATATATCAGATAGCACCGTGTGAATTGGCTGTCTCCATTCAACGGTCGATGTGTATCTGCCACCTAAGAAAAGATATATCATTTATGATGCATTATATCTATTCTATGTTATCAGTGCGATACACATTCAGAACAAAGTGTTTGAGTTTCGGAAAATAAATGCATCGATATAAGGTTACATTTCATTGGTTGATAACGGCTCATAATATATTTAGAAACTTGTTATAACAATCGATGTCACGGGTTGGCTATGTTTGATGATGAGGCCAAGTTTGAGGCTGAGGGCAAGTTTGAGGCTGAGGCGAAGTTTGAGTCTGAGGCTGAGGCTAAGCTTGAGGCTGAGGCTAAGCTTGAGGCTGAGGCCAAGTGTTAGGCTGAGGCGAAGTTTGAGGCTGAGGCGAAGTTTGAGTCTGAGGCTGAGGCAAGTTTGAGGCTGAGGCGAAGTTTGAGGCTGAGGCAAAGTGTTATGCTGAGGCAAAGTTTGAGACTGAGGCTGAGGGCAAGTTTGAGGCTGAGGGCAAGTTTGAGGCTGAGGCGAAGTTTGAGTCTGAGGCTGAGACTAAGCATGAGGCTGGGGGCAAGTTTGAGGCTGAGGGCAAGTTTGAGGCTGAGGCGGAGTTTGAGTCTGAGGGCAAGTTTGAGGCTGAGGCGAAGTTTGCTGAGGCTGAGGGCAAGTTTGAGGCTGAGGCGAAATTTGAGGCTTACTTGACCCGCACGCCGGCCCGTTATGGGTAGGCTAAGTTTGAGGCTCGTTAGATCCGCACGCCGGTCCTGTTATATAGCCAGAAGAAAATATATATATGAATAAGTTAAAGGGCTTCACCATTGTCAGGTTATAAAGATTTAGTGAGCAGAAGTAGTTCCTTAAAAGAATGAAGAACAGGACTCTGTACTAAACTCACGGAAGAGCTACATTAAGCATTTCATTGACTCTATTCTGGTATAGTATGTGGTCAATTGCAGTGGCTTCATTATCGTTGATGTCAACCGGTAAGGAAAATTCAGGGTGTCACCCCCCCCTCAAGACTCCCACCATGAGTAATGGTACATTTTTTGAATTTTCCTACACTAGACTTTAGACTTTAGAGAATTAATGATTTAAAACACTTCCATCCACGCCGCCAAGTTCATGAAACCACGTGACTTCATGCGTCATATTTTTTATTGCGTTTTGCGAAACAAATCTAAATTGATCCGAGCTGCTTTGAACTGTATTTATTTACCTAAGCACCAGACGCCCTGCATGGTGGCACACTGTGCTACTGCTCCGCATGGTGGCACCCTGTTCTACTGCTCCGCATGGTGGCACCCTGTGCTACTGCTCCGCATGGTGGCACCCTGTGCTACTGCTCCGCATGGTGGCACCCTGTTCTACTGCTCCGCATGGTGGCACCCTGTGCTATTGCTCCGCATGGTGGCACCCTGTGCTACCGCTCAAGTTTTTAACTATGTCGTTTATAAAACCCGACTAGACCGAGTTCTTTCTGCTATGAAATTTAGAATTGCTCATTTTGGCGTCACCCGTATGTTGGTTAGAATGAAACACCTCAGGTTAGAGATTATTCCAATATCTTCGTCCGTGTCTATTGCATTGTGGGCAAAACTACGATTTAAATTTTAAAAATACATATTTTACCAAGAACATCTAGAGGCCAACAGATGATCGTGGGGTAAAGCTCTCGACAGTAGACCTGATGTTCCTGTGTTCGATCTGCGGGTCATGGCAAAATTGTCCCCTCCCCCCATGTCTCCCGTGGTACACCCCACGCCCATTACACTCACGTCTGTGATGGGGATGAAAGAAGGGCAATATAATGACTTAAATAATGTCACACCGAGGAGCTCAACTGTCGACCGTAGGGTTCCCGGGTTCGATTTTCGGTGAGAACCAAAAGGGAATTTTTCCAGGTCATGTTACAGTTCTTTCCGTGTCTCCCGTTGTGCCTTCATGGTCATTGCACTTATGGCTGTGGTGGAGATAAAAGAAGGACACTGCAAAATAAAAAAAACCATCATCCCATAATAGTTTATTTAGGATCTAAGGGATAAACATTTCATCCAAACAGGGACGTCACAGGTGAAGAACATCAATAAATTAAAAAAAAAAAAACTAAACAACCTGACACCCTCTGCACACACACACACACACACACACACACAAGTATACCCCCCCCATAACACCTACGAAATTCCCCAAAAGCGCGATAACTATCTATAATTGTTCCTTGTTTTGGTTGGCGGATACAAGACCACGTGGGCGATTGGCGCAGAGAGGATAAAAAAAAATCAACCACAACGACGACGGGGGTAAAAAAAAACAAAACCGGAAGACAAGGAGCTCGCTCGCGCATGCCATGAAAGGTAAGGTTTGCTCTTTATAAGCCCAGTTGCGATGGTCGGCTCGCGTGAGTCGACACAGGACGTCAGTGATAGGCCGAGAGACACACAGGGGGTTTATTTTTGTTTGGTTTGTACAGTTTTTTGGTTTTTTGTGTGGTTTATACAAAAAAAAAAAGTTACATCTGAATTAACTGATAGACTTTTAAAACTCAGAGCAGGTAAGGATTGAGTTCAATTTATATATATATATATATTTGTCATTTTTAAAAAAAAATTGTTTGTTTACATGTTTGTTTGTTTGGTTTTGTTTTGTTTCGCAATGTTCGGAATAATTTTTATGTATTTTGTTTTTGTAGAATGTTGGATATATTTATATATAGAGGTTTTTTTAAAAAGTATTTCTCAATGTATGTATGTATGTATGTGTGTATGTATGTATGTATGTATGTATGTATGTATGTATGTATGTATGTATGTATGTATGTATGTATGTATGTATGTACGCATGTATGTATGTATGCTTGTATATGTGTATGTATGTATGTACGTATGTATGTATGTACGTACGTATATATGTACGTATGTATGTACGTATGTATGTATGTATGCTTGTATGTGTGTATGTATGTATGTACATATGTATGTATGTAGATACGTATGTATGTAGGTCTATGTAGGTACGTACGTATGTATGTGTAGCTAAGTAATTAATCGAGTGATCTATGGAGCTCGGTAAACTATACGAGTGATCTGTTAAATTATTCGGACTTGACCCACTGGCTGGACACAATGACCATGTGACCAGTGATTCTCAAAGCGTGGGCCGCGGACGAGTTTCAGGTGGGCCGCGGACGAGTTTCAGGTGGGCCGCGATACAGTTTAAATTTATAATAAAAGAATCGAACATCTCATCGGCACAATTACATCCCTTGTTTCTCTATGTGTTAACAAATATAAACTTTGCAAATCCTCAAAGTAACAAGAGGAGAAAAATCTGTGTAAACACTTCACGCGGCTTTTTTTTTTTTATTTATTTATTTCCTTTCTTTTTGGTTCGGGAGTTATTGTTTTTAAACTTTGCGGTTCGCGAGACCAAAAAATAAACAAGTTTTTAAATTGTTGAGTCGTCGCCAGACCGAAATTGTTGTCAATAAAAGGGGTTCGCGAAACGTAACAGTTTGAGAAGCCTCGGTAATAGTACCTGTCGGAACCACGTGGTGTACTTACGTTGACTTTTGCTCCCCCCCCCCCCGCATAACAGAGCTCCATTCCCCCACCGCCCTTCCCAATGTGTTAGCGATCCAGGGGTAGGTAAGTCACAGTCATGTTACTTTTTTTTTTTTAAATCCGGGCTAGTCATCCAATGACGGTAATCTATTCAAGTTTCGTAATGCCAGTTTGGCTGCAACAAGGCGATATCTGCAAACTAAAAAAAAAAATTTCAACCGAGTCACTTGCTCCAAAGGTACATGCTAACCATAAAGGGAAAAGGTGGGCAAACGTTTTTTTTTTAACCCGCGGACCACATCTGTTCTTATATTCGACAGATGTGATTGAACCAAAAGTAGAAGAATGGAGAGCTTATGTGAGCAAAACTGAATTTAGTGGGTTCAAAAACTTCAGTTTCGGGTCGGATCACAACAGTCAGGGGCTGGTCATACTTGGCCCGCTGGCCGCAGTTTGCTCGTGCAAGTTCTGCATTAGAGCCATCATTGTTGGCCTTTGGGATAGGGTGGCGGGGGGTGTGGAGGGGGTGGGTGGGGAGGGGGGAGAGTGGTTTGTGGGAAGCGGCCCGTGCCCAGGGACAGACATGACTCCTCGTAACAACTGTCTTTGATCATCTACCCGTAACCAAAGTACAACCCAAGGGGCCCACATATAACAAGGAAGCCCCAAAATGTTGAGTAGTATAAATAAATAAACGAAAAACAACTTAGCGATATTTTCTTGTTTTTTTTTTTGGCCTAGAGACCCTAAAATTGTAAATCTGGCCCTGCCTACACCCTGCAGACAAACACACGGCCACCGAGTGAATTTTTAAAGCCACCCACTCACCCGAATCTACGGCATTCCGTTCTCTGGGTTTTAGATCTTGTGTCATTTAAGATTCTCTCTGTCTCTCTCACTCTCTGTTTCTGTCTCTCTGTCTCTCTCTTTCTCTCTCTCTCTGTGTCTCTCTCCGTGTCTCTCTCCCTCTGTGTATGTCTCTCTCTCTCTCTCTCTCTATGTGTGTCTCTCTCCCTCACTTTCTCTCTCTGTCTCTCTCTCTGTCTCTCTCTGTCTCTCTCTGTCTCTCTATGTCTCTCTCTGTCTCTCTCTGTCTCTCTCTGTCTCTCTCTCTGTTTCTCTCTCTGTCTCTCTCTTTCTCTCTCTCTGTCTCTGTCTCTTTTTCTCTCTCTCTGTCTCTCTCTCCTCCTCCTCTCTCTCTCTCTCTCTCTCTCTCTCTCTCTCTCTCTCTTTCTCTCTGTGTATCTTTCTGTCTCTGCTTTCAATATCGCGGACCTGAAACCTTTGACCTACGACCTTTTACTTGAAATTCAGATTCTGTAAGGCATTCAATAAATCAACCAATCAACCAATCAATCAATCAACATATATACATATATCACGACAATTGATAAATGTGAAGTTGATCCAATAATTTAATTTGATCAATTTCGACTGTAAAACAGTAAAATAAACACAATCACTATTACATTCTCTTTTATTTTTTTGTCAAACCTTTCGAAATATGTTCAATTACTCAGTTTTCATTTATAAATTAACATATATATTTTTTTAGTCGTAAAAATCACAGTAGATAAAGTATCTCAAGTTTTCATAACTAAAAAATTTTTTTTATACAAAACTGAAAAAAAAAAAATTTCTTATAAGATTTTCAAACGTATCCAATCAAATAAATACCAGGCAGGGAAAAAACAACAACAACTGATTTAATTTTCTAATCTTTAGGTTTTTATTTTTTACATTTTTGTTCTTGAACTATTTGACATTACGCCATCTTTAATTAGTCAGCTTACAACACTCAAAGTTGGTATTGATTTAACTTAGAACACGCAGCATTATATAAAAATATAACAAAAAATAATAACGAATAAATACATCGATATTTTATAACGATTTACGGCAGCGGTTTCACAGACTTTCGCAATTCGCAATCCATGATGAAAATGTTCGTTTTCGGCGACGCACCTGTAAAGAAAAATAAATAAATCTAAAATTGACTACATATTAAGACCTGAATGATCAGATTTAAGAAAGAGGTGTATCAATTGCTTCCCTGGCCAATCAGCGCATCGCGTCCCCCCAACATTTAGAGAACCATTGGCTTATGGGATACTCTCGAAACAGCTTATTTCGTATTGAATAGAGAGAATTGCTTAGTTACTTTTGAAACAATTTATTTCGAAGGGACTAGAGAGTACTTACCCACAATACATTTTTTTTAAAAGATTGTCTTAAGAAATGTACAAATACTTAGAGTGTAGGCCTATACAACATAATTGCTGTTGATTGATTATTTTTATATTTATTTTTTTTTCTTCTTTACAACAAAACACTGAGATTTTGTGTTCTGAGTTGCTCGCCCCCCCCTCCACTCCCGCCACCCCAACCCATTTCCCCCCATATTATAACACCACACAAGTCAACAGCATAGAAGTAGATGGTTCAGTAGCTGGTTAAGTGGCCGGCTCTACTGACGAGCAAGAGGTTGAATCAATATTCGACAGAATACTTTTTAAAAAAAAAAAAAGAAAGATGAAACTTAAACACAGTCCCCCCCCCCCCACGCCGCCCCCTCCCCTCGTACCGCTACTGTTCCAGAATCTTTTGATTCTGGAGACCCGTAACTGAGTTGTCTGTTACTTGATTCATCTTTTATCATGCGCTGGTTGGTACCTGTGTCGGGTGATGGTACCTGTGTCGGGTTATGGTACCTGTGTCGGGTGATGGTATCTGTGTCGGGTGATGGTACCTGTGTCGGGTGACGGTACCTGTGTCGGGTGATGGTATCTGTGTCGGGTGATGGTATCTGTGTCGGGTGATGGTATCTGTGTCGGGTGATGGTACTTGTGTCGGGTGATGGTACATGTGCCGGGTGATGGTATCTGTGTCGGGTGATGCTATCTGTGTCGGGTGATGGTACCTGTGTCGGGTGATGGTTGTGAAATTCATCGAAATCGTTTATGGAAAAAAAATGAATTTTATATATATATATTATTAAAACTGTCACCGATATCTTGATGATATCAAATTATCAAATATCAAGATGAGATGAAAATGTGATGGTGCGATTTTTCGGAGTAAGAAAAAATATTCGGAATCGCTAGTTTTTTTTTACGGCAGAATTTTTAATTCTATTAAAATCAAAAAAAGTTCCCCATACAATGCCACACCCATCTCCATATCTCGAGTTCCCCAGACAGTGCCACACCCATCTCCATATCTTGAGTTCCCCAGACAGTGCTACACCCATCTCCATATCTTGAGCTCCCCAGACAGTGCCACACCCATCTCCATATCTCGAGTTCCCCAGACAGTGCCACACACATCTCCATATCTCGAGTTCTCCAGACAGTGCTACGCCCATCTCCATATCTCGAGTTCCCCAGACAGTGCCACACCCATCTCCTTATCTTAAGTTCCCCAGACAGTGCCACCCCATCTCCATATCTTGAGCTCCCCAGACAGTGCCACACCCATCTCCATATCTCGAGTTCCCCAGACAGTGCCACACACATCTCCATATCTCGAGTTCTCCAGACAGTGCTACGCCCATCTCCATATCTCGAGTTCCCCAGACAGTGCCACACCCATCTCCTTATCTTAAGTTCCCCAGACAGTGCCACCCCATCTCCATATCTTGAGTTTTCCAGACAGTGCCACATCCCTCTCCATATCTCGAGTTTCCCAGATAGTGCCACACCCATCTCCATATCTCGAGTTCCCCATACAGTGCCACACCCATCTCCATATCTCAAGTTCCCCAGACAGTGCCACACACATCTCCATATCTCGAGTTCCCCAGGTAGTGCCACGCCCGTCTCCATATCTCGAGTTCCCCAGGTAGTGCCACGCCCGTCTCCATATGTCGAGTTCCCCAGACAGTGCCACGCCCATCACCGTTTCTCGACTGACGCATAAAATTACAAATTGGCTCACAACAACAACAACTGCTGTCAGTAATTTAAAAAGGGTGTTGAGGCCATTCGCCATGCCCTGTGATGAAATGCCCCCCCCCCCTCCTTTACCCTGGTTTGATGTTAGGTGGTGTGATTGTTGTGAACTGTTGGTGGTAAAAAATCGTCATCAATATTTTGTGACCCTATCACGTTACCCTATCACGTGACACTGCCACTTTCCCCAGTGAAAAAAAAACAACCAAACAAAACTAGCACCACCCAACGGATAACATAAGGTGGGGTGGGGGTGAGGTGGGGGTATGCTGTCGGTGTCAATACTTGGTGACAATGTGGTCAGTGTCGCATGACACAACCACCTCCAGTTAAATTGACCAAAGATCAGATCTGGGGTCAGAAGAATGCCCCCCCTAACCCCAACCCTCTCCTTTTTTTCCCAACTAAGACCACCGTCTGCATGTGGCGAATCCACGCTGCTTATATATATATATATATATATAGCAAACACACATATACAAGGAAACCTACGAGCACACACATACAAGCAGACAAACACATTCAAGTAAATACACATATTCAAGCAAACACATACATACAAGTGAACACACACACACACACAGAGAGAAACAAACACGCTGGCAGCTGTTTCAGACATATTCAATCAATTTTCTCACAAAAACTATCATGGCGTTATTTATCGTAAGGACAATCTTGGCGTTAGATATCACAAGGACAATCATGGAGTTAGATATCATACGACAATCATGGCGTTAGATATCACAAGGGCAATCATGGAGTTAGATATCATACGACAATCATGGCGCTAGATATCACAAGACAATCATGGAGCTATATAACACAAGACAATCATGGCGTTAGATATCAAGAGACCCACCAAATGAAATGCATCGTTACACGTTCACACAAACGCAGGCAACCATTAATCCTTTTACAAAAACACACACAAACACACACACACACACACGCACAAACAAACACTCTAAAAATGTGCGCACGACAACATTAATTCTCTCTGTCTCTCTCCCCCCTTCCCAGTTTAAAAAAGTTGATGTTTCTATTTATATATCATCCGGTGTATTACTTATTGAAGACGGCCATCAAAAAATAAACCCGAAACGCGCATGCGCGGACATATGGCTTACCTAAAGAGATCAATACTGCAACAATAATAACAAACAATACGGATACAAATGCATCAGTAGGGAAACATAAACACTGTCTTGGGTTACTGGCTGTAAATTGTTTCCCAAGTATGATGATTTCATCTCTCATCACGTGTGCTCCTAAGACGTCATTATAAGTATGATGATTTCATCTCTCATCACGTGTGCTCCTATGACGTCATTATAAGTATGATGATTTCATCTCTCATCACGTGTGCTCCTAAGACGTCATTATAAGTAGGATGATTTCATCTCTCATCACGTGTGCTCCTATGACGTCATTATAAGTATGATGATTTCATCTCTCATCACGTGTGCTCCTATGACGTCATTATAAGTATGATGATTTCATCTCTCATCACGTGTGCTCCTATGACGTCATTATAAGTAGGATGATTTCATCTCTCATCACGTGTGCTCCTAAGACGTCATTGCAAGTAGGATGATTTCGTCTCTCGGTACTGTAACACCAATACTGGCTCAGTCTTTTGTAGTGTCCTTCCGGGGCGGCAGCCAGAAAACTCTGTGGCCACTGATAGACTATCCACATACCCCAGTACCACATTCCTCCTTAATTTCGCAGCAAAAATAAATATATTTTTTTTCTGAGGCTTGGAGAACTTGACAATTGCTTGGGTGGCTCCTTCCTCACCCCCCTCCCTCCCCCCCCCCAACTTGTAGACCCTGGCTCTTGCTTTCTCTTAAACTTAGCCGAAAGTGTAGGCGCCACGGAGACAGTAGTTTAGTTAATAAATAGTCTTGTAGCACTTTGTTGAACAGCTGGTCGTCGGCTAATGACATCTTCCGAGGCTCTTCAAGTGCTACTTATAATTACCCTCGTATCTAATTATCTCTTCGAGGCTCTGTCAAGTGCTGCATATTGGCTACTTATAATTATCCTCGTGTCAAATTATCTCTCCGAGGCTCTGTCAAGTCCTACTTATAATTAACCTCGTGTTCAATTATCTCGCCGAGGCTCTGTCAAGTGCTACTTATAATTAACCTCGTGTTCAATTATCTCGCCGAGGCTCTGTCAAGTGCTGCATATTGGCTACATATAATTAACCTCGTGTCCAATTATCTCTCCGAAGCTCTGTCAAGTGCTACATTGTGGCTACATCCGCGGACACGTATTCCCTTTTTCATTCCCCACAGACACTGATAACGAACGAAACGTTTCTTTCCCCTCCCTCCCGCAGACCCACATCCTCGGTCACCCACCGTCCACAGATCACAAAGATCAAAAGTTTGTGGCCCCTCCCCCCCTCCCCCCACCCCGGCCCACCCTTGAATTGATTTCTGATCATCTCCCCCCCCCACCCCTCCCATCTGATCGTCTTGCAAGTCTTCCTTTATTCAACACTCAGTCATGCGTGAAAACTTTTCCCCATAGTCGCAACCAGGACGTCTCCCTCCCTCCCCCCGCTCCTCGCTCCTTATATTTTATTTATTGCTCTATTTCTTTTACCCCATGGTGTCCGAGAAATGGATCATTCTTGACCCCCCCCCTTCCCTTTCTCCGCCCGCCTCCCCTCACTCCCAGTGTCAACTTGTTCATTATCGTAACAGTTGTATTTCTCCGCAGTTATTAATTAAATAAGTAAAGTAAACACAGACATATATGTAGACACAAACATATATAGACACAGACATATATATATATATAGACACAGACATATATATATATATAAAGACACAGACATATATATATATATATATATATATATATATATATATATATATATATGTACATATATATATTAAATCTACCATTTAATTCTCGCCCTAGACACACATTTTATTGCAGACGATAAAACAAAACAGCATAAGAACCACAGTGGTCAAAAGCCAATCCTTCATTTAGGTAAAACACCGTAGAAACATGCCTAATGATAGACTTGAGTTGACAGACATGATATCTCTTATATCGAAAAAACATTTCCCTTAGCCCATGGACAACTTCGTATATATATAGAAGTATTATTAATATTGACTTATATTCGATCTTAATATTGTGGGGGTTTTGTCCGCTGAGGGTTTCGTCCGCTGGGGATTAAGTCCACTGGGGATTATGCCCACTGGGGGTTTTGTTCGCTGGGGGGTTTTGTCCGCGGGGGGGGGGGGTTGTCCGTGGGGGTTTTGTCCGCTGGGGTTTTGTCCGGATACCGTCTCAACACCCCCCATCCCCAAATACACCCTTGTGACTTATCCATCAATTTCAAATACAGCAGACGACATTTACAAGTTGCAGGGACCATATACAAATTGACATAATGCATCATGGTCGGCGTAATGTGGCTCTCACAGCCGCGTGCGGCTCTTCGTTGAGTTTTGTTGTGTATTAGTTCGTGAGTTGCGCAGCATATAATCTGATGTCAGAATATTGCATGTGTGTGTGAGAACTGTGTTGTTGGGTCAGTTAGCGTGTGTTTGAATGGCATGGCGTGGGTTCGATCGTGAAAAGGTTGGAAGATCAAAGTCGTGAATGGGGAGTGACCGGAGTGACCAGTGTGACCAGTGGGGCATGGCTGTATTTGGTTGAAGAGATCGGGGTTGGGGGGGGGGGTAGGAGGGAAGGTGGTTGTAGGTGATGGTGGAGAAGGGAGTTAACCTACAGTAAAGAGTTTATCGTAAGGGACAGGTGCTAGTTCACGAGTGTAAAAGTTGGGCCGTTGGTGACTATACTATTGGTCTGGACTTTATTTTTAATTTCCCATGATTTTTTTTATAGATTTGATGAATTAAACTTATATTATTTTGTTTTTATGAATACATTGTTCCTATTACTGATTGGATATTTGAAGTGTTCGCTGCTGTCTATTAGTTTGTGAATTGCGCAGCGCTGTGTTTCCTATGTGGGATTTTTCCCCAAGTGTCATTTGGTGCGTGGTGTTCAAGAGGGAGTTGGGATGTTGATCTTAGTATAAATTAGAGGCCCAACAAGATCCTGTACACAACAGTTTGTTGCGGACATCACATTTTGTCACCGTGTGTGAAACATAGCACCACCATACTGTGTTACAGCATGTCACAGCACCATCGCATACTTTCACACCGTGTCACATTACCACCTCAAATTTAAACATCGTGTCACAGCACCATCGCATACTTTCACACCGTGTCACAGCACCATCGCATACTTTCACACCGTGTCACATTACCACCTCAAACTTACACATCATGTCACAACACCATCGCATACTTTCACACCGTGTCACATTACCACCTCAAACTTACTCATCATGTCACAACACCATCGCATACTTTCACACCGTGTCACATTACCACCTCAAACTTACTCATCATGTCACAACGCCATCGCATACTTTCACACCGTGTCACATTACCACCTCAAACTTACTCATCATGTCACAACACCATCACATTTTGTCAAATGTGTATTTAAAAAAAAAAACCCCAAAAAATCCCAACATTTCAACAGCATAACAAAATTAGGTCAGCACATCTACCTCCTTCCCTTCAGTTCCATCTCCGACCCCCCCCCCCTTTTCCCTCTCTCCTCAAGACAACTTACCAACCATATCCACTCTCGCATATAACGGCTAGAGCAAAGTAAATGATTTTATTCCAAGCAGAACATAACAAAACCCTGTTATTTCACCTGTGACAAACACCGGGATAACTCGACACACACAATCACAGGTTTGTGACAGAACAATCCATGAGTAATTGGCAGCTCTGCCTACTAGCGCAGTTTTGAGCGACAACATATTTTGTGTTCTATTTTTTAATTTTTATGCGCAAAGATTTCAACGATTAACAAATTATGACGTAATCACTAGTTGTGCACATTAACATCAATGCGCTGTTTTGATTGAAATAGACTTGACAATTAAATGTATTTAAAGAATCACCATAAATAAACGTAGTAATCTCATTGATAAACACGATTTGAAGCAATATCGAGAAGAATTATTCTACAACTAGTAGTTGCCCTTTGCATTCGCAACTCAAGGTTTTTATCTCAATAAAATGTTTAATATGAGAATAATCGTCTTAAAAACTACACGCAAACCGTGCAGCAAGACCAGAAGCATATAGTTAGCAATTAGCAATGTAATATTTACAAATGGCTGATTACTTGTCGCGCTTTTTTTTTATAAATAGTATAAATTTAAATCAATAAAAAAATGTACCATCGGGAAATGACGTCATAGAGGATATCCCAAAGTGCTGAATTATTGTTTTATTTATAGCGACGGCGTTCCCAATCTGCCACATGCGCAGCCGACTTCCGAGAAATGACGTCATAGGGGATTTTTATTTACAGTGACTTTATTTATAGCGACGGCTTTTCCCACACCGCACGACAAGATAAGCACTTTATATGTGAGAGGAAGTTCATACTATTTCAAGAAATATTGTTTCTTTAAAATTATTTGATTTCAGGACTTGTAATACAGAAACTCTTGATTCTGAATCCTAGCCATATACAGTAAATTGCCCCTTTCCTCATTTTTGGACGATAGCCCACAATGCATTGGTCATATACATTCAAGAGAGCTGAAGGTTGTGTTAACCATTACAATGGTCACTTGTTCTTGTCTTCTGGACGTACCGGTTTGAAAGTCTGAGCTTGTCATTATCTATCTATCTATCTATCTATCTATCTATCTATCTATCTATCTATCTATCTATCTATCTATCTATCTATCTATCTATCTATCTATCTATCTATCTATCTATCTATCTATCTATCTATCTATCTATCTATCTATCTATCTATCTATCTATCTATCTATCTATCTATCTATCTATCTATCTATCTATCTATCTATCTATCTATCTATCATCTATCTATCTATCTATCTATCTATCTATCTATCTATCTATCTATCTATCTATCTATCTATCTATCTATCTATCTATCTATCTATCTATCTATCTATCTATCTATCTATCTGTCTGTCTGTCTGTCTGTCTGTCTGTCTATCTATCTATCTATCTATCTATCTATCTATCTATCTATCTATCTATCTGCCAGTCTGTCTGTCTGTATGTCGCTACTCCGCAAGTCGTCCGTCCAAAATAGATATACAGTATTTCATCCCTAAGTAGTGTCTTAATGGGAAAATACGGTGCTGGCGATGCGCTTGTAAACATGACTGCCAAGGCTGAAGTCTTAGGTTCGAATTCCAGCGAAACCACTTATTATGAGCATGGTCATCTTATCCCGACTACTTGGCTAGGAGCTCCGAAAGTGTTAGTGCCGATGCCCTATTGACCATATTGACTTCTTTCTTTTGATTGGTTGTGACATTGTCTCGGCCCTTGTCGTGCAATGGCACACACTGCGACCCTCTTTGTGCCTTCTCGTGCAATAGCACACATTACGACAACCCCCCCTCCCCGTTGTGCCTTCTTAGAATCCACTAAGGTGGTATTATGGGGGGGGGTGGTGGTGAAGCTCCCTCACCCCCTCCTCCTTCACGAGACTGTTCCGGAATTTATATTGGATTGGATTAAGTATTAAATGACAACACCCCCAACCTCCTTCATGTCATCAGCCAGAGTAGATCGGTCCCAAACATCACAGCAGCAGATGCAGCCTTCACACATCGGGCCTGTGCATTTTGAATACGCCATATCCATTCATTCTCATGTTGTTTTTTTTCCGGAGAAGACAAAATACGAAACGTCACTTTCATCCCAATATATCACTCGTCCATTAGATTTCTTGCGGCTGACCTCACGTGATCAAATGAAAGAGCGTTCATTGGCTAGAAAGCGCGTCTCCGGGCCATTCCACTTTAATGTGATTATCTGCGTTTGAAAAAATGAAAGCAGAAGTGTTTTCAGCGGTTTTAAATTGTACAAGACGAACCGGCCTGTCTGGTGTGTATAGCGACAGTCACACGGACAGCCGCACGAACAGGCGCACGGACAGCCGCACGGACAGCGCACCGTGAGACGGACGCAGATGCACGGATCATAAGGAAGGATAAATAAACAGAAACCAAGGTTACAAAAAAAAAAGAGCACCGTGTCTTGCATGAGGGTACTTGAAGAGCCCTCGAGACCATTTTTTTGTGTGTAAAATTCCCCCCCTCCTCCCTCAGGCACGTTACGAGAGCCGCCCCGCCCCGCCCACTCCTCCCTCACCCCTACCCCCCTCTTCCCGCAGCCTACACTAATGCCACATACATTCATGTTCTAAGCGCAGACCTGTTTTGATAAATTGGCCATGTAGGTGACCGCATGGACCCCCCCCCCCCACTCAACCCCACCCTTTCCCTGGCAAAGCCCCCACCCCCCAGATTAGAAAACTTTTGTAAGTATTGTAATTATATCTCTGCCTGCCTTCCCCCCCCCCCCCATCAAAAACAAACAAAGAGGCAAACCAAAAGGGTTTAAGGGTCAGGGGTTAGGGTTACTCAATGAACGTCTTTGTGTTATAACTACACTTAACCCAACAAGTAAACAGCGCTCACATCTCGTCATTCAGTTTTGTTGCCAACTCCTAGTGAGCCCAGTATTTATTCCTATTACTGTATCTATTTACTATTGTTCAATTTTTAATAAATCAACTATTATGGCGTCTCTTTGATGTAATTTTTTTTTCAACTACATAAAAAGCCGAGGTGCGGGGGAGGGGGGGGGAGGGTCATCAATTTCACGCGTAGCCGCCCCTGACACCAGCTATAAACATGGATCTACTTTGGGGGCTGCCGTTGTTATAGAGAATGGTATTTTTTTTTTGACTTGGATATGAACACGGAGTTTGCACGATTCCTGCCACCTTAGGCCAGGAGTTTTAGCAACCTACCCAGAATAGATTCTTTACAATGGTTTAAATGCAGAATCTGACACACATATATATATATATGAAGATTAACTGGTATGAATGACACCCAATGAAACTCATTGGAATTTTTTCTACAGCATTGCAAAAATTGCACGAATTACACGTAACTTTCCACTATTCACGGTTCTGTAAGTGTCAATAACCTTGGTAAATCTGAAGTAGGCCTAATCCACGTCAAACTGTCAGCAAACGTGCTTCAGATTATGTTATATAAATATTTAAAATGAAAGGTCAAATAAAGTGTAACTAATATGACCTGCTTCCAGTGGCGCAACCAGGAGTGGGGCAGGGGGGGGGGGGCTTCAGCGCCCACCCCCGGCAAAATCATCAGATACATAATTTAAGTTATAAAGTTACAAATAAGACTGTCAAAATATCTTTTTTCAACATGTGAGCCCCCCCCCCCAACCACACAGCATTTTTTGCTGGTTGCGCCACTGCCTGCTTCCATTGGTAGACCTACGTTTTAACTGCATTGACGAAGCATTAGCTTCATAAAAGTAATACATACATTTTATGTTTGTTGCATTATATAAAAACTAATTCATAAAACAAACCATAAATGAATAAATAATACAACACTCGGAACTGATGTGAGTAGCAGCCCCGTAGCGTGAAAATTCTACAGCAGGGGCCAGGCATTCTACAGCAGGAGCTAGGCATAGCCGGGGGGGGGGTAATACATTTTACTAAGTAGAGCAAATAAACAGAGGGGGCCAGACAAAATGCAGGGGGGGGCCGGCCCCCCTGGCCCCTGCCCCCCCCGCACGCTACGAGCCTGGTGAGTAGTATGGCTTTCAGACTCCGGGTGGGCCAGGCATCAATGCGCTGGTGAAACTGGCAGTTGCTTTCACCCCGTGCCATAATCACAGTGTTCACATGCTGGTGTACACCTCTTCCTCAAATGCCCAAGGTGTGACGAATTCCAAGCATTCATCATCAATTATTTCTTCATCTTTTACATCAAACATGTCATTATCATGTAACTCATCATCGTCAATCATTTCCACAACATTGACCAGCTCCTTGGCATTCAAACATTCTGTGTGATTCAGTATTGGTTAAGAACATCAAGATATGTTCCACCTTCCAGCCAATGAACAGCACGGAGTAAGTAATCGCCATCTACAACATGAATCGAACTGCTTGGTTTCAATGATGGTTCTACACCCTTGCAGATTTCTTTACCGAGCTGTGATTTATCAGCTTTCCGCATGTAGTTATCTTTGAACAGAGAAGTAGGAAGTGTTGACAGCTCATAGCTGAAATATTTCTCCATATCAGGTGATTTTTGCATTATGACCAGAAGCCTATTAAATAGAACTGTGGGATCAACACCTGTCAAAGCTTTCTTGGAAGTTGATGAAGAAGCATTGTTTACTTGTGCTAATGTTCTTATTTGAGATTTTCTTTGAAGGACAACATCCTTGAAGTTCTTACCGCTATGTTCTGAACAATATCAGCGCCAACTTCTTCAGCATTGTCGCAGTTTATATTATCAGATTCAGATGCTGCAATACCTGATGGTATGCTGTGGAGTCTTTTGTCAGAAGTATCAAATTGATTATGTGACTTCAAGAATTCGAGAACTTTTGTGAGATCGTCATTATCTCTATTGATCCTGGACTTACCCTCTTCCGGATGCTGAACTGCATCATGGCAGTAGTCAATATCAGCAAACTGCGCTAAAGATGTCATTACAGCTGCAGTCCTATGAATTGTGGAAGTCCATGTGGTGCATACACTTTCAGTCACTCCTCTTCCATGAGTTATTCCTCCCTTACCTTTAATGGCCCGCATCATTGCCTGCTCTATGGTAAGGTCAACTGACAGTCCGGCCCACTGTTTACTACTACGCCGTGCCACATGTGATCCTGACATGAGCTGCTTGTGTAGATCTGGATGTGAGTTAGGTAAGCCCATCATCATCTCCAGGTAGAGACGAGCACACTTGGCATAATTGTTGTGACCAGATGCTGCGAAGAGATTCACCATTCTCCTGATACTGACAAGATGTAGCTGATAGTTGCCCATTCGTTCTGCCCGCAGCAGAAGCTTTAATGTGGCAATCTAATACTCATACAGAAGCCAAAGATTTTTACTATATAAGCTATAGTAATAGTTATGTCATTTTCAGGGCCCCATTCTACACCTTATACGTAGCTATACGAGATAAAGGGCCCTAGGGGTCCCAAGAGTAGCTATCCCCCTAACATAAATTTGATTTAAATAATTTTGGTAATGTCTTTTAAGTGCTGGGCTTCAGTGTTTTTGAAGTTACCGTCTTATCTTTGAGTATTTTTTAATAATCTTGTAGTTGGCAGCTGCCTTTTTTTGTTAACATGGCTGACAGTATTTTATATAGAATATAGAGGACCTTTTTTTTACAAATTTATTTAATGCATTTAAACACAATTTAGATATTCAAAACAAGGGTGTCATTAAACCTCGTTATGTTAACTAACTAGTTATTACCAAATAATTTCACAAAACGCTTGTAAGACATTAATTCTAGGTACGTAATGTAATATTTATTCAACTCCTGGTCTACCTGTCGAACGTAGATGTTTGTAAAACACAGTTAAATGGGATTGTCAGTTTCATATAACAAAAAAAACAAAACAACAAACGAAACAAAAATAAAAACAAACAGACAACAGCCAAACAGCAGCCAAACAACAGCTAAACAGCAGCCAAACATCAGCTAAACATCAGCCAAACAACAGCTAATCAGCCAAACAACAGCTAAACAACAGCTAAACAACAGCTAAACAACAGCTAAGCAACGGCTAAATAACAGCTAAACAACAGCCAAACAGCAGCCAAAATAGCCAAACAACAGCCAAACAACAATGACAGTTAAGGTATGAATACACCAACACGAAATTCCGGTATCTAAGGGCATTGCGAATTCCGTCTCTGTTTCGCTACTATGATATTCTAATGAGAACATGTACACCGGTCAGGAATTCCGTTGCGGAACAACGAAAGTTTTCAGTTTCTCTGCTTGCAGAGTTTTTTCCGGAGAGCTACATTTTCCGTCATGATAAACAAACAAAATGGCTGCTTAGAAACGTCGATTCGAATAGAAAAAAATGATTCACATTCATTAAAAACAATAACAACAAAGTGAATTTTGACAGAAAAACATGATTATTATAAGTTTTGACCGGCAACAGTCTTTGTATATGAATTTCTGAAAGGAAAATATACTTCGTCTATCTACATATTCTACAAATGAAATTTCTTTCGATCGAAGCGCTGTCTGAAAAGATAAATGCTATTAAAAAATGTTTGGCTGATCATGAAAACGAAAAAAAAATGAACAGCTACCGATCGAATAAAAAGTTAAAAAAAACAACAACAAAAAACAACAGTTCTCCATTTCCAGCCAGACAATTTATTTGTAATAAGAACAAAAAGCCACACGAGATGCAGTAGTTTCTGCTTTTCAAAGTATCGTTTTTTTCACTAGCAGGAAAAAGTGCAAAGTAATCATTAAAAAATATCTTGTTTCCGGTAGTTGTTTCGTCGCTCACCGTTTCGTCCCGGTGTATCTACAAGAGTTTCGCTAAGTTGAAACTTCCGCGCGGAAGGTTCCGCGCGAAAGTGTTTCGTGTTGGTGGATGCAGAACTTTAAGGTAACTTACAGGCCGTCTTTTTTTTTCTTTAATTTGATAGTTATAGCTCGCAATGACGTCATAGCCACAGCGTCATGTCACGTGGCCTCGTCACGTGCCCCCCCCAGGCTAAACTAACTAACCTGCATCTCTTCCCCTAGCACCCTTCAGTATCACTTCAGCACTGATTGCATCTACTCTTCCCCACCTCCCCTCCCCTCCACCCCCTCCAAGCCCGATAGTCACTCTTACCTTTCTCGTGCTATGCAACGAACTGTCTCTAGCTCCCTTCTCCTTCCCTCCTCCCCCAACCCCTTTAACGCCACTTAAATTTTTTTTTAATTAACTCCCCCCCCCACCCCCACAATTTTCACCTTGTTATCGACCACTTCCACCCCCCCCACACACACACACTCTTCACACTCTTCACACTCTAGTTTAAAACCCATTTATAACACGCGCGCCCACACACACACGCACGCACGCACGCAGACACAGACACGATGGCTCAAAGATCAGCGCTTTAAAAAAGAAAAAGAAAAAGGAAACAACACGATATAAGTAATTAAACCATTCCCCCCCCCTACGCACCAGCACCGCGCGGTACTGTTGCGCTAAAATTAAACAAACTCCGTACTAAGGGTGGTGTGTAACCTTTAGCAACGTTGTCATCACTTCCGCTTTGACGTCACTCTTTTTTTTTTTCAGTGTGCCTTTCCCATAGATATATAAGACTAGATCGCTTATGGGCTATGCATAGATATATATTGTGCGGACCATAACTTTAAAAAGAGAAGAGTACAATTCTGTATAACTTATATATTTTTACAAATTCTTTGCAACTATGATGACGTAGTACGCATAGAAACGTTAAGTAACCGAAATAAATAGCAGAAGACATTTTGCATTGTTTTCCTTGACAAATTTTCAAAAACTTTTTTTTTCAATTAATTTTGAATAAAATGCCTTCGTGTTGTGTAAACGGTGGTTTGATTATATTATTACTAACCGTCAAATATACTTTTTTCGGACACATCAGAAGATTTTAAAATCACCGAGGGAGGCAGAAAAAACCGTTTCGGAAGAAAAGGAGACAGAGGAAGACCCAAATTTCAGAGTTTGTCATGGGCGGCCCTAGATTTCCTGACTGCGTAAACATGTACAAGACAAGGTGATATTATGTAAGTCAGACTTATAGCTAGCCACAACAAGACAAGGTGATATTATGTAAGGCAGACTTATAGCTAGCCACAACAAGACAGGGTGATATTATGTAAGGCAGACTTATAGCTAGCCACAATATAACGTTTAGTTGGGGCAGATGTTGGACGCCAAGAATATGCGAGGATTATCAAATAGTAAACACTAGAAAATAGACACAATCGATTTGTATCGTGTTGAGATCTACATACCTCTTTGTCCCGATGACATGAAACCATAAAAACAGCATTGTATTCACCAGCTTGTTGTAGCAATCTCAATAGTTTCATTACATACACTCGATTTAACGAAGTAGTTTGCTAATGTATTCTTGATAAACACAGTGCAGAATGATGTATCTTGCTAATGTATTGTTAATATTACGCATTCTAGACTGATGTAGCTTGCTAATGTATTTTTGATTAACGCATTCCAGAATGAAATAGTTTGCTAATGTATTCTTGATAAAAGCATTCCAGAATGAAATAGTTTGCTAACGTATTCTTGATAAACGCATTCCAGAATGAAATAGTTTGCTAATGTATTCTTGATAAAAGCATTCCAGACTGATGTAGCTTGCTAATGTATTGTTGATATGGAAATCCGACACTGTATTGACAATCTCAATTCTGTAGGGTCAAAATATCCCCTACCCTAACACAGGTATTTTAAAAAGAAAAACCACGACAGAGCCGGTCACTGGCTACAAGAAGGAACTCTGGCTACAAAACAAAAATCACCTACTGTATTCAACACCCTATTTAACTCTATGACATCAGCCATATAGGGTATTGACTATTAATCTATCTATTATCTATCTACATATCTCTATATCTAGTTATTATTACATTTTTTTTGTGCCGTGTAAAAGTATAATTGTTTGTGTGTGTTTATGGTTGTGTTTATGGTTGTGTTTATGGTTGTGTTTATGGTTGTGTTTATGGTTGTGTTTATGGCTGTGTTTATGGTTGTGTTTATGGCTGTGTTTATGGCTTTGTTTATGGTTGTGTTTATGGTTGTGTTTATGGCTTTGTTTATGGTTGTGTTTATGGTTGTGTTTATGGCTGTGTTTGTGGCTGTGTCTATGGCTGTGTTTATGGTTGTGTTTATGGCTGTGTTTATGGTTGTGTTTATGGTTGTGTCTATGCTTGTGTCTATGGTTGTGTTTATGGCTGTGTTTATGGTTGTGTTTATGATTGTGTTTATGGTTGTGTTTATTTATTCTAATTGTAATTTTTTGTTTAAATGCCATCTTTTTTTTTCTTACAATACTGACCATTTCTAGCGATTTTCCCCCAAACTGCTGGCATCTGTAACGCCTAAATTGACACCCGTTGAATCCAATGACATATGACATGGCCCGTGGACCAATCTAGAACTTAAGTGACCTTAGCAGGTCACGAGAAGTCCCACCTCCCACCCCCTCCCTCCCGCTCGCCCCATCGACCAGGCACTGGACCATCCCATGCTCTGATACTAAAGAAGAAAGAGAATGAAAGTTGACATCAAGAGGGTAACCGATATTTGACATGAATTACATCCCCTTGGATCTGTAACAAAAATCGTTTTACTATCGTTTCGTCTAGTAACAGCTATAATATTTAAAAAAATAATAATACATTTTGAACATATTTCCATGAAGCCGAAAATTCAAAAAAAACCTTTCCCGAAGTGGCTCTCAAACACATTTTTAAGCTTAAAATTAGTTTTTAAAATACATCAGTATTTTTAATTGGTTATTTCAGGGACTCAGTCTTGTTGGATTTAACGCTCAAACAAAAGACCAGGCCCGGTGGTGCTCTTATCGAATGGGCACTACCTTGACCTTAAACATCTAACACAAAACTACTTTTAAAAAAATGCAAGGGGGAAAGAAGGGAACCCTTCCCAGCGTATCGCATTGGTCGATGCGACTACTTAACGACCACCGGCTCACATAGGCCAATAACACTTGACCCACTTTTCTTAACACCTGGTCCCCGTGTCTTTTATGTCATGAAAACCTGACGGTTTGCTTACAAAATGATTTTTTTCTCCTATTGTCAGCTGCTTAAGATTTCTAGCTTGTAGCCTATTATAGTTTGTTTGCTTGCAAGTCTGTTCCCATTGGCTAGAACACCCACCGGGCCCATTGTTATTATCGGTGGCGTATATTGTTATCATTATTTTGTAAAGTTAAAGAAAACAACAAATCTAGTCTAATCTTGACCCGTGACCCTTCTCTCTCCCTTCCCCCCCCCCCCACTAACGTTAAGTCATTTTAGTCATCATAGGTTTCAACAAAATAAAAATCTGGAAAAGGGGGGGGGGAGGGGACAAAAATGGACTCAACTGACTATCCTTACCTTAGAAAATGTTTTGTAAATAAGCGAATCGCCTGCTTCCTCTTTTCGCCTCTAAGTGTTAGCTTTATAATCATCTCGCATCGTATTAATATATCATGTGGCATGTTTAGTGATAATTTAATGTGATTTTTTAGGTGGTATATTAAATTCTTCTTCTTCTTCTATCCCTTAACCCGTGGATGGGTCGTTGGGGCACCGTTGTTGACTGAAAACTAGTAGGTTTTTCAGTCATGGTGTATCTGGGGCAGGAAATGCTTGGCGGCGCCCAACCCTCTCCAAGCTTGACCACAGCCGGTTTCCTCCTTATCGGTGGCCCGCCTTGATCACGGACACGTAGCCGTTGGGTTCACATTTGATCTCGTCCGCCCTGGCCGGTGACCTCATTTTGGAAGTTCATAAGCCCAGTGGTGCCGTGTCAGCACAACCCCCCCCCCCCTCACATATCTGATATTCTGTCCCCCCCCCCCGTTTCAGTAAATAAACCCGCGACAGTTATTGGGTACACCTTTTTTATTCCACTCACCGTTTGGCTTGATTGACAACAATAGCCGTCTTAATGGCAGGGCCACTTCTCTGTGAAACAGTTCAAGCGTGCATTGATTGTTTGTACAGTGGCGTAGTGTAGGGGGTGGGGGAGCAAGGTGGGCATCATGACCCGGGCGCTATTCACAAAGGGGCGCGCCAAATGGTATAGTTTGCATATAATATAATATGGTTTTTTGAATGAAGGTGGGGGGGGAGAGAGGAGGCGCTAAAAAAAGGTATTTTGCCCCGGGCGCGAGTTAACCTCGCTACGCCATTGTGTTTGTATGCTAGTTCTTTGTCTGTGTGTGTGTATATTTATGCGTGTGTGTATGTATATGACTCTATATAGAATTAGGATCTATTATATTTACTGCATGTTAAAGTTGTATTGTTTTATTGCATTGTATATTACAATATGTGATATTTTAATTGATATATTTATGTGATATACCAAGTGATGTATCAAGTGATGTATGAGATTATATGACATATTAATGTTTACATTATATGACATACTAAGTGATAAATACAATTATATGATATATCATGCAGTTCATAAAGTGTGTTAACGTAGATAAATGCACACGTGACCGGTAAAAATCACAAATAACATAAACTGATAGCTGTGGGCGCATGCGTGTGCGTGTGTGTGCGCATGCGTGTGTGTGTGCGTGCGTATATCTGTGAGAAGAATTAATCTGACACAAATCGTAACTCAAAGTAAATTAATTAACGCAGTGGCTATGGTAACATCAAGACGGAGTTCGTATTTTTTTTCCGGGTTACATCAATAGATATTGCTCCACACCCTAACCCTATCCCCTAACCCTATCCCTATCCCTAACCCTAACCCTAATATAATGGCGCTTGATGTAACCGTAGCCACTTCGATAAATTAAAGTCATCATTTTCAATGTAAGCTAAATGGGTCTAAGAATTTAATTAAAACAAAAAGCAACGGAACAATCTCAATATTTTGTTTCAGAATAAAACAATAAAATATCACGTGACACGACATTAAAACAAACCAGGATAATTTAGTTAATACAGAGACTTCAAAAAATATATTTCAAAAATATCAAAGTAAAAGTATTTACTATGATCCTGTGACTAAGCCAATGTATTTTTTTTATTCTGTACGGAAAGTCGGGTAATTTCCCCACCATTACTGTTTGTCTTCCATAATGTTGGACTAAAATATTGTTTAGTTTTTTTTTGGGGCAGGTTACCAAAAGTAGACAATGGATCGCTCTAGCATACCCGGTATTTTATATATTAATGTCTTCATTTCAACAAATAAACCACGACAGTTACTGAGTACATCTTTCTTTTTTCTACTCACCGTCTGGCTTGATTTACAACAAATAGCTGCCTGAATGGCATGACCACTGCTCTGTACGCATAGATTGTTTGGACGCATGTACTTGTGTGTGCGTGTGTGTGTGTGTGTTTGTGCTCGCATGTATGTGTATGCTTGTGCTTGCCCACGCGCGTGTGTGTGTGTGTGTTAATGTATATACAGGTAGAATTACAATTTCTTATGTGTTTGTCGTGTTATAACTTTACAATGTTTCATTGTATTCTTAATTATTTGAAGAGGTCGGGGTGGGTGGGTGGGTGGGGGAAGGGCGGGGTGTACATCTAGAACATTTTTGTTGATTTACTGATGCGGTGCACAAGAACATTGAGATGCACTTGCATATATCGCATTATTTATTCACGACCTCTTTGATAAGGAAGTTTGTGTTTCTTGATCATGCACTATGGCGGGAATCTGTTTAGTTGTTGTTTAGAACTTTCCGTTGGCCCCGTTTCCCTCGAGTCGACCTTGACCTCAGTCATAGGTTAGCATATAACTCGAGTTGAGCCACCAGTGTTAATTTAGAGCAACCCTGTCAGTCATGGGTCATCCCTGTCAGTCATCGGTCAACTCTGTCAGTCACGGGTCAGCTCTGTCAGTCATGGTTTAACTCTGTCAGTCATGAGTCAACTCTATCAGTCATGGGTCAACTCTAACATCCATGGGTCAGTTTTGTCAGTCATGGGTCAACTCTATCAGTCATGGGTCAACTCTAACATCCATGGGTCAGTTTTGTCAGTCATGGGTCACTCTGTCAGTCATGGGTCATCCCTGTCAGTCATGGGCAACTCTGACAGCCATGGGTCAACTCTGTCAGCCATGGGTCATCTCTATCAGTCATGGGTCAACTCTAACAGCCATGGGTCAATTCCGTCAGTCATGGGTCAACTCTAACAGCCATGGGTCAATTCCGTCAGTCATGGGTCAACTCTGTCAGTCATGGGTCAACTCTGTCAGTCATGGGTCAACTCTGTCAGTCATGGGTCAACTCTGTCAGTCATGGGTCAACTCTGTCAGTCATGGGTCAACTCTAACATCCATGGGTCAGTTTTGTCAGTCATGGGTCACTCTGTCAGTCATGGGTCATCCCTGTCAGTCATGGGCAACTCTGACAGCCATGGGTCAACTCTGTCAGCCATGGGTCATCTCTATCAGTCATGGGTCAACTCTAACAGCCATGGGTCAATTCCGTCAGTCATGGGTCAACTCTAACAGCCATGGGTCAATTCCGTCAGTCATGGGTCAACTCTGACAGCCATGGGTCAATTCCGTCAGTCATGGGTCAAGTCCGTCAGTCATGGGTCAACTCTGTCAGCCATGGGTCATCTCTATCAGTCATGGGTCAACTCTAACATCCATGGGTCAGTTTTGTCAGTCATGGGTCACTCTGTCAGTCATGGGTCATCCCTGTCAGTCATGGGCAACTCTGACAGCCATGGGTCAACTCTGTCAGCCATGGGTCATCTCTATCAGTCATGGGTCAACTCTAACAGCCATGGGTCAATTCCGTCAGTCATGGGTCAACTCTAACAGCCATGGGTCAATTCCGTCAGTCATGGGTCAACTCTGACAGCCATGGGTCAATTCCGTCAGTCATGGGTCAAGTCCGTCAGTCATGGGTCAACTCTGTCAGCCATGGGTCATCTCTATCAGTCATGGGTCAACTCTAACAGCCATGGGTCAGTTCCGTCAGTCATGGGTCAACTCTGACAGCCACGGGTCAACTCTGACAGCCATGGGTCTGTTATGTCAGTCATAAGTTGAACCTGAGACTCCCCTCCACCCCACCAGACATCAGAATGACCGCGAGCTCTGCACGTACATAGTGACTGGCCTATGCGATAGTCAGGCTTAAGTCATTGCCGGCCCTACAGACGCCTCACGCCCTGGGTCAGCTGACCGCCATCACTCACTCATTTATTTAAGTATAACGCAATTTTACAAGGAAAATAAAAGTACATTTCTCGAACTGGGCTGCTTCATCTCTGTGTGTGTGTGTGTGTGTGTGTGTGTGTGTGATGTTCCTGTAATATAAACCACTCATGTGACGGTTTTTTATGGTGCCATTCTTTCATCCCCACCACATCCGATAGTGCAATGGCCATGGAGGCACCACGGAGATATAGCGGGTATTTTTCTTTTAAATGACCTGAAACATCCAATGGTCATCACTGGAGATCAAACCAGGTACCCTCAGGGCGACAGTTGAACGCTTTACCACACGACAAACCGTAGAGTGTAGCGGGTGTGAGATATCGGTTTTTACCCACCCCCCCCCCCACCTCCCCCACCCCTACAGCGCAGTACCTCCCGAATAAGCTGACCATTCCCTGGGGCATGTGAGAAAAAAATTTCACACCACAATAATTCTTCTTTTCGGGCTGAAGGTCAGTGTCTTGCAGAATCAAGGCTAGCATATTACTAACAGGTCACTGTATGGATGAAATGTTTATCCCTTGACCATATGACTAGTCAGTAGCGACTCATCGCACAGTGTCCAGTGTGTCCGCTCTGTGTCTAGTGTGTCCTCTCTGTGTCTAGTGTGTCCTCTCTGTGTCTAGTGTGTCCACTCTGTGTCCAGTGTGTCCTCTCTGTCCAGCGTGTCCTCTCTGTGTTCAGTGTGTCCTCTTTGTGTCCAGTGTGTCCTCTCTGTGTCCAGTGTGTTCTCTGTCCAGCGTGTCCTCTCTGTGTTCAGTGTATCCTCTTTGTGTTCAATGTGTCCTCTCTGTGTCCAGTGTGTCCGCTCTGTGTCTAGTGTGTCCTCTCTGTGTCCAGTGTGTTCTCTGTCCAGCGTGTCCTCTCTGTGTCCAGTGTGTCCTCTCTGTACCTTAACCACAGTCGGGGCTGGAAGGACTATGATGGCACCATCAGACTAAAGTAGTTTTTAAAAACAAAAAAATCGTTATTTCTCGCGTGCTCCAGTCAAAACAATAAATGTCTTCAAGTGCTGGTGTAATCGAACTCAGAGGCTTTATATGCGTTATATATATATATCGGTATCGATTATTTAAATATCGTCCCTGACACGCGATGCGTGGACTTGGAACAGTTTGACACCTAGCTAAGCTTATCGCTTAGATTCGGGCAGAGGACGAGCTCTTTAAAATCTTGAGAACCGCGATTTGGCGACCTGACCCAACACGGTCTGGTGAATGACGTAATAACTGAAAGGTCACACTGATCTTTGTGCAAGGCCACGGTGAAAATCAATTAATCTACACACCAGATGTATACAACTACAACTACACATCGCTGTGTGTGGGTGTGTGTGTGTGAATGTAAAGACCATGTAAGGATGAGACGCTTACATGATAGACCCTATAAACCCATATGCCCTTCTTTTTTACCCCCCTCCCCCCATATCCGATGGTGCGTCATCCATAGCACAAATTTTAAGCTGTACCATGAAGATCCGGCTCACTACAGCATATGAAAATGTCTATGCAATGTATGAAAATGTCCGTACAGCGTATGAAAATGTCTATACAGCATATGAATATGTCTATACCGCATATCAAAATGTCTGTACAGCATATGAAAATGTCTATACCGCATATGAAAATGCCTATACAACATATGAAAATTCTATAAAACATATATGAAAATGTCTATACAACATACGAAAATGTCTATACGAAAATGTCTATACAACATATGAAAATGTCTATACAACAAATGAAAATGACCGCACACAAAGACTGTTGTTATTATTATTATTATTATCATCATCACTCTGAACAAATGCACCTACGCTGCCTGAACTTTGCCAACTAATTAGCGGATTACACTGCTTAAATTAATGATAACTGTTGAAACTGGACTCACGCCAATGTCCAGTCAGCTTGCCACTTGACCCGGTCAAGAAAATACATAGCTCTATATACTACGCCATTTTTTTTTAAAATTCTACACCCAGATAGATCCAGGCTAAGTAATTGACCCCAACGTCAGCTGGTCAGATATAATGAATGACCCGTTGAGACCGTTCTTGGTGATGACCAACAAGTAAAATGGTGTGTACTTATGTAAACATTGTGATGTCAAGCGTGACTGACCCGTGCCATCTTCAGTCTACTCCAGGACATAGCTGACCCTTTTTTTGTTTTGGTCTTCCCCCCCCCCCAGGGGAGGTAAGTTGGTATTATTTTTATCAAAGACTCAGCACCTTAAAGGGTCGATCACTTATTACGTTACTCCTTTGGAGAAAAAAAAACGGGGGGGGGGGGGGCGGGGAAGGGGGGTGGAGGAGAGAGATTGCCAAAGTGTGATACACAGAACTGGTAAAAAAAAACGAGTTGGGAAATCAAGAAAATAAAAAAAAAATAAAAAATAAAAAAATAAAATATGTGAATGACCCCTTAACGGAAATACCCACGACATATGAAAGAACCAACCGATTTGTGTATAAAGATAATTATTGCAAATATTACCTTCAGGAACTACACTCTATCTTTATACTGTTACTCTTCTCCTCATACCTTCCCAGCGCTATTTACATTTTTTTTCAAAAGTTTCAGATGTGTTTTTATTTGGGTTTTTTAATCTATTTCAATTTGTAATTTGATTTTTTTCAGAGTGGCTGAAGTATGGAATTTATCACCTGAAATCACAATGCAATTTATGTTTACTTTGAATAACACTATCTATCTATCTATCTATCTATCTATCTATCTATCTATCTATCTATCTATCTATCTATCTATCTATCTATCTATCTATCTATCTATCTATCTATCTATCTATCTATCTATCTATCTATCTATCTATCTATCTATCTATCTATCTATCTATCTATCTATCTATCTATCTATCTATCTATCTATCTATCTATCTATCTATCTATCTATCTATCTATCTATCTATCTATCTATCTATCTATCTATCTATCTATCTATCTATCTATCTATCTATCTATCTATCTATCTATCTATCTATCTATCTATCTATCTATCTATCTATCTATCTATCTATCTATTTATCTCTCTCTCTCTCTCTCTCTCTCGCTCTCTCTCTGTATATATATATATATATATATATATATATATATATATATATATATATATAAATATATATATTTATATTTATATATATATACAGGGTGGGCCAAAAAAAGTGAGAACATTGCGTAGAAAGTAATATAATTATATCAAAGTTTGTTTAGCTGTATGCATAATATCTTAAATTGATTACTCATTTACTTACTTGCCCGTTTAGATATATGACGTCATTAGTTCGACAATTTCTGGGCGTCATAATGTGACAATTGTTTACAATAGAAAATGTAAGTTTCCCCCCCCCCCCCAATAATGACAAAAATTACCGCGACTTCATTGAGCCAGACATGTGGCTACCGAACAGTCCTGATTTAAACCCAGTAGATTATGCCTTATGGGGTGCTCTGCAAGAACAAGTCTACCTTCAACGAAAATTTACCTCAGTGGAGCTGCTGAAGTCGGCAATAATTGAAGAGTGGAGAAATCTGGGACAGCGATGTATTGACAGTAGCATAAAGGACTGGCGTCTACGCTTAGAAAAAATTGTTGATAAGCAAGGAGGACACATTGAACAGGATTTCTGATTGGCTAAATACTTTGCAAACAAAAATTACATGAAACAATACAATTAATTAAATTATATTTTAAATTAATTCGTATGTTACACGATGTTCTCACTTTTTTTTGGCCCATCATCCATATATATATATATATATATATATATATATATATATATATATATATATATATATATATATATATATATATATATATATGGTAAACTAACACATTGTATTGTTGGAAATATCAAAACGTGATCTCATATAACAGCCAATCATTATACTGCATATGTCCTACCTAGATAAATCTCTTTATGTGTGTGTGTCACAGTGTGTGTGTGCATGTATGTAAGTATTTGACAAATAAGATTATTCAATGTTAGCCGAGTAATTTTAGAAATTGATTCCACAACAGATAAACAAATATTGGTTTCTAGTAGATGGAACAGCTGAACACAGACACACTCACACACATTCGTAGAGTGACCGGTACACGTCTCTTTGATGAGGCCAGGAACCAGTGGTCAACAGATCTACAACCGATACAGCATGGTTATATAACAAGTGGCACTTGTGTGCAATAATCTCGAACGAACGCGTGCCCACGTGATTATTTTAAGCCACGCCTCCCCAGCCTCGATATGAAATTTCATCCACCAGACCTGCCAACTTTTATTTGTTTAGCAGACTACAGACATTAGACAATGAAACTTTTCCTTGTTTTTTTTCCCCCTTAGAACTACCCACGTTTGTTGGTTCCCCCGGCATAGGTTTGGTAATTGTCCGGGGGGGGGGGTGCAAAAGCTCAGGATCAGTTGTTCCAGACGGATGCTTTTGTCGGAAAGCAAGTGTCATAATGTTGACCAATGAAGTTCTATGACAAAGACAATCAGGAATTAGTTCTTGAAATGTTGTTTGCCTACTTGAGAGAACAATTTACCCAGCATGCAACACGGTTCGCCCCTCAAACTAAGGAGGTTTTATTGACATTTGTTTTTTTTTTTGTTATTGTTTTTTTTCCCCTGAAAACAATACCGTTGAATTGAATTTCGATTTGATAGTTGGAGTTTAGATGTGTCGGTGCACAAGTGTGTGTGTGTGTGTGTGTATGCGCAAATTGTGTGTGTCCTTGATAATTTTTTTTATTCCTGTATATCAAAATGGATAAGATAAAATATTTGTGATAGTAATGTTAAAGAATTGAAGTAGACTCAAATAACCTATCACAATGAAACGTTCACACACACACTGGCCACAATCGCATACACTGACATAATCATACACACACACAGACACAATCAAACACACACACACACACACCAACACTGAAACAATCAAACACACAGGCTAAATCACAAACACACAAATATTGACAATCACACACGTGCAAAACCACACACACACACACACACACCTACACACATAATCACACAAACAATCACACACGGACACAATCATACCCACATAAACAGTCAAACACACATACACAATCTAACACACACAGAAATACAAATTATGAAACAATCAAGCACACAGACTATAATCACACACACTGAAACAATCAAGCACACAGACTATAATCACACACACTGAAACAATCACACACACACACAGACTCAATCACACACTTACACAATCAAACACACAATCATACAAAAAATCACGCAGACATAATCACACACACTGACACAATCACACACAGACACAATCTCACACTCGCTGACACAATCACACACACACCCCGACGCAATTATACAAAGAAAAATAACAATTCAACCAAATCTATAATAACATATTTGACACACTCAATTTTCAACAAAGTAATTTTGACTTCTATCTACAAGTAAGCCAGAAGTTCACACTGACATTGTTGGACACATTTCGATAACATTGATTTGTTTACTTCCGACAATCTCATTTTGTTCATTTTCCTTAAAACACTAAAGAAGCCAGATTGAGCGTTTATACAAGCCATGTATCCAATCCACTTAGAACACATGAATCAATTTGCTTCCCCAATCCAAGATTGCAGATTCACACTGATGGAAAGTTACCTGACGAATTGAGCTGAAACATCGCTCTTAATGTTATGGTGGTAGATAGAGTTAGAACATTGTTCTATACATACAGGAACAATGTAAGCACCATGACTACCACAGTGGCGTAGAGAGGGGTGGGCAAGGGGAAGGGGGTCATCATGCACCGGGCGCTACTCACAAAGGGGCGCCAAACGGTATATTTTACATTTATTTTTTTTGATGGTTTTCGAATGGGGGGGGGGGGGGCGGCGCTAAAAAGGTATCATGCCTCGGGCGCGAGTTAAGCTCGGTACGCCACTGGACTGTCCACTAGTTAGCTTTTATCTTTTTATCTGACCACCTACTTAATTACTTCCGAAAGCTATCAATCTCAAAAGTAAAAGAGTATTTATTTTTTTAAAGCTATTTTTTTCTATCTATCTATCTATCTATCTATCTATCTATCTATCTATCTATCTATCTATCTATCTATCTATCTATTTATCTATCTATCTATCTATCTATCTATCTATCTATCTATCTATCTATCTATCTATCTATCTATCTATCTATCTATCTATCTATCTATCTATCTATCTATCTATCTATCTATCTATCTATCTATCTATCTATCTATCTATCTATCTATCCATCTATCTATCTATTTATCTATCCATCCATCCATCCATCCATCCATTTATCCATCATCTATCTATCTATCTATCTATCTATCTATCTATCTATCTATCTATCTATCTATCTATCTATCTATCTATCTATCTATCTATCTATCTATCTATCTATCTATCTATCTATCTATCTATCTATCTATCTATCTATCTATCTATCTATCTATCTATCTATCTATCTATCTATCTATCATCTATCCATCCATCCATCCATTTATCCATCATCTATCTAACGATATATCCATCCATCCATCTATCTATCCGTCCACCTGTCTGTCTATCTCTCTAAACCTATAAATGTAAGGTGCCTGTGTTAGATAATTGCCTGAGCTGGTTATTAACATAAAACTCCGGCCTGCATTGAAACTAAATCAAATTTCCCCCATGAGCAATCCACCTGATCCCCGCCACTCGATATCCGCCGCTGAAATGAGACATAAATGACCTAATGGATGGGAAGTGTCACGTAAATTCGATTCTCCACGGCTCCCATGGATACATCTTTACTTCACGGCCCACACCCCGAAACAGCCCGCGGGCCATGCATAGTGTCTTCAAACTTAACGGAATTTCGCTTTCGTTAAAACTTTTCAAAGGAGTTCTACTCGTAGAGCAGGAGCCAAACGGGATCGTTTCCACCCTTCGTTAGAATTTCGAGAAACTGAATTTAACTTGGTCCTATGATCGTTTATATGGCCGCGTAATGAACCAAATGAGTTCGAATCCTGCTCTCAGAGCTGCAAACGGCTCCTCGTCAAGTTCTGCTCCCAATAAATCAACTTATTCATGTATTGTTTCATTTTTTTTTAAACTGTCCATCTAGTTTTAACATTTTTACATAGTAGATGTTTTTAAAAAAAATTTTTTTATAATTGCAGGCATAATCTGCCTTCGGGACCTCAACAATCGATGACCGTTTTTCACCTTTCAGTGGCCGCTTTGGTACCTCCTCCCCCTACTCTTCCCCCCTCCCCCGCACCCAAACACCCTCCTTCTCACAGCGTGCCTCGTGGTTTTTATTATAAGGTCTCTGTTAACAATATATTGTATGACGTATTAGTTAGTCCTTAAAAAAATTAATCTCGAGGCAGAATTGTTAGAGCTGAGTTTTTGTGTATACGTTGTTAATATTCGTGTATCACGTAATGACAGGGGGGTGAAAGGGGTTTCTATGCGTAGTGAGGAGGGGCAAGGGGGGAGTTCATGCCACGGGCGCTACTCACAATGGGGCGCCAAATGGTATATTTTACATATAATATTATATGGTTTTCGAATGGGGGGGGGAAGGGGTCGCTAAAAAGGTATTGTGCCCCGGGCGTGAGTTAAGCTCTCTACACAACTGTTCCTATGGTAACGAGAGTGGAGAGTGAGACGGACCATATAGTATTTAAATTAAATATGTAGATTAATATTTGTCTCCAACTGCTTTATTTTCTGAAAGCATTAAAATAACTGTTTCAAATGTAAACATGATTGGAGGAGACAAAAAGATAAAGAGGGAGAGAGATAAAGTTAGAGAGACAGAGATAGACACATGGGCTGAAAGACAGTCATGCAGATTCATAGATAGAATGACAGAATATTGACAGACTGACTGATAAAGAGAGAAAAAAAAACGAACAAACTGAAAGAAAGACAGAAGGAAGGACGGACGGACAGTAATTCAGAGTGACAGACAGGCAGGCAGGAAGACAAACAGACAGACAGACAGAAAGACAGATAGATAGATAGATAGACAGACAGACAGACAGACAGACAGACAGATAGATAGATAGATAGACAGACAGACAGACAGACAGATAGATAGATAGATAGATAGACAGACAGACAGACAGACAGATAGATAGATAGATAGATAGATAGATAGATAGATAGATAGATAGATAGATAGATAGACAGACAGACAGACAGATAGATAGATAGATAGATAGATGGATAGATAGACAGACAGACAGACAGACAGACAGACAGACAGACAGATAGATAGATAGATAGATAGATAGATAGATAGATAGATAGATAGATAGATAGACAGACAGACAGACAGACAGCTAGATAGATAGATAGACTGATAGATAGATAGACTGATAGATAGATAGATAGATAGATAGACAGACAGACAGACAGACAGACAGACAGACAGACAGACAGACAGATAGATAGATAGACAGACAGACAGACAGACAGACAGACAGACAGACAGATAGATAGATAGATAGATAGATAGATAGATAGATAGATAGACAGACAGACAGACAGACAGACAGCTAGATAGATAGATAGATAGATAGACTGATAGATAGATAGATAGATAGATAGATAGATAGATAGATAGATAGATAGATAGATAGATAGATAGATAGATAGATAGATAGATAGATAGATAGATAGATAGATAGATAGATAGATCATTCTTCTGAAACGTACATAAACTATTATTATTCTCTGTATACAAATAGAATTAACCCCCAGACACAAATCTAGAAAACAAGAAAAAGAAACAAAAAAAAAACAACTAAATAAACTTTAAGTGCGGCACAACAAATTAATGGAAGAAATTCACATCCAATCCAACTCAATTGTTGATGTTTTCACATCAGCGACACCGCCCAGTCTATGATAAAAGAAAATATCCTCCTGTGACATCAAAATGTCTTCATACACACGCACCGTTCCCCGCCCTCCCCTCACACACAGAAACACATACACACACACAAACACACACTGCAGCTTTGTCCCGCATTGACTAGACGACAGCCTAACTCGCGATGAAATAAACATGAGCAGGAACTGGGGGCTCCGTGTGTGTCTGAACCGGCCCCCATAGTTGTGTTTCAATAATGTATCATTTTCACAAGTCTTGGCCTAATTCCCCGCCAAGTTCTGAGTCCAGCGAACTAACAGTTTTGGGGAAAATTTAAAAAAAAAGCTTTTTGAGCAACACAAACAAAAAAAAAAACAAAAAATTTCGAGTGGTAGTAAACGCAAAAACATATTGAACGCAAGCAAATAATGAAAGCAGACACATATGATGAACGCCAACACACATTGAACGCAATCATATAATGAACGCCATCACATGTTGAACGCGAACGCATGATGAAAGCAATCACATATTGAACGCAATCATATAATGAAAGCAAACACATATTGAACGCAAACACACTATGAAAGCAGACACATATAATGAACGCAAACACACAATGAGCGCAGTCATATAACGAACTCAATCACGTATTGAACGCAAACACATAATGAAAGCAGACACACAATGAACGCAGACACATAAGGATAAATCCGTTTAAAAAACACAGGGGAAAAAAAACTATGTATACCCCTCACCCACCCCACCTCCTATTTGTGATGGGGGCGTTGTGTGCAGGGCCGATTCCAGGTCTTCTGGGGCCCCCCTGGGTGCAAATTTTATTTATACACAAGGCAAAAGTACCACCGGGGGCATGGTGACCTCAGGTTTAATACATTGAAGCAATTCATTGAAGGGTAAGGGCTTCTTTTGTAGTGGGGTAAATGCGAAAGGTGGGGGGGGGGGTCTTTTTCGGTCGCCTGTCTATAGCATCGGGTCTGTGCAGTAATACATAACAACCTATTCAACCTATCAATACACTAAAGGGTCCATTTTACGCTTTTAAATCAACACAGTTTTATACAGCGTAACATCACATCAATTCATTCACTGTAACACATCGAACAGACAAAGAATACTTTATACAAATATATATAGATCTTTGTTCGTTTATGCTTTGTATATAGCTATAATAACACCAGTCAATTTTTCTCTAAGAGTTAGACCGGCAACACTCACGCCTCGTCCCTGCTAGAAGGTTCTAGAAGCTTCTAGAAAACCGGAAAACCTGAGAAGGTTCCGGGAAATTCTAGAAATCTCTAGAAGTCTTGATTTTCATATAAATAGCCAGCTTCACTAATGCATTTCAATTTAGTTACAAAAATCAAGTGTTATAAGATCAAATGTTGCGGCTATATAAATATCATCCATTTAGTTATGACTACTAGGTCGACAAGTGTTGTTCATTTAACTGGCATAGAAGTTGACACAACTCCTGTTTATTGGGCTAGGTGCTTCCCGTAATTGAGCCTACTGGCCAATGGTATGTTTACAAACACAGCCGTCTGGCAGATAGTTCGTACACTTTTTTCATGACCTATTTCTTTGCTTTTATACTGTCCAGTTGACATGCCAGTGTTTATTGAGTTAGGTACTTCCCCTAATTTAGACTACTGGCCAATGGTATGTTTACAAACCGCCGTCTGGTTGACATTCGGTAGAATTTATTCATGAGGACATACTAATGTCCATTGAGCTAGGTACTTCCCCTAATTGAGCCTACTGGCCAATGGTATGTTTACAAACACAGCCGTCTGGCAGTTAGTTGGTACAATTTTTTCCTGACCTATTTCTTTGATTGTGTACTGTCCAGTGGACATGCCAATGTTTATTGTGCTAGGTACTTCCCTTAATTGAGCCTACTGACCAATGGTATATTTACAAATACAGCCGTCTTCAATAAGACATTTGGGGGTAGTACAGCTGGACCGGATGTGCTGCTATTTAAGCACTTTAAGACTTTTTGGCCAAAAATAAGACAGGCAGAACTTAGTATATGCCACGATGTTTGACTGGAGCAAAATCTCAAGCCTTTAAAAAAAAGAAGCCATCACATTTTGTTCAAATATCCTCCAAATGAAAGACAACTCAAGATATTTGCCACGTGAAGATTATAAAGAACTTCTGACTCTGAATTTTATCTTCCTGGAAGGAATTCCCCACTTTTCGTGTTCCATGAGGTTATCACCATGCAAAGTGGATGTCTAAAATAATTTACACCATGAAGATTTATCTCTTCCGTCATCCATTCAAGCTGGCTAAGCATGAAGACAGATCAACTGCAGAATTTTGTATTTGTGTATCCTTGGTTTATATTAAAGCTTGGATTCAGTGTCCCATTCTAGCAGACGCACCTCTGAATGATCTGGAGTTAATCAAACTTCTTATTTATTCTTTTTCTAATTCCTCTGGTTCTCTTTTCTCAACGTGTCTCGGTGGATGAGAAAAACAGTCTTGCTGCTTGCTTGAGGCCATTCATTGAGGAATCTTCTGATGATCAGAAAGAAAAAAGGTGTATGCGCAGCACAAATGATCCTTCAGCACTTCATAATGTGACATTAAAGGATTTTGTGACATCGTCATCGCTGCTCTTCTTTAATGCTCTTCTGTTTCCCACAAATTTTCTCATGACTGATGCTTCCACCTGGCAACAAACTCCATCCTTTCAGAAGGCAACATCAGTGGTCTCTCCCTTGAAAGTTGTCAATGAATGTGCCGAGCGGGGAATTACAATGGTGTCATCATTCAACAGATCTCTCATCAAATCAGAGGAGGAAAACCAGTACTTGCTCCAAATTGAACAGCATCGCAAAGAGTTTGCAGATGAAAAAAAAATCAACTGTGCTGAAGAGAACGCAACTTGAAGACCTTCAGGACTCAGAAAGCACAGGCTAAAAAACTTTTAAAGTGTATTTTTGAATGGCGTACGTAGAACTACTCTGCAATACAGTCATGTTAATGTGCCATATAACTAGTATTATTTCACTAATTCCTACTGTGTAATATAATTGTTCTTTGTATCTAAAAAGCAGCATTTTAAACCTTGCAAAATTTTCATTTAATGCAACTGCCTGAATGCCATAAAACACGAGATAACAAGTGCACTGAGGCAGTATTTATAGGACCCCAAATGGTGTGAAATTTGGTATATACATGTTTTAAATCCCAGTGAACCAGAAAACTAAAATGCTCATGATAAAAGATCAACTTTATTTTTTCCATTATAAAGTGAGCCACCCTATTTATTTAGGGGCGGACACACACCAGTGAGTATCGGCATTTTCACCATTTAAGTATTTTTCTGTGTGTGCGGTAATGGGGGGCGACATTATCGGATGTATACCTGGTCCCCACAAACGCCTAGGAGACAATGATAAAACATTTAGCCACAGAATGTATATAGTAATGAAATGACAACTTGATTCTATCAATAATTACATAATGTTTATCATATCATTAATCGTATTCTCATTTAGTAGCACGTGCGCGCAATATATTCGAGATTTTACCAGCAAATTTATAAATGGCTGTCTATTGAGATGGTCTTGAGACAAAATAATGGCACGAGTGGTTACAAAATAAAAAGGATGGCGTTAAGTTGGCAAACTCTTTACACTGGCTCGCGAAATCCTTCCCGGAAGTTTAAGCGATGAATGAGCCACTTCTCCACATCCGTCCTTTTAGCCAACCCTCGGTTGACCGACCAATCAGCGTTAAGATTAGTCCGATGAATGCTGGGAAGTCATACACAAAGCCAGACAGCGATATAAAATACACTCTGAGAGCGAATGGAGCGTTCAATGATTTCCCCTTTATTTTGCCCGAAGGGATTTTTCTTTCACGCGCACTATTTCGTGTGCACATTTACGTGTGCACATTAACGCTGCATAACATACCACTACACTCTTTTCAGTTCACTGATACTATATAGCAGCCAGTCTGAATGATGCATCTAGATCGGCCATGGGCGAACCTATGCCCGCGGCCCAAGTTCAGTCAGGCCCGCAGCCCGCCACAGTGAAGCTCTAACCTTTTATGTTATGACATTTACATGTAATTTTTCTATTTAAAAATGTACAAACACTGCACCCATCTGCGTCCGCCTGCAAAATTTCAGAGTCCGGTGATATCCAAGACTCGAAACTAAAAATTAGTAAACCAAAAATAAAAAATAAAAAATTGCCTCGCAAACAAAGTTATCAAAACAGGTTTCTCCTCTCTCATCCTCGAATCGCCTTGCACCAGCAGGGATTTCCCGATGAATGGAAGCATTGAAGAACTATCAACCATCCTACTAATAATGTGCTAGACTTTGGCGTGCGTCCGTCCGTTTAAAATGGGAACCCCGTCGCTATAAATAATCTATGACGTCATTTCCAGATTGCACATTTTTTTCATTTTCCTATCCTACTGATAAAGTGCTATTCTTGTCGTGAGTCCGTGCAGAATGGGATGTCGCTATAAATAATTCTGCACTTGGGATATCCTCTATGACGTCATTTCCCGATGATACATTTTTTAAATACATTTTAAAGTATACTATTTGTAAAAAAAAAGCTCGGCAAGTAATCAGCCAGGTGTAAATATTACATAGCTAACTGTATGCTTCTGGTCTTGCTGCACGGTTTGTGTGTAGTTTTTAAAACGAATAATCTCATATCAAACATTTTATTGAGATAAAAACCTTGAGTTGCGAATGCAACGGGCGACTACTAGTTCCCAATATTTTGCCACGCAGAGTTATATACACTGTGGTGTGATATTCACGTGACACATAACTGTTTTATTACAGTATATTTGTTCTGCATATCAGTTGGGGGGACAGGGGATAGAATAGTAGGTGGGGGTGGGGGGGGGAGGGGATCACAGCGTGCACTGTTGGCGATGTAACGGTAAATCACCGAACAAGTGGGAACAAAAATACAAAAATGGGCATCCGTTACTGGCATGTTGTTATCTGTTGTTGTTGTTGTTGTTGTTTTTCGCGTGTATGTGTTTGCGCACGCGCATATTTGAAGAGATATTTCTTTTTCTTTTAAAGGTGTGGATATTTTTGAAAAGCGATCCAATTTTCCACTTGGTTTGTTTTTATGACACGAGTTCCGATTTCACTGCCGGCATTGAACAATGTTTACAAAATGCGACGCTCTTTCAGGTGTCCCTGCAATATTTAAATACACACAAATAACATTCTATGAATAACTATAATCAACTAAATTGTACTATAATAGCCTTTCACGCAGAGGGCCCGATACTCAAGTTTTATGAAATTGTATTAACAGGGGTCGACCGGATGGGGGTCATGCTGCCATGCATGGCGTAGCCACACCCCCCCATAACCCCCACCCACCTCCCCCACGATCCCCCGGAAAGCTAACAACAAAAGCAATTAACATATTTTTTTTTTGAATCCATGAATGATGTTTTAAAACAAACAAAAAAAAAAAACAATTTCGCGAATAACTTGTGGATTGAAAGGGGTTCGGGTTCGGGTTCGGGAGGGGGCGGCTCTCAAATATATATTTGCACGTGGGGGGGGGAGTCTGTCTATCTTTTTTTATTCATCTTTATATCTATTTTTCTTTCTTTCTATCGGCTAATTTTCTCTGTCTATTTTTAGACGACTGGCAGCTAAAGGTCATCTCCATGACGACCGTTGTACATGATGCCAAAAAAACAAAACAAAAAAAAAATCAAAAGAATCCCATTGAATCCATTTAAAACGATAACTTTGATATAGAATCGTTAAGTAGTAAGAAATTCAATTTATATGAGTTATATATCACACTAATAACAAAATAAATAATAAACAAAAACACTGCTCGATCGACATTACTGTAAAATACTTAATATTTAACCCTGTCTGAGCTATAAATTCGAGCCAGGCCAAAGATGCATTCCGCCAAACATAAACACAAGTAGATAGTGATTTTAATGTGGTCTTATATATATATATATATATTTAAAATAAAGAAATATTGCGAAACTTTTTTTTTACTCTAGGATTAAATGAGAGTTATTTTTCCTTCCTGGCACCATTGGATGCTGAAGTAGGATACAGGCGTTAACTACAGCAGGTGGTCTATTACTGCGCATTCCAATGCTGAAACCGTTATAATTTTCGAGCCTCTGGTTTCGTGTAACCCAATTTTCTTTTCTTAAAATGTGGTGTACGAGTTAACTCTCAGATCTTCCCTACCCACCCCGCCCCCCCCCCCATTCCCTACTTTAATTTTCGCTTCATTGCTGTTCATAGTTTGGTTCCGACTACAATAAATAAAATTTGGTTTCCACGAACCGCTGAAATCTGGCCAGTAGTTGAATAACCACAGGGGGGGGGTACCCAGTGTTGAATGAAACCAATATTTGATCTGCCCTACAGATACTAGATGACTGATTACGATACCTCGACGCTGATTGTTGGGTATCGATGCTAAAGGGGAAATCGCATCTGCCCACCTTGCTTCCCTACCCCCAAGAAAAAAAATAAATTGCTAGTAGATTTATGATATCAAATATCGACATTGGTCGTGCTAACCCCCACCCCTAAATCCCCCTCACCCCCTTTTATTTGTCTATCGCCTGACACCACAATGACCGTTATAATGTGTGCGCATCGCTGCTATTGTTGTCGCATTTAGTCACGTGACATTATCACTAGATCATGTGATCAAACAAACAAAAAAATCAGGGGGGTGGATTGCCCGAGATTTAGCAGCTGAAATGTGCAGCACAGCGTGGCGTTTTGTTTCGCACAAGTCGTGTGGATCTGACTGCAACGTGTGGCCCTGACTGCAGCGTGTGGCTCTGACTGCATCGTGTGGCCTGGCCAAAAACACAGAATAAATGTATATGTTACTTTCACTACGTAGGCCTACTTTACAATCCCCACAAGTCACATGATCTTTTTATGTATCAGGACATGGTGTGGCTATCGCAATGTGCCCAACATACCAGTGCCCAACATACCGGTGCCCAACATACCAGTGCCCAACATACCAGTGCCCAACATACCAGTGTTGAAAATACCATTGCCCAACATACCAGTGCCCAACATACCGGTGCCCAACATACCAGTGCCCAATGTTCCAATGCCCAACATACCAATGCCCAACATACCAGTGCCCAACATACCGGTGCCCAACATACCAGAGCCCAACATACCGGTGCCCAACATACCAGGGCCCAACATACCGGTGCCCAACATACCAGTGTTGAAAATACCAGTGCCCAACATACCAGTGCCCAACATACCAGTGCCCAACATACCAGTGCCCAACATACCAGTGCCCAACATACCAGTACCCAACATACCAATGCCCAACATACCAATGCCCAACATACCAATGCCCAACATACCAATGCCCAACATACCGGTGCCCAACTTTAACCCAAATAAACGTGTCAGACTGAACGGTTCATATGGATTGACAAGTTAGGTACCTGACAATGGGTCCCCACTCACTATTAAAGGGGACCCTTCCCCCCCCCAAACACACACACAATTGCTATTGAGACTTTTTTTTTACTAACCCATGCAGTAGAATGTCAATAATAAAACATAAAACACATACTATAATACAAAACTATCTTTTCAAAAAGAAGAGTAAACATTAGGGTCAATTACTATAGAAATTCTGTAACTAATTATTTAAATGGCTCAGTCGCCGTATAAATCAGCCAATCCATCTTTACAGTACTCACTATTTAGACACAGACAAGTCAGTCATGCCATCTTACAGTACTCACCATTTAGACACAGACAAGTCAGTCATGCCATCTTACAGTGCTCACCATTTAGACACAGACAAAGTCAGTCAAGTATAATGGTAAGTGTGCAAATATTTAATCAAAACTAAACAAAGAAATCATGTTGGAAAATGAGCCTGGTAGTCACACAGTATCAGATTTTCGAGCCAACCAGGTGACACACTTTCTTCACTGACCGACACACTTTCTTCACTGGCTGACACACTTTCTTCACTGACCGACACACACACACGAAAAAAAAAAGTGTGCTGCCACCATATAATTGGATTATGACGTCATTAAAAGACTTCCATCAGAAGGTGTAGAACCAAATAACAACATTTTTACAATTATAAAAAAAAAAAGTGTTAATTTGCTATACAAATAAAAAAAAACAAACTATAAAGAAGCCAGTGGCGTAACGAGTTTAACTCGCGCCCGGGGCACAATACCGTTTAGCGCAACCCCACCCCCGCCATTCGAAAACCATATAATATTATATGCAAAAAGTATACCTTTTGACGCTCCTTTGTGAGTAGCGCTCGGAGCATGATGCCCAACCTTTGCCCCCCCCCTCCTCGCTACGCCGCCGAAAGAAGCTTTAGGTCATCTATTATGATTGAAGAAATTTATTCATGCTCAAATTTGTGTATGTGTGTGCGCGTGTGTGCGCTAGTCCACGGTGACTACACTTTAACAGAGTATAACCTCTGACCCAATCTAGAATGTCCCACTCTCTTTCTCTTCTCTAAGTTGTTTGATCAACCAGTTAATTTTTTTTAAAGGGAAACAACCATCCCCCCCCCATCAGTAACATGTTTTATACCATGATAGTCAGACTTGGTCTAGTATTTCCCGGCTACCTACGTGGTAAATTAAGTTAATCAACAGGGATACAAGTCTTAGATTTACGCATAATTAAGCCAGTATCTTCTGCCAGAGCCTCGTTCCCGAAATGAGTTGCCAGATAGTAGTGACGCGTGCAAAGCCGCGCGGGAGAAACGTCAGATTAGCCAGTTTGTAATGAGATATTCTTAAGGCTATAAAAATGCAAAGACATTTTTTTTGTCATCGGTTTTTTTGTTTAACTGTCGCATTTTTTTTTTTAACTTAAAAAAAATAACATTTCGTCTGACAGTCAGCATACATTATTTCACATATATTTTTTTAAGCTGACGGTATAAATGTAAACAAAGGTAGTTTATTTTTTAAAGTTTGGACTGTCTTTTTATAAACTATTGTTATTACTTTTCTTTGAGAAGCCCTTGTTCTTGGCTAGAAAGTTTAAGGTGTGAAATATCATGCATTTTTTTGTCAAAGTTGTAGTGAAATATATTGTTAACGAGGATAAGATGCTATCATTTGATGCTGTATCTACTGCGGACAATAGTTCTTACACATTCCGATCAGCACCGTCTTATTATTATTATAGGGCCCTCAAAACAGTGTACTTGGTGGCCCATGTAAGACAGACATTCTAAAGAATAATAATAAAATGTCGGCAGTGGCGCAACTGGGGGGGGGGGCATTTTGGGGCATTTGCCCCCCTCCGAAATAAAAAAAATTAAAAGATTAAACCAAAATTTTTCTAAAATAAAATACAAATATATAAATAATGTGATTTTTAATACAAGTGATTTTTTTGCCCCCCCCCCCCCTGAAAGTTTGGGCGAGTTGCGCCTCTGAATGTCGGTAGCCAGTTTGGCTCTGGAAATATGAATACTTTAAATAGAAATTATAACAAGGCACCTGTCATTAGATAAGACAATCGAGGCACACTGTTAGTCCTAAACATGTTTTGAAAAAATTGCCCACAGGAAATTTATTGAGCAGAAAAGATTTAGTTATATACACAGAGTGGCCAAAAAGTAGGTTTACAGTTATTAAACTAACTTTTATATGGTTGAAGTTACTTGCTTAGTAATACCGATAATGAAGGAGGACATTTTGATCATCTGAGATATTAAATTGTTTATGTTAACAGATGTAATGGATTTCCCGCTGTTCTAGTGTCGAATTTTCAAATAAATAGTCTAGTGATAAACCTACTTTTGGGCCACCCTGTATGTACACAGAATTTAAAGTGCACACGATATAAAGTGCACACAATATAAAGTGCACAGAATATAAAGTGCACAGAATGTGCATCGTCAATGAAATTTGCTTACTCCGCCATATTTGCGTATTATTCTATCAATATGTAGGTGATACACTATTTAAATAACACTCATGACGGAATATTTTTTTAGTCATTATTATTACATGGACTTATAAAAAAAAAGCGACACGCCTTCTGTACAATATAATATACTCTGCGTGCATGTATGTTATGTATTTTTCTAAACCAAATTCTGGTCAAAACAACTTGATGGGAGCCTGATGATGAAGTTTTATTCGTGTATTATTTTTTATCATATCTATCACTGACCTTTATAATTTGCTTTCATTTTACTTTATTCATTTATTTTTTGGTTACTCTTTTCCTGGGGTATCTGTACACTGCAATAAATTACTCATCAAATAAGCTCTGCACACAATCAATAAACCCAAAGAATAGTTTCACCGCACCCAAACTCCCTTAGGGAGGAGGCGTTCATGGAGGAGGTGGATTGTGGATTGAAGCGCTATTTATTTATTTATATATTAAAAAAAAAAATTAAATTATAAGTAGGCCCTATGTGTATGTTGTAGACCAGAGAATGGCTTTTTTATCCATTTGCCAGATTAAAAAGAAAGTGATGAGCTAATAACATTTTTACAGCCCATTAATTAGCTCTCGTGAATGGATTGATCCAAACTGGCCACGAGTCAACAGTGGTGGGTGCAGTGATGAATGTGGCCAGGACCGTGTCGCGGCTGAAAGCCATCGCGGAAATTTTTATTGTCTATTGTTAGCCTGAAGTGTGGAGTGCAGTAGAGTGAATCTCAGGCCAACGGTTTGATATTTGAGGGGGGGGGGGAGAAACAAAACAAAGACACATTATTTCATAAAGATATACAGACTATACGTATAGTTTACATTTGTGTATGTATCATATTATTGCAGATCAAGGTATTATTTTGTTCTGTCATAAAGGATTCAATAACACGATGACATATTTTGATGCTATTCTCTGTTATTTTTTTTGGAAACGGTGTTAGCAGAAAACATACCCGGGACTTAGAACGCTCACATATATAACAAAATACACACAAAGAATAGCATATACATAGAACAAAAAAAAAACATATGTAGAGGAACGCATACAGGGAACGCAGAGGCTGACACAGAAATACACAGAAACCATAACACGTACATAGAAGAACATTTATATATATATATATATATATATATATATATATAGTAGAGCTAATTCACAAAGGGAAAGATAATATCTACGCCAAACATTGAATCTTGCGATGAGTCCATGCTAAACGATGAGGTCCAATTCTGAGTGAATATTTATTCTCTTCTTTGACTTTACGATACTTTATAATACTGATAAAAAAGTTTCTTACTATGTAAGATGTTAAATCCTTGATAAGGGTTATCACCGCTTCTTACAACAGAGAATGATTACGTCAATTCTCTCGATTATCTTGTTGACTGCCGTAGTCAGTAAGAAACTCTCAAAGAAAGCTCTCTCTGTATATTCCTGTAAGGACGCTTATCTTTAATCTGTGTCACCGAGAGGCTATCTATCAGGGCCGTGGTAAGGGTAGGTGAAGCTGCCACCCACACACGCACACACCAGGGTCCCCAGCCATTGGTGGTACGATTATCTGCGATAAAATGACTAAGACATAGGGTGTGAGTGGTCGAAAGGGGCCCAGTGAAGGGGCATTGTCCGGGGAGGGGCACAAAGATAACTTGGTGGTAAACCTGCTTCTACCATCATGAGAGGGGAGGGGTGTTTACAAATAAAAATGTTGTGTGTATTTTACAAACTTGTAAAGTCTCTCTTTCTTTCTTTCTCTCTCTCTTTCTGTATCTCTTTCTATCTCTCTCTCTTCTTTTTCTCTCTCTCTCTTTCTATCTCTGTCTTTTTTTTTTGTTTCTGCCTTTTTTTTGGGGGGATATAGCTTCAACACACTTTGGTCACCCCCCCCCCCGACACACACAAACATACAACATCTCACAGGCCTAGAGGGAAGAAATTTGCTCATTTGTCTCCCATCCTCTGATTTTTACTTTCCAAAAAAATATTTTAAAAAACTCATAGGACAAAAAAAAATTGATTTTTTTTCACACACCCACCTACCCCCACCCCTCCCCTTCCCCCTTTCCCTTTTCCTCTCCCCCCCCATTCAAACAAACAAATCATGTATGATGACGTCACCGCGGCGTTTTCCAGAACTCACCACCGGGCGACGAGCTTTTGTCGAATTTCCTCAGACGGATCTAACTTTTTTACATCCCAGCTATTGCACTTGGAACAGCTCTGGCTGGTAGCGGTCACTCCCTCCCCCCTCCTTCCCCCCCCCCCGTATTCATTCATTGGGATTCAGTGTTTCAACTGTCTCCGTGGAAAGACGATAATTACATCTCTCATTAGTATCACCCACTCCGTTGTCCATTATAGGCGTGATGTGGTTTCAAACTGGCGTAGTCATTTATTTCTTTGTGGCTGAGGTTTGCCCGTGGGGTGGGGGGAGGGGGATGGTGGGGGGGGGATAGTGGTGGGGGGGAATTTTATTTTAGAAACGACCACAGTAGAAATCTAGTACACACAGACACCATATTGAGGTAATGATAAAAGTGGTTTGTTGAAATATAAAAAGATATTGAAATTGTTAGAAATCTGGCATAAGTAATTATAAGATTAAAAAGAAGCCAGATAAAACCTGTTTTTTTGTTTACATCAAATCCCTGAAATGTAAAAGAATTATCATTAAGCTATCCTCTAACCAAAGCGAATTTCGCGTATCTAGGTAGCTCGCGAAATTCGCCCCTCTTTCGCGGCAATGTATTTATATGGAGATGCTCAAACCGCGTAGAATTTCCGCGGCGGTGCAGAGAAATTTCGCGGCATCGCTTCTTTCAGAGTTTTTTCGCGTTTCGCGAGTGTAAACAATCCAAAATGGCTGCCTAGAAACATCGACTCAAATGAAAATTATGGTTAAAATTGATATAAATGTCTTAAAATTAACAAATAAGACTTACATTTATATATAGCAACTTGAATTATATCAGATTATACCAAAAAGTAAGTGTTTTTTTTTCACTTTTTACTTGTAAAATACCATAACTGTAGAAAATATATCATAAGAAGAAAATGTCTGCCGACGTCTTCAAATAAACAAAAAGAAAATTTAAAAAAATAATTATATCCGGTCGGCTGACGCCTACGTTCGCTTCGCTTAGGTGTAGCGAGGGTTTTTCGCGCTTTGAAAAATCTCACGTGAGAAATAGCGCAGCGGAACGCTTCGCTTTGATTTGAGGATAGCTTTATTTTTTTTTACAAACACAAAAATATTCTAATTTTAGAAGGCAATATTTTTCATAAGTAGTCTTCGAGATAAACTTAAAATATCAATTAGCATTCAACAGTTTTTGTTTTCTAAATGTCAACTATAAACTAAAATTAAAACAAATAAATAAAAAAATAAAAACACGTAAGGAAAAGAAGATTTAAAATAATAATAATAATAATAAGACTTTTATTGAAATGTACAAAAAAAAGTCAAAATATATTTACTTTACGCTTAGGTCTAGTGTTGTTTTTGTCGACGAAAACTAAAACTACAACCTTCGTTCACGAAAATGTTGACTTTTCGTCAACGAGAACTAAAACTAAAACCTTCGTTCACGAAAATGTTGACTTTTCGTCAACGAGAAATAAAACTAAAACTAAAACCTTCGTTCACGAAAATGTTGACTTTTCGTCTACGAGAACTAAAACTAAAACCTTCGTTCACGAAAATGTTGACTTTTCGTCAATGAGAACTAAAACTAAAACTAAAACCTTCGTTCACGAAAATGTTGACTTTTCGTCAACGAGAACTAAAACTAAAATTAGCAGCAAGACTAAAACTAGACGAAAACTAAATCTGGTAGACAAAAGACTGAATAAAAACTGAAACTAAAACTCCCCAACGAAATAAAAACTACAATCCCCATTTATCGTTCTTTTTCGGTACTGCGAGCGAACCATCTATTCTACGAAATTATTATGGCCTAGGACATATCTAATTTCTTTGATGATCGCGCATGCGCATCAACTGGGCGATAATATAAGCAGGGTTGTTAACAATACTCTAAAATTCTATCGTCAATACCGATACCAATACTTCATGAAAATAGTATCGCCAATACCAATACAAATACTCAAGTAAAAATGTATTGCCAAAATCGATACCGATACAATACCAATACTTTTGAGAACAACAAAATGTTTTTATTTAAAATATAATGAGTGCGAGTTTCTCAAGTTTTTAAAAAATGTAAAAACAATAGAATACATTGTCATAGCACAATTTTAATGCTAATAACTTCACCACTTGGCAGCACGTAAAAAACTGAAACTAAAATAGGACCTGTGACTAAAACAACACTATTAAGGTCATACATCACACCTACTAAACAGGGGGGGGGGAGCAAATTGTGGATTAATTGTTTCATTTCTTTATGGTACTCACACTTTTACTTAGTTAATATATTTTAAAAAAAAATAAATTTTTGTGTGATCTAAGCCTAGGAAAATATACTTTTATATTATAGTATATATTAATAAAAAGTCTATACTTTAGAAAAAGGTTTTATATTTTATAATTTTTAGTGTCAAAACTCTGGTTTTAACTATTAAAAGACATCCTTTCATGAAGATAGAAGACATAGACGAATCTCCCAAAACACAGCTTAAAATTGATTATTAAATTAATACCGCCAGACACAGCAAGTGTAATACAAGTCTATACAAAAACTGCTATATCTGTATTATATTTATTTATTTATATTTTTACTCAAATAGCTTGATTATTAATATGTTATTTATTTAATTTTTGTACTCCTTCATTGAAAATTCTTTGAAAAGGTGTAGTATGATGGACACAATGGTGCATTGAATTTAACGTGATATCAGTAGATTAGTCTTCATGTTGTTATTAGAATAGAGCAGAACAAGGGAAAGGGGCGATACTCTATTCTGTGTGACGTCATTTCAGGAAGAGTTGTTGTCTCCCGCCATTAGTGTTGTATTGTGTGTTCAATGGACATTGTGCTGAGATTCAATACTTTCATCTATCTATCTATCTATCTATCTATCTATCTATCTATCTATCTATCTATCTATCTATCTATCTATCTATCTATCTATCTATCTATCTATCTACCTACCTACCTACCTACCTACCTACCTACCTGTCAGTCTGTCTGTCTGTCTGTCTGTCTATCTATCTATCTATCTATCTATCTATCTATCTATCTATCTATCTATCTATCTATCTATCTATCTATCTATCTATCTATCTATCTATCTATCTCACTATCTCTCTCTCTCTCTCTCTCTCTCTATATATATATATATATATATATATATATATATATACATATCATATATCTATCTTTTCGTCTTTATGTGTCTCTGTCTGTCTATCCATCAATCTCTCTGTCACTCCATCACTCTGTTTTTTTCTCTCTATCTAAAGGTATTACGTGTATAGTACCAACTCACCAACTCACCCACCCAGCTTCCATTTTTTCATCTTCCTGTCAATACAGTCATGTAGTCAATACAGTCATATAGTCAATACAGTCATATACTCAATACAGTCATATAGTCAATACATTCATACAATCATACAGTCAATACAGTCATATAGTCAATACAGTCATATACTCAATACAGTCATATAGTCAATACATTCATACAATCATACAGTCAATACAGTCATATAGTCAATACAGTCATATACTCAATACAGTCATATAGTCAATACATTCATATAGTCAATACAGTCAATACAGTCATGTAGTCAATACAGTCATATAGTCAATACATTCATACAATCATACAGTCAATACAGTCATATAGTCAATACAGTCATATACTCAATACAGTCATATAGTCAATACATTCTTACAATCATACAGTCAATACAGTCATGTAGTCAATACAGTCATATAGTCAATACAGTCATGTAGTCAATACAGTCATATAGTCAATACAGTCATATACTCAATACAGTCATATAGTCAATACAGTCATATAGTCAATACAGTCATATAGTCAATACATTCATATAGTCAATACATTCATATAGTCAATACAGTCATATAGTCAATACATTCATATAGTCAATACATTCATATAGTCAATACAGTCTTATAGTCAATACATTCATATAGTCAATACAGTCATATACTCAATACAGTCATATAGTCAATACATTCATATAGTCAATACATTCATATAGTCAATACAGTCATATAGTCAATACATTCATATAGTCAATACAGTCATATAGTCAATACAGTCATATAGTCAATACATTCATATAGTCAATACATTCATATAGTCAATACAGTCATATAGTCAATACATTCATATAGTCAATACAGTCATATAGTCAATACAGTCATATAGTCAATACAGTCATATACTTCAAAGTAACCCCCATTCAAACGTTGTTATATAAACAAAAACTGTTCCACTTCTATCTTCCCTGAAATGTAAACACTTCACCTTTGACTAGATGTAAACAACTCACCAATGACTGCCTCGTTTCACTTCCTAGTTTTCACGCAGACTCACGTTATTCTTTGATTGCCTTCACTAATCTTTTAGAAAAAAAAAATAATATAAAAAACCCCAGTTTTGAGTGAAATTTGGTTTCATTAGCTGGAAGATTATAGTTGACATGAGTCTAACGGATGAACAAAGACACCGGACAGTCTGGTCATCACTTGGACAAAAACTCGAGTTTGTTTTCTTTAAGATACTTCTAGAATTCTGAAAGGATTAAAATGTTAAAGAGTGGGAAAGCTCTGTCGCACAGGCTTCAGTGCCAAATCGAAATTAATCTCATTTCGTGTGTGTGTGTGTGTGTTTATGTGAGTGCAAGGATAGTGGATATTGGTTGTATTAGTTAACAGGCATGCGTGTGTGTGTGTGTGTGTTTGTGTGTATGTGTGTTTGTGTGTGTGTGTGTAAATGCTAGGGAGCATTGGTTGTATTAGTTAATGGGGAAAGTGTGAAAGTGTGTTCGTGTGCAAATCCATTGGGCATTTGTTGTATTAGTTAATGTGCGTGTGTGTGTGTGCGTGCGTGTATGTGTATTTGTATGCGAGGCTAGGGGACAATGCCTGTATTAGTGAATATGGAAAGGTTGTGGGTGTGTGGGTGTGGGTGTTTGTGTGTGTGTGTTTGAAGGGGTACATGGAAGAAGATCAATGGGATCGTTTTATGTCTGTGGGGGGGGGGGGGAAGGGGGCTTGACTTTAACGGGGCGGGGGGGGGGGGTAAGAGGGATTCACACAAGTCAAACATTTGGCCAAGGGAAGGGGGGTGGGGGGCTTACGTTTTTTGCAACGCAGCTAGGAAAATATGGGGGCGGGTGGGGGGATGCTTTTTGAGTGACCTCATTGCCTCACGTGGTGCCTCCATGGCCATTGCACAACCTGTTGTGGCAGGGATTAAAAAAAAAGGGGTGTGTGGGGGGCGCTTTAAAATAATTGTGGTTTATAGAGTCTGACTTTTTAGAGATCAACACCTCCTCATATTGTCAGGGACTTAGATTATTCCAAGATTTTTCCAAGATATCGTTACAGTTCGCCTTCCGCTAACAAACCTCCCCCCTCCTCAACCAACCCCCCTCTTCCACCCCTCCCCACCCTTCCCCCCCCCCACTTCCCGCTTCATAAACCATCACGTGACCGTAAAAGGTGGCGCTTAAACATGGTTCATCGGACGTGACCCAGTTCCAGTATTTGTGGCCGACTGTTAAAAAATGAATGGGAAAACAACAATGGAGGGATTAGGCTTAGTTAGTGGTATGTTACTACTTAGTAACATTGTAGGCCAATAGTGCACAATTGTATATGTACCATCTTATTAATGGCGGGTCATCGGGCCAGATGAAGTGAAGAATTCATCTGCTTCTGTAATCTCGGCATATGAAGCGGATTGTGTGGTTAGCACAACGCCCAGCCGCCTTTACTTCCCCAACTTAAAGTCAGGTACCCATTGAAAAAGCTGAGCGGTCTTGTGGGACGACTTTGCTCCAAATTTAACCTGGGAAAATTCAATGAGTCTCACCGAGGATCGAACTCAGGTCGACAGTCGACCATCCGTCCCACAGCTTATTAATGACCGCTGTAAAAAAAAAACAAGCAATCTAAGCCTGTTCCATTCTGGACACAGGACGTGTTAGAGCATTTTCGTATTATGTATCAGTACGTATGCTATCTTTTAGTAAATATTTGTAAATTTTGTAAATGTTTATAAATTCAATTGTGTAATGCATATATCTGAAAAAAGATATTAAAAAGACGTTTCTTTATATTTGAAAACAAAATTATTTTCTCTTAAATCTAACTACAAGTGGTTTGTGGTCACTGAAATAGGACTCAAAATTGAAACATTCTAAATTGTAGTCATTTAATCGTCCGAAAACTCCGTCAATTGTTGTTTGATAAATTGTTGTTGCCAATATTGGTGAAAGTAGTTCAATGTTGAAGTTTGTTTTGAAGAAGTTTTCAATTTCTGCCCCGGGCTCTTTGAAATCTTGATTGAAGTCCCCACAAATGATGACGTTTGGTTGATTGAGCTGTGCTCACACATAAAACACTGTTTTACAATGGTCTATTTCTTTCCTCGTCAACCGTCTGTGTATCCTCTTTTTTCACTTCCGTTCAATTCTTTTTTCATTTCCGTTCAATAACCCATTCATTTTGGTGCGCGTGTTATGTATTATTATATATTATGGGTTTTATAAAAAGTACGGGAAGTAAGTCATGTTGAATAACTGTTACAAAAATAAATAATGATTACGCCCCTTTGATTAGCTTAATTGTTGTTTGATAAATTGTTGTTGCCAATCTTGGTGAAAGTAGTTGAATGTTGAAGTTTGTTTCGGAGAAATTTTCAATTTCTGCCCCGGGCTCTTTGAAATCTTGATTGAAGTCCCAACAAATGATGACTTTTGGTTGATTGAGCTGTGCTGCAAAGATGTCATTGATTATGGGTTTTATAAAAAGTAAGGGAAGTAAGTCGTGTTGAATAACTGTTACAAAAATAAATAATGATTTCGCCCCTTTGTTTAGCTTATAAACTATATATAATATATAAGCCCCTTAGGAGCCCTGAAGCCCGGTCCTGAGAGGTCCTATCGCAAAATAAACTTTTGATGTACACATGGCACGCCAAGACCTACAAAATGATATATACATCAGGGGTCTAGGACTTATGGTTGCTGAGATATAGGGCGCTCCATTATTAATATAGCTAATATAGTAAAAAACGGTACTTTATAAGGCCCCTTTTACGGCCCTGAGAGGTCAGATCGCGAAATGGAAAAAAATTCATTTCTTGGCAGGCCAAGACCTACAAAATGATATATACATCATGGGTCTAGGACTTATGGTTGTTGAGATCTAGGGTGATAACAGACAGACAGACAGACAGACAAAACGGGGACAAAACATCAAGACTCATTTCCACCCAAGGCCCGATTAAGGTCTAGGCATTATAAGCACCGTGCATAGGGCCTACAAACAAAAAATAGGGCCTACAAAACTGAAAAATAAATCTTTTTTTTTTCCAATTTACAGTTATATGATATTAAATTAGTTATAATTAATTAATGAGTGCCCAAGGGCCTACAAAACCCTTCATCCGGCCCCCTCGTCCACCGGTGGACAACGATAATTTTGACTCAATTTTAAAATTGATGTTCAAAAAGATAAAATTTGTGGGATTCGGATCGCTTATGACTAAAAAAAATAAAAAGTTTGTGTTTATACGAGTGTGTGTGTGTGTGTTTTATATTTTACTCTTTATTCAGATTGATTCGCCAATTAGGATCGGTCTATTAAAAATACAGATTTGTGTTGAAAAAAAAACAAACGAACGAACTTGTCGCCTATTCGGATCGCTTATTTAAAAATAAATAAAATTGCCTATGTGTATTTTTATATTTTACTCTTTATTATGATTGATTTGCCGATTCGGATCGCTCTATTGACAACACAGATTTGTGTTTAGTAAAATTAAACCTGTTGTTTAAACTTATATTAATTATCTTCTTCCAGATTTACTCCACATTTCTTGCTCCCCGTAACAGACGCGCTGAAAGAGGTCAGTGGTGTATCGACCAGGCGTTGTTTGTTGTCGTATTGACGGTTTTCGAAGTGGGGCACCAAGAAATTTTAAACAAGTGTAAACATGTACATTAGCGCGTGTGTGTGTGTGTGTGTGTGTTTATTTTATGAATGTAGATGTGTGTGTGCGTGTGTGTGTGTGCGTAAGTGCGTATTTGTGCACGTATTTCTGCGCATATGCATATGTGTGTATGTGCGTGTATGTGTGTGTGCGGGTCGAAGCGAGTGGGAGGGAGAGAATCTGCAGCCCGAACACTTGTCAGGGGCCCCCAAGTGTGGGGGGGAGGGGGGCAGTCGCTTTCGAAGTGTATTACTTTTTTATTTTATTTAGCTGTTAAATTACTTGGGGTGGGGATCAGATTGGGGAGGGGGGGAGGGTTCGTTGTCGTTATAATCTGCCAGGGATTCCAGGATTTCCAATTTCGGCCCTGATATGTGCCTATGAGTGTGCGTGTGTGTGAGTGCGTGTGTGAGTGCTGCTTCATTTCGGGTCTTTTTCTAGTTTTTATGCCCGTCCGCGCCGCACATTACAAATAATAATAATTATACATTTTTGAAGCACTTATCTACTTTATTGTTTTTAATCAGCCATTGGCGGCTGTCTAAACTGGAATCCATTGATGAAATACGTGAATGTATTTTTTTTCATTAACGTCAAAGTACAATCTACTCGCTTCAAGTGACTCATGTACGTTCTTTTAACCCCCCCCCCCCCTTAACTGCTCTACTATATAAAAAAACACAAGGGGAAGGCAAGTCGTGTAAACCATACACAATCAAACAATCGACACAAGATACGATAAAAAAAAAAATTAAAAAAAAGAGAAACGGATACATGGGCGGGGGTAGGGTGGGGGGAAATGACATTGTTTTGGGATGGGCTGTTGTAAGAAATGAAATTCTGAACGGGAAGTAGTCGATTACTGCCACGGTGTCGATACATTGATCCTATCGATTTTCCCCCAAGTTTTTTATATGTTCTTTAGAAGCGGTTTTTTTTTTTTGAAAGTTAAATTATTGAATTTTTTTTTTTTTAGCTTGCAAGGAGTAAGCCCTTCCATCTTGATGTATTATTTATTTATTTCCAAATGAACCTCTCCCGGCTTGAAGTTCTGTCTTTTGTGTGTGTGTGTGTGTGTGTGTGTGTGTGTGCGACGAGTAATTAAATATCCGGAACATTCAACACAACTCTTGCTACTTTTTATTGTCTCCCCATTTCCCCCGCCATTGAGAACGTAAAGAAAGGCAACTCGGTACAAGGCTAGAGTTGTCTTCCCCCTTCAGAAACACAAATAAAAATAACGTAAGATAGAGAGTGGGTTGCTTGCAGGAGTAGGGGGACGTTAGGGCGGTCGGGGTTGTTTTTTGTGGGTCAAGGCGGGGGCGTTGGCTGAAGCGAAACAACAACATCCGGTATAGCAAAGATCAGAGCTGGACATGGGTCAGTTGAGGCCACCCCCCCCCCCGGGGTGAAGAAGATAATACTGGGCCAAGTAAACAATAGAGAGACGTAAAAAAAAAAAGGGTTACACTTTGGGGATCATTTGGATTGGGGGGGGGGGGAGTGTTCTCGTCCTTCAATTCCGTTAGTTAGTAGACAGTTGCTGCAACGGTCGTTAGCTCTGAACCTACTTATGAATGAACTGTACTTAACTGTACAAAGAATGGGAAGGGGGGGGAGAGGGGGAGAGACGATGGGTATCTTACCTCGTTTGCCCTTGCCTGGGGATACAATTTATTTATTTATTTTTATAGTGATAGATTTTTTGTTTATGAATTTTAAGTAAAGCTGTATTGTACATATAAAAAAAAAGTTAAGTTCCCTTAGACCTAAAGGGCCACCGGGGCAGATGACGTGTAGGGCCATCGGGGAAGATGACGTAGGGCCATCGGGGAATATGGTGTAGGGCCATCGGGGCAGATGACGTGTAGGGCCATCGGGGCAGATGAAGTGTAGGGCCATCGGGGCAGATGACGTGTAGGGCCATCGGGCCAGATGACGTGTAGAATTCAATTTTTTTTACTAGGACGTAGAAAAAATTCCCCGTGATTTTTCGACGATGATCGAATTCAGGACTCTCAGGTCGACAGTCGAGCGTCTACGAAACTCGGCCACCCATACCACTTAACTGTACATGTTGGTCAAACATGTTGGTCAAACGTTAATAACAAATCAATACGTGTGTATTTGCAAAAAAAAGCGATGTATAACAACATTGGACATTCTTTCGTAGCGCTCTTCTTGTTGGCTGCAGCCGTGAACTACTCAGTATAAATGCATCACTTCATCTAAATCAAAAGTTTAACGTGAACTTTTGAAACTTATGAAACAGAAGATCTCTAGACCTTTTTTTTTTCCCACCATAATAAAAATCTAAACGATTATTTATAAAAAAAAAACCATACACAAGCTGCACGGCCCTGCGGCACACACACACACACACACACATTTCCCCTTTTCCCCATTTTCATCCATTTCTCCGTTTTACCCTTCCTCTATTTCCGAGTCTTACACAAAGAAATCCTTTTATAATGAATGTAAGTCGAGAGAGTAACTTTGTGTTTTATAGCAGACAGGAAGGTCAGGGCCGGAACCAAGATATTACGCCCTTCCCCCCCCCCCCACCACCACGGTCAAGCTAAAAAAAAAGTAGCACTCGCAAGAATGAGATATTACTGGTTTAATTAGCACGGTGCAGCGATAGTGCCCCCGGGGCTGGTACAAACGTCAGATGGCCCTGAATTTAAAAAAAAATGACACCATAATTTACATGTTTAATTATTGTGTCACATACATACATACATATATATATATATATATATATATATATATAGAGAGAGAGAGAGAGAGGAGAGAGAGACAGAGAAAGGATAGAGAGAGAGAGCGGTTTATAAATATATAGGAAATCTAAACTGCTGCCTAAGGCGCCCTAAGGTATCATCGTCATCATCATCATCTTCTTCATCATCGTCATCGTCGTCATTATTATCGTCATCATCATCGTCGTCATCATTATCATCGTCATCATCATCTTACCCGATGTGGTCTTTGCGGGAAGGCGAAAACACCTCAACAGACATACTTCTCCATAGTTGCCTACCCTGCGCGGCCGCCTTCAGTTCATTCATGAGTAGCCCCTGTCCGTTCTTTTATATTGTCTAACCAACATTTCGACGGTCTTCATCTACAAAAGATACATTGACTATTGACATTCAATTATTGACGACCGGTGCTCATTAATTCTTTGGACTAAAGTACCCACTCTGTGACCACTCCTTTCCGACATTAGATTCTTGTGTTTACTGTGTTCATTCATTTGTCCCTGTCGCGCCGCGCCCCACCACCACCACCCCCTCCTTTTCCTTTTCCACCCTTTCATCAGCCGTCCCTCGTTCAGTTGTTGTTGTTGTGTTATTTGTGATCCCCACCCCACTAAGATGTGAAGACATGATGTCGAGATGCTATTTCGCATTGCTGCCCCCCCCCCATTACGTAATGGATGCACCTTGCTTCATTCATTCAACACTAGACAAATGAAGCGTGTAATACACGCGCTCCAGCCTAATTCTGAAATAAGCAGCGGTAAAAGGGGAAACAATCCGGTCGCTTAATGTGATGAAAGGGAAGACAATACCACCATTAGTCTTAATATCTTTAAATAAAAATAAAACGAATTTACCAGTTAAGTCGGCGGTAAAGGGGTTAAAGAAAAGAAATATAGATGTTTAAATAAGCCAGCTGTGACTTTTAGCTGTTATTCCTAATTCATTTATGGTAGGACAATAATGTTTTTATTGATGTTTATGTATGTGTTTTTTGTTTATTTGTAGCTGCAGACATTGGTGGTCTAATTTTGGTAGGCAGAGTTTGTCGTTTATTGTATGTAGAGTTTGTATGTAGAGTTTATTTGTAGAGTTTGTATACAGGGTTTGTATGCGGAGTTGGGTATGCAGAGTTTGTTTGCATGTAGAGTTTGTATGTAGAGTTTGTAGGTAGAATTTGTAGGTAGAGTTTGTATGTAGAGTTTGTATGTAGAGTTTGTATGTGGAGTTTGTATGTAGAATTTGTATGTAGAGTTTGCCTGTAGAGTTTGTATGTGGAGTTTGGATTAGAGTTTTGATGTAGAGTTTGTATGCAGAGTTTGTATGAAATATGTGCATGTTGAGTTTGCATGTAAAGCTTGCTTGCAGAGTTGGTATATAGTGCTTGTATGTAGAGTTTGTACGTAGAGTTTGTATGTAGAGTGTGTATGTAGCCTCAAAGAAATGGCACTCAAAAATGTAATGTGGCTAGTTATGTGTTTTGCGTTGTTTTAAAGCCATTGATAAAACCATCTCGTATTTGTATTCGTTGGAAAGCAAATATATCTAGATAGATGGATTTTATTTGTATTAATTCAGTCTTTCAAATCAGATCATATATTACAAATGGAGTGCTATCATTTCAAATGAGCATCAGCTCTGAAATAACATGTCAACATTGAAATGAAACATCAATATACATATAGATAAGTGCTAAAGCCATTTAAATTCTGGCATGGCAGACCCGCGGGTGTGGCCGGCACACTACACCCTGTCACGCTAGGAGAGACGGTGCTAAAAAAAAACATACATACATACATACACACATATATACATTGTCAACAATGGGTGTACTAACACCCTGATGGAGCATCAACATCAGTACACACCATAAAATGGACAAAACACATAAAACAAATAAATATTTATAGTCTCTGACACCACCCTGAAATATATTCTTTATATTCGAGAGCAAAAAAAAAATAAAACCACGTCATCACACAAGGACTGTCGGTTGAATGATTCTATTTCTTCATTCCCCCCCCCCCCCGGGGTCTGTTATGATCTTAACTAAAAAAAAAAACAAATTTGGAGAAAGCTTTTGAGAGAGTGAGGATTTGGGGAAGGGGGGAACGGGCAGACGGTAAGGGAAAGGAAGGTGGGATGGGGGTGGTGAGAGAAACTGTCAGTACAGGTCAGTTCGATCCTTACAGATCGTTTTGTGAAGCAGGTTTATCTCCTCTTAGTATTCTAATAGTGTCCCCTTAGCACAGCCAATGAAATCGATAGATCATTTGATTTCATTTTTTTTTTTACTATCAGTTCCGCTGGAGTGTAATGCTTTTCCCCCCTTTTTCTCTGACACCTTCAGCCAGGTGGTGATGGTGATGGGGGTGAGGGCGGGGTATCCCGTAGTCAGGAGTCGGTGGATAATGGAGATAAATGAACAGGTGTTTTGTCGCTTGATCTTTTTATCTCCACAAAGCTAAATGATTATTTTTTTTTTTTTTTTGCATAGTTGGTCTAAGGCAGTTGTCCTCCAACCAGCCCCGTAGCGTGAAAATTTTACAGGAGGGGGCCAGGCAATAGCAGGGGGGGGGGCAGGTAATATATTTTACTAAGTAAAACAAATAAGCAGGGGGGCCAGAAAAAACGCAGGGGGGTCGGCCCCTGCCCCCCCCTGCACGCTACGGGTCTGCCGCCAGCCCACGGGGCCGCGGACCGGTACCGGTCCGTGTAACGAATGTTACTGGGCCGCCCCAGTATTTCTCTGTGATTTTTGAGACTTTCCATGGATGAGAAATAATCGTCTCCTCCCCCCCCCTCCCCCCCCCCACCCCAATTTTTTTTTCTCCAGTGGGCCGCGGAGAAATTATCAAACGCTGACCGGTGTCCGTGACGAGAAAAAATGTTGGGGGACCACTGGTCTTAAGGGTTTTTTTTTTTCGTTCATTCACAACTGGCAGCATTAATGCATATTAACCATTTATTGTTAGAAATTTGACAATACATGTGGTTATTAACTTCAAAACAACAACGGTATCTGATAGAAAAAAAAAAGTGAAGTTAAACGGGCCATCGGCAGGCCCGTAGCGGGCGTTTAGTAACATTTATTTCCTCCCCCCCCCCGCTATTGGCCTGGCCCCTGCTGTAGAATTTTCACCCTTTGGGGCTGGACATCGGGGCAGATGAAGTGTAGAATTCATGTGTTTTTTCTGTAAAAGAATAGTATGGTTAATTCACCGCACAACCACCATTACTTCCCCCTACTTAAGTCAGGTGACCCATTAAAACCTGGTTGGACATATTTGGCTTTAACCAACTTTCACCAGGACCCCGAAAAAATTCCGTTGGTTCTCACCGAGGATCGAACCAAAGGACCTCTCAGGTACAGAGTCGAGCTCCTACACCCAGGGCCTGCCAATTAGGCCGATTTGACCGATGGCTCCAAGTTGGATCCCTCGAATAGCAGGGGGTGGGGGGCGCAATATACATTTAGCATATCGCCGTCAGTCATGGCTCTTGTCACATACTTTTAAAGATTCCAAGAAGGGGGCCTCGCAAGCATCCGTTAAATTGGGCCCCCGCAGTTCGTAAGGCCAGCCCTGCCTATACCACTATATGTAATGATTCCAAAAACAAATATTAAAGATAACTACTGCAGTAGTCAAGCTATCTTAGTTTTTCAAGTAGAATTTAAAATAATATTTTTTTATAAATCAGGTTTAAAAAAAAACATGAATGAGGTCATGTACAAAAAAAGGAAGCCGGCCTTAGGTAGTGCAATGCCCAGTAAAGTAGCCATGCCCAGTAAAGTAGCAATGCCCAGTAAAGTAGCAATGCCCAGTAAAGTAGCCATGCCCAGTAAAGTAGCAATGCCCGGTAAAGTAGCCATGCCCAGTAAAGTAGCAATGCCCGGTAAAGTAGCAATGCCCAGTAAAGTAGCAATGCCCAGTAAAGTAGCCATGCCCAGTAAAGTAGCAATGCCCAGTAAAGTAGCCATGCCCAGTAAAGTAGCCATGCCCAGTAAAGTAGCTATGCCCAGTAAAGTAGCAATGCCCAGTAAAGTAGCCATGCCCAGTAAAGTAGCAATGCCCAGTAAAGTAGCCATGCCCAGTAAAGTAGCAATGTCCAGTAAAGTAGCCATGCCCGGTAAAGTAGCCATGCCCAGTAAAGTAGCAATGCCCAGTAAAGTAGCAATGCCCAGTAAAGTAGCCATGCCCAGTAAAGTAGCAATGCCCAGTAAAGTAGCAATGCCCAGTAAAGTAGCAATGCCCGGTAAAGTAGCAATGCCCAGTAAAGTAGCAATGCCCAGTAAACTTGAGTAAAGTATCAATGCTGGATGTGATGCGTCTCTATAAATATTTCGTGAAGAGACCCCCCCACACACACACACACAATTACACACCCTCTTCCAATCCCCCTCCCAACATTTTGTACCAGATCCGATTGGAAGCTATCGGTCGATTGGACTTTTTCAAAGCCCTGCTCAGACTGTAAACTGAGAGATGTATTACATAGAACACGAATGTTATATAGTCAAATTTTAAGACCACAGCACCACTTCGTACAGATAGACAAACCAAGTCGGTGCATAAGGGAGTGACTTTTATATAAAAAAAAATATTATGATTTTTATTCTGTTGTGTGGACAAAATGAAGTTTAAAAAGTTCAATTTGTTGTTGTTTCAAAGTGAGAATAATTATTTATACAATATTTAAGACCAATGGTCGTTTAACATTTATACACGCCTGCTGACGGTCAGTCCCGGTTCAAGGAAAGGTAATCGGAACAGGGGGTCACGGGGGGGGCAGGTCTGAAATATCTTAACGGTTGTTGTTTTTGGTGGTGGTGGTGGTGGTGTGAATGTGTGTGTGTGGGCGGGGTCTAGTGACGTAAATTACCTGTATAGTGGACTCTATAAATGCCTTCCCCCCCCCCCCATTGTCAAAGTTGACTTGACCCATCTCCAGTGGCGCAACCAGCCAAAAAATGCTTTCTCACATTATGAACAAAGACAGTTTGACAGTCTTTTTTGTAACTTTATAACAGTAATTGTGTATTGATGATTGGGCCGGGGGGGGGGCTTGAGCGCCCCCCCGCCCCCCTGCCCCCCCCCCCCAACCTGGTTGCTCCACTGCCCATCTCTGAAGTTCTCTAAAAGGGGATTCTTATGCCTTCAGGGGAGGCAATGGCCTTCGTCCTTGACTGTGGCAGATTAAATGCCGTACACCTCCACGCCCCTCCCTCCCCCTCCCCCTCCCCCCCCCCCGGGGGGCTGACAGCTAAACAAATGTCAAACCAAATTGTACACACAACTTGTTTTTTTTTTTATCTCAATGATATTCTGTTTCTATTTACATAGAATGAGGCCGTTAGAAGTCACAGTCGTAGGGTCACTATTGATGGTCATTTTACTATTAGCTCATCACACACAGTCTGCACCATACAGGTGAGTGGGGGGACAAGTTCCTGGTGGTTGGATTTCTCACTCTCTCTCTCTCTCTCTCTCTCTCTCTCTCTCTCTCGTCACTGAGTTTCCTTCTCCTGCGGTCATCGCTATTTGTACTTCCTCTTACGACCACACAGTCCCGGCATGTAAAAGCATGGCTCTCCCTCCCCTCCCCCCATTCCCCTCCCCCTCCCCTCCAGAAAAGGGTCCTAATGCTACTGGAGCCAAGTTTACCCATGTGCGAGATAAACTGTTAACATCTTTAAAAGTAGATTGTTTTCCCGGTTTTACAAAAAAAATGAGTTATACGTTTGTTATAGCGAAGTTATCACCCCTTTTCTTTTTTACCAAAACACGTTTTATGTCCTTAGGGTGGACTTCAGCGATACTCCAGTGGATAGCTCTCTCCGTTCAGTGGCGGCCTTAAGGTGGGGGTGGGGTGGGGGGAAAGAGTGACAACTGGGGCGGCACCAGAACCCCCCCCTATCTTGGAGATGTTTCTGTGACTTCACTGTAGAGAACCTAAATGTTAGTTTCAGGGCCCACGTTATATGACATTCACTATAGGCCCACGTTATATGACATTCACTATAGGCCCCACGTTATATGACATTCACTATAGGCCGCACGTTATATGACATTCACTATAGGCCCGCATTATATGACATTCACTATAGGCCCCGCGTTACATGACATTCACTATAGGCCCCGCGTTATATGACATTCACTATAGGCCCCCGAAAATGACACACCATTACTCTCTTTGTCATGTGGTCACCATGTATATTTTGTCCTCCCTATTAATCAATGTCACGAGTCCAGTTGACTCTTAGACGCCTCACCCCCCCCCCCATGTACTGCCTCCAAGGTACCCTGAGTTATAGTTATGTAATGGGTAATATGGCTTAAAACTTGACCTGACCAGCATTATAATGGCTGAAATTAGCTGCCCCCCCCCCCAGCCAAGCTATAACAAAATAAGGGGAAGCCAACCTCAGACAGTTATGACGTAATGAGTTTTATGAATATAGAATAAACACAACATGGGCTTATTGAAAGGGGGATCTTTGATGGGGGTGTGGGGGGGCGAGATGTTTGTCACACCATTTGCTGTCCTCTTCTCAATCTGAAAAGTAAAAAAAAAAACAGCGCTCTTTGGGCGCCCCTTCCTGGTTCGACGCCCTGTGCGACCACACCGCCCGCAGCCCACAGCTTCTGTTTGGGGGGGGGGAGCAAAGTGTTAAAATTATATATATATATATATATATATATATATATATATATATATATATCCTCTATATTCTAGATATACTATATATATCCTTTATATTCTAGATATACTATACATATCATCTATATTCTAGATATACTATATATATCCTCTATATTCTAATTATACTATAGATATCCTCTTTTTTTATGTCCAGAGATGATTTAGGCCTGTTTGATCGGAGACAGATAGCTGATGAAGAAACACTGGCCAACTGGATACTCAGTGACCTTGATGACTTCAAGAGGTAAATAAACTCATTGATCACTTCACAGTACTATATAGTGGTCACTGCACGGTACTAGGTAGTTGTCATTTCACAGTACTAGATAGTGGTCACCTCACAGTACTAGAATAACTAGATAGTTAATACTGGGATGAAGTGCGCCATTGATTAACATTAATCAACTCTCCTTGAAGTTGAACTCACACAAAAATTATGCAAATATTGCGCCGGTGTATAAAAGGGGAGTTAATACAATCAATTTTAAAGAGCTTTTGAGAAGAATGGTTCACTCCCTTTAAATACAAAAAAAACAAAAAAAAAAAACAACAAACATTTACAGTGTCTTTGATAGTTGCCTTAGCAAACGATCAACCGGATTCCTGAAATTTGTAGCACATGTGCGAACAGGCTGATTTACCCCACCCCCTGAATATAATCATACAAAAACTGACGTAATGGAATGATAGGGTACCCTCTATATGTGTTCGGGGGAAAGGGGGGAGGAGGGGAAACATCTCTCATTACCGCGATAGTGACATTTGTATTCGGGGCGTGGGGGGGGGCTATCTTCCACAGCAGTGGTGGCGAAACTTTTTTGGGGGGCCGCGTGCCCGTACTTCCACCAACACCAACAACAACACTTATTTATAGCAAAGTGCCCAACACTCCACCAACAACAACACTTATTTATAGCAAAGTGCCCAACACTCCAATTAAATTAAAAGAAAGGGATATTTCAGTCACGTGCCGACTGTGTCACGCGTGCCATAGGTTCGCCACCCACTTTTTCTAAAGCATACCCCCCACCCATGGCTGTGTCATTCCATTGAGTGGAACTGGGCCCAAAGGAGGGGGAGGGGGGGCTTATGACGTCGCTCTTGACATGAGCCCGAGGGATACATCCTTTACTGCGACATGTATTTTTTTTTTAAAAAACCCCAAGTTTTCTTACAGTTACAGAAAAACTTCATCCCACATCAATGAATTATAAAAAAGACATGGTGCGCGTATAAAAAAAAAACACTGAGTTAAAATGACTATTAAAGTGAGTTACTCTTAGCCAAGCTATTACGAAAGCAGTGGCGTAGTGTGGGGGGGTGGCATCATGCTCTGGGTGCTACTCACTAAGGGGCCCCCAAATGGTATATTTTACAAATAATATTAAAAATAATAAATGTGCAAATATAGCCTAATTGAATAAAAGGTAATTGTGATCCCGGGCGTCACAATTAGGTCTCACTTTCTTCTGGGTGGCTGGAGATTTTTTTCTCTTTCTTTTTGGGGTCTGTGGGTTTTTTCATCAAATCTAGTAAGTTGTAGTAACTGAAACTTTTTGGACTTGTTATAATTTGAAAAGGAGGCTCAAATCTGGCAGACGTGAATATTCTACATAACTAAACATGATTTAAACAATTTCGACGCCATGAATTTAAAATGTTGTAAAATAACTAATTAAAGTTTGTTTGTTTTTTTTAAGTTGTGTTTATCATTTGATGTCGAAATAAATACGGTGCACAGCGACGGTGCATAAGTGTGCAATATAGCCTAGTTGAAATTGAATGAATTTAGTGTAGTTCTTTCAAAACCAAAAAAAAAAGTATACAATATGTGTGTGTGTGTACGTGCGTGCGTAAGTGTGTGTGAGAGACAGAAAGAGACAGTGTGTGTGTATGTGTGTGTGTGTGCCTGCGCGCGCGTGTGTGTATATGTGTGTGTGTGTGTGTGTGTGAGAGAGAGAGAGAGGGGGGGGGGTATGTGTGTATTTAAAAAAGTATGCCACTTGAAGCTGTAACTCCTCAGACCATGCCACGTGAGTTCACGTGACCTATAATTACGTGTCGAGTTACACTTGAAATAAAAGAATCAGTCCATAATTTATGTACCTCGTGATTTTTATTTTAGCCATTCTATTTTCTAAAAGTGTTTTGAGTGATGTTGGGAATTATTTTGTTGTACTTTTTTTTTTAAATTCACTTTTATTAATAAAGATTTATTTATTATTACTATAAGTTTACTTTCTGCTGGCCAGGTGTTTTTATATTTTCCCTGTTTAACTCTCTGTTGGTTTTGTGGGTATGTCAGTAAATACATTGACTATGAATAGTTTCAAACGTTCGTATTTTCAACGTCAATAAATTAAAACCTTACATTAAAACCTTAAATTAAAACCTTAAATTAAAACCTTAAATTAAAACCTTTTTAGAAATCAGAAAATGTATTACTTTCCAGCAATGTTACAATGCAAAATAAATTAATCGGATCTTGGATTATACAGTAAAAAATTTATACCGGTGTGTTTTTACACTGTGTTTTGTGCAAGTTTTTAGTCTTACTTTTTAGTGCACCAGGTTTACAGAACAATAGACATGAACTTATTTGTCCATTCTTTATATATATATATATATATATATATATATATATATATATATATATATATATATATATATATATATATATATATATTTGTGTATGTAATTTGTGTATGTAATTAAATTTAACTTTTATTGATATACGCTTAAAGGGAAAACAATTATTTAGATAGTAAAATAGTATTAAAGTAATCAGCATTACTAAAATAAAAAAAAAGCGCGGGTGACATTAAGGTGATGTCATCATAACTTATGATATGACAAACTAATGAAAACAAACTATCAACACCCAGTATGCATTCCATTGCATTGCCAACTTCAAATCAATTTAGGCTTTTGGACTTCCATTTTTTTTTTATTGATAGTTGCCAAAATATAAAAAAGAGTTAATGATCTAGGTGGGTGAATTTTTCTCTTAAACACTGACAACATCTAGAGATAAGTGTATGAATTAAGTAATATTTTTAATATGTATATATATATATATATATATATATATATATATATATATTCATGTATGACTATAATATTGTATGTTCTGATCAGGGAAAGAAAGGCCTATTTAGATGCTGGATTTGCATCACGACAAAAGATCTTGACGAAGTTAGCGGAGGCTCAGGAAGGTAAGTTCATAAACATTTTGTTTTTTTTTTGCACAAGTTGTAGTGCACTGCAGGCTTGCGGAGCCGCCATATTTTTTTCGGCTCCGGCTCCGGCTCCCACAAATTTGACGGCTCCGGCTCCGGCTCCCTATTAAGATAGTATCACACGAGATAAAATTTTTTGTAATTGGTCCTCGCTAACATGCCGCTGATAAAAAGTTATGCAAATTTTGCCGCGTTCACCCCCATAGTCAGGAACTTGAAAAATATACACCTTTTTTAAAATATTATATAGACTTCAGTATTTATATATATTATTTATAAATTCGAAGTGACTATTCGGACCCGGGCAGGCCCGTAGCCAGGATTATTTTCGGGGGGGGGGCGAAGAAATTTTTTCGGCGGGGGGGGGGATGCCGAAGAACTGAACCTGGGGTCAAGGGGCGGATCTAGACAACTTTGACGGCGGGGCGCAAAACTTTGACCGGGAGGGGGTGAAACTATTTTCATTGTTGAAAATTGGTCTTTGAACAAAAAAATATTTCGATAATTTAATGATGTATTCCCCTATACTTGCGATAACCGGGGGGGGAGGAAATGGCCCTCTCGGCCCCTCCCCTAATTCTGCCACTGGTCGGGTAGAAGAAATGTTCGGGGGGGCGAAGATGGAGGTGCGAAGCGCCGAAAACTTGCGAACGGAAAGGATGGGTTTGGGAAGGGGACCCCAAGAATTTTTTTGCAGTTCCTTATCTGGAATGTTGATTTTAGTACCGATTGTATAGCTATTAATTAGAAATATATAATTTTAACTACGTTTCAATAATGCATGTCATGTTGCAGTTTCGTTAAAAATAATTTAAATAGTAAAGAGTTTTAATGATAAAAATTTATTGAGGCTGAGCAATTTCTGATTCCTGTTATAAATATATTGACCAATAGTTCAGCTACACAATTGTTACATTATAGATACCTGATTTATATTATTATACTGTTGGTTTAACGTACAACAACAAATTGACCAACAACAAATTGACCAGTCATAATTATTCAATTTAAAATAAAAAAATTAATTCTGCTAAAAAGTAAATTTGCAAATTAAATAACATCACTCAGAAATCACGGAGTTTGTACCCTATCATTTTATTATACATATGTATAAAAGTGAAGTCAAAAGTCAATATTATTTTATTAACTTATTTAAGTTGCTAGTTGTCCTCAGAAGATATCAGTATATAAAACTATTACAGGGTTGCGAACAGGCCCAACGACAGAAATTTCGGGTCCCTGGGCTGTGGTGACACGGGCCCCCGTGCTGATATTAATATTTTCAAAAGTTGATTGGCCAGCTCAGTCCGGGCCCCTAAAACAAAATTGACCAAAATGATTGATGTTTTATAGCCGTTATTATTAAAATTTTGTCAAAAAGCTCAAATCATGCACGGGGGGGGCTCAGGTCATTAACGGGGGGCTCAGCCCTCCTAGCCCTTCTGTGGCTACGGGCATGGACCCGGGTACCAATAAACTCCGATTTTTATTCGGACCCCGTCCCAATAAAGTCTGATTGTTATTCGGACCCGTGGCAAATATGCACTTAGCTTAGCTATACATAAACTTTATTATTGTTTTTTTTTGTTTATTTTTTTATAATTGTTTGAATTGTTTGATTTAATCGTTACTCAGTGTCTAGGGTTCCACTAAGCGGACTCTGTATTATTATTTTTTCGGGTTCCGTCTAATAAAGTTTAAATATAGCTAAGCTTAGTGCATATTTGCCACGGGTCCGAATAACAATCGAATTTTATTGGGACCCGGGTCCGAATAGCCACAGCCTTATAAATATATCTGCTCTGTTTCAGATATTCTGTTTATAATAGAATTATTAAGTACAGAAAGCGACCATTTTATTTTTAGTCTTTTACAAATTCGCGGTCAAATAATACACGAAATGACGCGTTCTATTTGTCGTTGTAGTAACAATTTATTTTGAAATGATTGATAATATTATTCTATGAAATAAAACTGTTTTAACTTTATATATATAACAAAATAACATGCCATTAAAAAAATTTCGGAGGGTAAACAAGATTTAAAACGAACACAAAACGATTCCCCATTAAAAATTTCTTGTGGTGATGTGCGTGTTACTGTTGTGGCGTTCGTAAAACATTTCAAATTGTAGGAGGCAAACAATCAAACATATTTGCATTTTTAAAGCTAAAAAAAAAAGAATTCTGCTGTAAAAAAAAACATTTGGGAGCCGTGGAGCCGCCAGATTTTTTCGGCTCCGGCTCCGGCTCCGGCTCCAGCAAAAAGTGGCGGCTCCCGGCTCCTCGGCTCCGGCTCCGGCTCCGCAAGCCTGGTGCACTGGTCCCAAATTGTTATGTCCGAAATGAAAGATGGTAGGACTACACGGTGGTGCATCTATGTGCACTTGACACCCAAACGTGATGGATAGATGGTAGGACTACACTATGGTGCATCTATGTGCACTGGACACCCGCACGTGATGGATAGATTGTAGGACTACACTATGGTGCATCTATGTGCACTTGACACCCACACGTGATGGATGTATGGTAGGACTACACTATGGTGCATCTATGTGCACTTGACACCCGAGCGTGATGGATAGATGGTAGGACTACACTATTGGGCATCTATGTGCACTGGACACCAGCACGTGGTGGAAAGATGGTAGGACTACACTGTGGTGCATCTATGTGCACTGGACACCAGCACGTGGTGGAAAGATGGTAGGACTACACTGTGGTGCATCTATGTGCACTGGACACTAGCACGTGGTGGAAAGATGGTAGGACTACACTGTGGTGCATCTATGTGCACTGGACACCAGCACGTGGTGAAAAGATGGTAGGACTGCACGTTGGTGCATCTATGTGCACTGGACACCAGCACGTGGTGGAAAGATGGTAGGACTACACTGTGGTGCATCTATGTGCACTGGACACCAGCACGTGGTGGAAAGATGGTAGGACTACACTGTGGTGCATCTATGTGCACTGGACACCAGCACGTGGTGGAAAGATGGTAGGACTGCACGGTGGTGCATCTATGTGCACTGGACACCAGCACGTGGTGGAAAGATGGTAGGACTACACTGTGGGGCATCTATGTGCACTGGGCACCAGCACGTGGTGGAAAGATGGTAGGACTGCACGGTGGTGCATCTATGTGCACTGGACACCAGCACGTGGTGGAAAGATGGTAGGACTACACGGTGGTGCATCTATGTGCACTGGACACCAGCACGTGGTGGACAGATGGTAGGACTGCACGGTGGTGCATCTATGTGCACTGGACACCAGCACGTGGTGGACAGATGGTAGGACTACACTGTGGTGCATCTATGTGCACTGGACACCAGCACGTGGTGGGCAGATGGTAGGACTACACTGTGGTGCATCTATGTGCACTGGACACCCAGAATAGGGAATTTTAATGTGCAATAGACAGAGTGTGTGTGTGTGAGTTGGAGCGTGGTGAAATGATTTGTACTTTATTGGTAGAATGAGTAGGTAACCACCTAACCTCACCCCCCACACACACACGCACACTTCCAACCAGAGCCCCTATTCAGTGCTAATTCATATTAAATCTGTTTCTACCGACAGGGGCTTTTTTTCTCAGTAACTCTACCCCACCCTGAGGGGGGCCAAAAAAAAAAGTCTAGAAGTCTCTTCCTAGATCCATGGCCGGATTAAGACTTGATAAGGCCCTAAAGCAATACGAGATATGGGGCCCTTTATAAGTCCGTATAATATATGTCAGTGCTAAATATGATTTATATGACGATCGCTCACTCTTGACAATTTTTTGTTGGGGAGAGAGAGGAGGGCAACAAAGTGCCCCCCCCCCCCCAAGAAAGTGGAGGGGGGGGGGCAAACTACAGGTTGTATAGCTTATATGTAAATCCTGCATTGACTAAATCCCATCCAAAGACTTACTCTAGCTAATCGGCTCATATGGTACCCATGAGTGAGACTTAATATATGTCATTTGTGTTTGTTTTTTGGTCTTTTTCCAGCTCACCGTCAGGCCAGTGACCCATACGGACCCGGACGTAGGAAGTAAACAGTACCACGTGGTCAACACTGTCCACTCACAGACTAGACCACTAGCTTCATGAAACGTCATTAACAACATTAAAAATATTAATATAACATTTAACATAAACATAATAAACTTGAAAAAAAAATTAAATCGATGTATACTTTGTATAAATATATCCATGGTGTAAGGAATCATGTCTCGCTGTTTAGAACATTTTAATAAAAAACCCATCTTTAGAAGGATTGATTTATTTTTTTTATACTCTTTTAGCGTTAGAAGTATTTTACTGGGTTTTTATTGAGTTTTTTTAATGCGGTTTTTTTGTTGTTGTTGTTTGCTTTTATATCTAATATAAAATTAAGTAATGTACCTAGTATGGAAATGAAAGACTAACGAAAAGTGTTGTTTTATATATAGATAGTTTGCTATTTTATTAAAAAGAAACACACTTGCTTTTGTTGATAGAGTATATATAAAATGTAAAAAATAGCACGCATGGCTGAAAACAGACAAACATCTTCAGATCAATGTACCATAACAAACCCATGACGTCATGACCTCTTTCTCCGTTGTCCCTCTTAAACATAACCTTTAAAAAAAAAAAAGTAATTAGCTAAGCACAACATTAAATTTCTCGAATGTTTAAAAATGGTGTCTAGTCGGTTCGGTTTCGAGATGTTGGTGATGATTCATTTCAAAATAATCAAAACCCGAGGCAAACACAACGGCACGCCCACATCCAGACAGAGCAACATAAATAAAAGCTTGTAAACAAAAAAAAACACAACAATAACAGATGGGCAGTTTAATGTGCAGGTTTTATTGTATGAATAGAAGTATGTGATACTTTATATTTACTCATTCGATTTCGTATTTCTGTGATACGTACATACACAATTATTGTTTACAATTCATGGCTTCAATGTATTGTTTATGTTACTTTGGACTGTGTCAACTGATTGTCCGTAGAGGCATAACTTATTAAAAATTATTCATCTTAGGTTTATTTGGTGTCCATTAGTATGGCAGTAAAAAATTTAAATGTCTTTTAAGTTCACAGATTTCTCTTTTATTTATTTTTTTTTAAATTAGACAGGGCCTTATGTCCAGAATTGTATGTACCTTTTTTTATAGTGTGGGGGGGCTAATCAAAGATAAATTTAGGGCCCCTAGCAAAGATGTATATAGAAAACGAATCATCGTTTCAAATCTTGGGGCCCCTAATAATCTTTGAAATCGAGGCCCAAAATGGACTAGAAATGTTGAGTCGTTTAAAGACAGGGGTCACTGACACACCTCGGATAGCACTTGTATAACAAGGTGGGCATGCTTGTAAAAAAAAATAAATAAAAGTCTTAACAGGGGCCCCATTTGGAGTGGGGCTTCAGACAGCAGCCCGGTTTGCTCATCCTGAAGAATGGCCTTGACCTTATCAATAAGCTAAGTACTCCGACTGTTTATTTATGTTTTAAACTTAATAAAATATTTCATTTAAAATCTGCATGCAACAACTCCGCGAAGGGGGGGGGGAGGGAATTTGAAAAAAAAAAAAATTAAATTAATTAATTTGTCTAATGAAAAACATTGAGTATTTATTGAACATAGCTTTAAATCTTTGAATTAAAATAGTGAATGTACTTTATTAGAAGAAAAAAAATAATAACAAAACAAAAGTGTTTATGTTGATCATTCGTTTACATTTAATGAAAAACATTAATTTGTATGTCACGTGTAATTCAATACCTATTCCAGGAAAAGATTTTTTTTTGAATATATAAAAACAGAAAAATGTACTCGTTAAAACAAGCCTCAATGACACACTTATTTTTGTATATATATATATATATATATATATATATATATATATATATATATATATATATATATATAGGCCAGACCCTGTTTCGTATGCAGATCGGTTTGGGGGCCCCAGGCGCATTTGAAAATAGTGGGCCCATTTCGAAAGGACCAAAAAAAAAAGAAATAGACCAGGATGACAAAATTAAAAAGATTTTAGATTTAGAGACCTCTCACCATGGGCGTCGCTAGGAATTTTTCCAGGGGGGGGGCGCAAATAACAACTTTATGACATTTTTTTAAAAATGTATGAGGGGGGGGGGAGCAAATGCCCCCCTCTTATATGACATTTTTTCATGAATACGCCAATGCCTCTCACTAGTAGTCGGTTTCCAGGGTGCACCGGCTTTTTAAATCCGCCTCTGGTCAGACCCACCAACATTTCAATTTCACCAATTAGTGTATGATTCCTCTGTTTGCTTTCTTTAACTTATACATATAGGTCAGAGTTCAGTGCTAAAAATTTAAATGAACGAAAGAGAACAAAATGGAGAGAACATTCCATATCTTTATGTTTTTATATAAAGCAATATTGAAAACATTTATGAAGAGATGGTAACCGAAATAAATACCACTATTCCAGTGAAAATTCCAAAAAAAAAAAAGTTCGATAGTAGAATAATTAAACAAACTATAAAGTGTCATTACATGTAATGTATATACATATATAATTACACCTGAATACATTTGTTTGAAATACATATAATTTTCAAAAAGGAAATTCGATGTAAAATAAACAACTAAAATAAAAAGATTGGTTTGAAGGTAATTTTTTTTTGCATTGATTTATTAATCGATTGATTGATTTGCTCATCTGTAATATATGTTCACATTGATTTTTTTAAATATTAATTAGATATTGTTTTTTTTTTGTTCATTTATTTATTTTGGCCAAAGAAAATATCTTTAGAATTTCAGGAACCATAACTCAATGTGTACCCCCAAACCCGTTCCAAAGGTACTAAAGTAGTGACCCCCCCCCCCCGTCGCTGGTGGTAAATTCATTGCCGCCACCCCATCTCTCTTCCCCCCCTCCCCCGGTCAAGTTACGCCATTGTGGGCACTCCATTGTTCCTAAAGCTAGATTGTCGATATATTGATAAGGTTAAATGGCAATCACCTTTGACCTTTCACCAAGTCAGAGATGTTCTTATAGATAGGCAAAACAAGGCGGTAGTCTAAGGGACCCCCCCGGTCAGAACGCAACCCTATAAAATCGTATGGGTCCCCCTAATATCTCTTAAAGTCTCTACTTTACCCCCCCCCTCCCCCCGACCCCAAGAGGTCACGATCGACTCTGCGCCAACAGAATGTATGATAACATTCAATGTCAATGAACTTAAAAACCTGTCGTACATTGGAGGAGGGTGGGGGGCTGCTAATTATTGAGAGATTGACTGAAACATTAAAAAAATAAAAACCAACAGCTCAAAATACATAACGCTGTTTGAACAACCCCCCCCCCCCCCCACCGCCGTCACAAATCGTGTAAGTCCTGATTGATTTCGAACTCGAGACCTTCAAATTAACAGTCCGAAACCTAAAGCTCGGCAGTAAAAGTGGCACATACCAAAAGATATGACTTTCCCAAGCAAACGTTCTGGTCAGGGGAAAGGGGGAAAAACCACCCAGTCTTTATCTTGGCGATTAGCCTCCCATGGATGTGGCTATGTGTACTGTATAAGCACTCACATGCATGTGATTGTCTGTATACATTTATTTTTACCAATTTGTGAATGGGTCAGTGAGGGTTATGGTTGGATGCCTTCAAAAAAACACACACACACACAAAGACAGGTCGCAAATCTCCCTTCCGTCTCCCAGCTTTTTTGTAATCTCACATTGATCGTAATGGTTATAAGGATACCATTTAGAGCAATCCGCCCCCCCCCTGCCCAAGGTAAACCAGCGTGCTGCCAGTCATGGCGACAGTCACTCTAAAAGACTGAAATAGAAATGGTCAGTAAGAATGGGTGTCCTTTGAGGGCCGGGGTCAACTGGTAAGTGCCCAGGGCCCAGATGGACGAGTGCGAAAGGTGGCGCTGTCTAGATCGTCACTCACACCAGGGTAACCTTTGAATGGTTTGTTTGGTGGGGAGGGGGGCGGTCAATGCCTCGCTAGCGGTGAATACAATAAACAAAACACGGTGGGTCATCCCAGAATGTGCAATGATCGATTGATTTACAGGTGAAGCTGTAAAATAAAATATTCAAAGTTTAGGAAAATAATTTTCATTTTTGTTTTCTGGCACACTTTATAATGATCACCATGGAGATGACCTTAGCTGCAAGACTACTACAGGCCACCCCCCTAAATGACAGCATTTAAAATACACTTCAATTAATTATAACGCCTTGAGATAAAAAAAACATTTTAGGCTGTTATAACTTCTTTTTGGTGATCATAAAAACAATGATTTGTCATCAGTAAACATGAATATACAAATATATGGAATAGTTTATAAATTCTAAATAATATAATCTTATCAATATAATTATATGAAATATTTGAACACAGAGAACTATTCAATGGTCAAGCATTCGTGTCTTCTAACAAATTTTCACACGAAGACTAAAATATAAAAGTCAATGCTAAGCTAATGTGTGCTTTAAAAAGACTTTTGTTCCATTTTTTAATTTTTATTCAAAAACTTAGCACTGTATCCCACATAGATATAAAGAACTAGATCGACCACACTTTTATCATTTAAGTTCTTAAACGGAAGTCGTTCATGGACATACTTCATGGGCCACCGCCATTTGGTGCTCATATAAAGTACACTGACATACATAACTCACACTGATAAAACAAAAAAAAATGTTACGGCGATTTTATGAAAAATAAAATCGAACATTATTTCTATGAACTAAGCAACAATGAGACCTAGCTGGACACTAACTAAATTTAGATGTTGACGCGACGTTTTCATAATATATATTGTTGCATTGATTGAAAACAGGCTTCCTTAGAGACTTAATCGAACTTTCAGCTTTTTTTTAAGCTAAGCACGGATAAAATGACGCTTAATTTTTTAAAAGTTAAAGTAAATTATGTCATTTCATTTAATTATAGACAGGCTGTCTATAGTATATGCAGTGACTTGTCAGGACCCCATGAATGTAAGAGGGTCCCGTTATTATGCCATAATTTATGGCTTGGCAACTTTATAAAGCGACCGCCTATGATCATCACTCCCATTACGCCCCTTTTTAGATTTAATTCCTATAAAATATAATGCTATGGTGGTACCCCTCCACCCAGACTAGTCAATTACATTTGCTTATACTTCTGACTGAATGGGACCCACTTTAGTCCATCATATGGGTCTTCATAGCATCCTCCGGTTGGCCTGTGGGTCCATAATGCTGTTTAGACTGATTAAATAGGCATAAAGTTTATATCACACAGTCAGTGTGATTACTGTGTAGAAGATGTATGTACTTTTCTAAAAATATTTGCAAAAGAAAACACATATCCATTTTTTATCAATATACTAAAATATGTCTTATCGCCATCAATTTGTCTTCTATAAAGAGCAAATAAAAGTATAACTGTCTTGACTTAAGCATAGTCTATAGTCGGTCTATAACATCATGCCAAACATTTATTTTAGCTTTGTAAAAATCTGACATAGGTATTTTAGGCACCGTCAGTTTTTATTGTAATGTTATATTGGTATTAGACTTTTTTTTTTTTTATAACAATTTAAACTATTTGTAACTAATTCAAGGTAATGATAACAATACAACATTTTAATGAACAAAACAAAAAAAAAAGATAAGTCAAAATACAATTTAGATATTTTAATGGTGATATAATGTTTTTTTTACAGTAGTATCAAAGAGTAGATATGTGTAAGTTGTCACATTTTTTCCTGTACAATGTATAAAAGTCTAATTGCATGAATTATTTAATTAACAACATTTGCATTATAAAAAGGAAAAGCAACTATAATGAAAAAAAGTAAGTACTTCTCATATTAATCAATATAAAAAAAGTATTGAATCTTTCTAAATGGTTTTTTCTTTTTAAGTAGTAAATATCTTAAATTTAAATCATGTGTTGTAAAAAAAATTATCATTATATACAATATTCTAATAATTAAAAAAAATTGTGACATATTCTACTTAAATTTATACATATGATTTAATGAAATAAACTAGCCACTTAATTACATTTCAACATTTCAATAGACATGATCATACAAAGCAGCATAATTTTAAAAAAATAGCCAATTGACAAAACAATGTATTTCTTGCAACATGTAACTGGAAATTTACACTATACAAATTTGCTTTCAATAGTCAGTTTTTCTGAAATAATATAAAAAATGGGTACATGTCTTTTAAAATAGTATTAATAATGACAATAGTTATTAATATACATAATATTAATCATTTTTAATGATAGTTACATGAACTATATAATTTTCTTTCTAAATACATTCATTCATGCAATAGTAAAAAACATTCTATCAGATATGGTATTATTGAAAAGTGCAGCCTTAATTATTGATGGCAAGATCACCCTAAAATGAAATTTCTTTAAATTAAATACCAGTACATTTAAATTATATCTAGCTTCACCTTTTAAAAACTAATTTTATTTTTGTGAAGTTAAATGGATTCAAAAGTCATGCAAATTTTAGGTTTCTGAATATTACAGTTCTACTAAACTTTTGTCTAATACTATTTTTTTTTCATTGCTCTGTTGGTTAGTGTTACTGTATGGTAGCATCTTAATTTAAAACTTCACCACAAATTAGTTTTAGAAGAATGTGTACATGAGAGTCAATACCATTGCTCGTTTCTAAAAAAGTTCAGTTAAGTCAGTAAAAAGTTGTTAGGAGGCAGTGACTGCATCATGCGCATTACCGTAACTTTTTCTAACTGCTGAAAATTTACTTTTTTTTTTTAAGTAGTAAACTAAATAATTTCTCACAATGATGGACAACAGTAATGTGATGTATTTTTGATAAACTGTAACGTGTTTTGGATATACTATAACGTGTTTTGGATGTACTATAACGTATTTTAAATGAACTGTAACGTGTTTTGGATAAACTGTAACGTGTTTTGGATGAACTGTAATGTGGTATGGATGAACTGTAATGTGGTATGGATGAACTGTAACGTGGTTTGTATGAACTGTAATGTGGTTTGGATGAACTGTAACTTGGTTTGGATGACTTGTACTGTGGTTTGGATGAACTGTAAGATTATGAGAATATGTAGGAGCTTATGGGAGTAAGTTTGAGCTTATGGGAATATGTAGGAGCTTATGGGAATATTAGGAGCTTATGATGAACTGTAACGTGGTTTGGATGAACTGTAACGTGGTTTGGATGAACTGTAATGTGGTTTGGATGAACTGTAACGTGGTTTGGATGAACTGTAATGTGGTTTGGATGAACTGTAATGTGGTTTGGATGAACTGTAACGTGGTATGGGTGAACTGTAACGTGGTTTGGATGAACTGTAAGATTATGGGAATATGTATGAGATTATGGGAATATGTAGGAGCTTATGGGAGTCAGTTGGAGCTTATGGGAATATTAGGAGCTTATGGGAATATGTAGGAGCTTATGGGAATATTTGGGAGCTTATGGGAATATGTAGGAGCTTATGGGAATATGTAGTAGCTTATGAGAATATGTGGGAGCTTTAGGGAATATGTATGAGATTATGGGAATATGTAGGAGCTTATGGGAGTCCGTTGGAGCTTATGGGAATGTTAGGAACTTATGGGAATTTGTAGGAGCTTATGGGAATATGTGGGAGCTTTAGGGAATATGTATGAGATTATGGGAATATGTAGGAGATTATGTGAGTCAGTTGGAGCTTATGGGAATATGTGGGAGCTTATGGGAATATGTCAGAGCTTATGGGAATATGTGGGAGCTTATGGAAATATGTAGAAGCTTATGGGAATATTAGGAGCTTATGGGAATATGAAGAAACTTATGGGAATATGTAGGAGCTTATGGGAATATTAGGAGCTTACGGGAATATGTAGGAACTTATGGGAATATGTAGGAGCTTATGGGAATATGTAACGTGTTTTGGATTTACTGTAACGTGTTTTGGATACACTGTAATGTGTTTTGCATACACTGTAACGTGTTTGTAAGTTAACTAAGTGACATCATTTAAACATTACCTACTTATAAAGTTGAGTATTAGCAGCTGGCAATCGTGGATCTGAGGGGTTCACTCGTTTTCCACAGATTTTGTGGACAATATTCATGTCTGCATCAGAGTACTGTTAATTTGAATACAATATTAATATCTTTTAAAAATTATACATTCATTAAATTTTATAAACTGTAACATGTTTTGGATATACTGTAACGTGTTTTGGATATACTATAACGTGTTTTGGATATACTATAACGTATTTTGGATGAACTGTAATGTGGTTTGGATGAACTGTAACGTGGTTTGGATGAACTGTTACGTGGTTTGGATGAACTGTAACGTGGTTGGGATGAACTGTAACGTGGTTTGGATGAACTGTAACGTGGTTTGGATGAACTGTAACGTGGTTTGGATGAACAGTAACGTGGTTTGGATGAACTGTAATGTGGTTTGGATGAACTGTAATGTGGTTTGGATGAACTGTAACGTGGTTTGGATGAACTGTAACGTGGGAGCTTATGGGAGTAAGTTTGAGCTAATGGGAATATGTAGGAGCTTATGGGAATATTAGGAGCTTATGGGAATATGTAGGAGCTTATGGGAGTCAGTTGGAGCTTATGGGAATGTTAGGAGCTTATGGGAATTTGTAGGAGCTTATGGGAATATGTGGGAGCTTTAGGGAATATGTATGAGATTATGGGAATATGTAGGAGCTTATGGGAGTCAGTTGGAGCTTATGGGAATGTTAGGAGCTTATGGGAATTTGAAGAAGCTTATGGGAATATTAGGAGCTTATGGAATGTTAGGAGCTTATGGGAAAATGTGGGAGCTTATAGGAATATGTGGGAGCTTATGGGAATATGTGAGAGCTTATGGGAATATGTGGGAGCTTATGGAAATATGTAGAAGCTTATGGGAATATGTGGGAGCTTTAGGGAATATGTATGAGATTATGGGAATATGTAGGAGCTTATGGGAGTCAGTTGGAGCTAATGGGAATGTTAGGAGCTTATGGGAATTTGTAGGAGCCTATGGGAATTTGTAGAAGCTTATGGGAATATTAGGAGCTTATGGAATATTAGGAGCTTATGGGAATATGTAAGAGCTTATGGAATATGTGGGATGAACTGTAATGTGGTTTGGATGAACTGTAACGTGGTTTGGATGAACTGTAACGTGGTTTGGATGAACTGTAATGTAGTTTGTATGAACTGTAACGTGGTTTGGATGAACTGTAACGTGGTTTGGATGAACTGTAACATGGTTTGGATGAACTGTAATGTGGTTTGGATGAACTGTAACGTGGTTTGGATGAACTGTAACGTGGTTTGGATGAACTGTAACATGGTTTGGATGAACTGTAACGTGGTTTGGATGAGCTGTAATGTGGTTTGGATGAACTGTAACGTGGTTTGTATGAACTGTAATGTGGTTTGGATGAACTGTAAGATTATGAGAATATGTAGGAGCTTATGGGAGTAAGTTTGAGCTTATGGGAATATGTAGGAGCTTATGGGAATATGTAGGAGCTTATGGGAATATTAGGAGCTTATGGGAATATGTAGGAGCTTATGGGAATATTTGGGAGCTAATGGGAATATGTAGGAGCTTATGGGAATATGTAACGTGTTTTGGATACACTGTAATGTGTTTTGCATACACTGTAACGTGTTTGTAAGTTAACTAAGTGACATCAATTAAACATTACCTACTTATAAAGTTGAGAATTACCAGCTGGCAGTCGTGAATCTGAGGAGTTCACTCGTTTTCCAAGGATGTTGTGGACAATATTCATGTCTGCATCAGAGTACTGTTAATTTGATTACAATATTAATATCTTTTAAAAATTATACATTCATTAAATTTTATAAACTGTAACATGTTTTGGATACACTGTAACGTGTTTTGGAAATACTATAGCATATTTTAAACGAACTGTGATGTATTTTGGATAAACTGTAATGTGTTTTGGATATACTATAATGTGTTTTGGATATACTATAACGTATTTTAAATGAACTGTAACGTGGTTTGGATGAACTGTAACGTGGTTTGGATGAACTGTAACGTGTTTTGGATGAACTGTAACGTGGTTTGGATGAACTGTAACGTGGTTTGGATGAACTGTAATGTGGTTTGGATGAACTGTAACGTGGTTTGGATGAACTGTAACGTGGTTTGGATGAACTGTACTGTGGTTTGGATGAACTGTACTGTGGTTTGGATGAACTGTAAGATTATGGGAATATGTAGGAGCTTATGGGAGTAAGTTTGAGCTAATGGGAATATGTAGGAGCTTATGGGAATATTAGGAGCTTATGGGAATATGTAGGAGCTTATGGGAGTCAGTTGGAGCTTATGGGAATTTGTAGGAGCTTATGGGAATATGTGGGAGCTTTAGGGAATATGTATGAGATTATGGGAATATGTAGGAGCTTATGGGAGTCCGTTGGAGCTTATGGGAATGTTAGGAGCTTATGGGTATTTGTAGGAGCTTATGGGAATATTAGGAGCTTATGGAATGTTAGGAGCTTATGGGAATATGTAAGAGCTTATGGGAATATGTGGGAGCTTATGGGAATATGTGGGAGCTTATGGGAATATGTGAGAGCTTATGGGAATATGTGGGAGCTTATGGAAATATGTAGAAGCTTATGGGAATATTAGGAGCTTATGGGAATATGAAGAAACTTATGGGAATATGTAGGAGCTTATGGGAATATTAGGAGCTTATGGGAATATGTAGGAGCTTATGGGAATATGTAGGAGCTTATAGGAATATGTAACGTGTTTTGGATATACTGTAATGTGTTTTGCATACACTGTAACGTGTTAGTAAGTTAACTAAGTGACATCATTTAAACATTACCTACTAATAAAGTTGAGTATTAGCAGCTGGCAATCGTGGATCTGAGGAGTTCACTCGTTTTCCAAAGATGTTGTGGACAATATTCATGTCTGCATCAGAGTACTGTTAATTTGAATACAATATTAATATCTTTTAAAAATTATACATTCATTAAATTTTATAAACTGAAACATGTTTTGGATATACTGTAACGTGTTTTGGATATATTATAACGTGTTTTGGATATACTATAACGTATTTTGGATGAACTGTAACGTGGTTTGGATGAACTGTAACGTGGTTTGGATGAACTGTAACGTGGTTTGGATGAACTGTAATGTGGTTTGGATGAACTGTAACATGGTTTGGATGAACTGTAACGTGGTTTGGATGAACTGTAATGTGGTTTGGATGAACTGTAATGTTGTTTAGATGAACTGTACCGTGGTTTGGATGAACTGTAACGTGGTTGGGATGAACTGTAACGTGGTTTGGATGAACTGTACCGTGGTTTGGATGAACTGTAACGTGGTTTGGATGAACTGTAACGTGGTTTGGATGAACTGTAACGTGGTTTGGATGAACTGTAACGTGGTTTGGATGAACTGTACCGTGGTTTGGATGAACTGTAACGTGGTTTGGATGAACTGTAATGTGGTTTGGATGAACTGTAATGTGGTTTGGATGAACTGTAACATGGTTTGGATGAACTGTAACGTGGTTTGGATGAACTGTAACGTGGTTTGGATACACTGTAACGTGGTTTGGATAAACTGTAACGTGGTTTAGATGAACTATAACGTGGTTTGGATGAACTGTAAAGTGGTTTGGATGAACTGTAACGTGGTTTGGATGACTTGTACTGCGGTTTGGATGAACTGTAAGATTATGAGAATATGTAGGAGCTTATGGGAGTAAGTTTGAGCTTATGGGAATATGTAGAAGCTTATGGGAATATTAGGAGCTTATGGGAATATGTAGGAGCTTATGGGAATATGTAACGTGTTTTGGATACACTGTAATGTGTTTTGCATACACTGTAACGTGTTTGTAAGTTAACTAAGTGACATCATTTAAACATTACATACTTATAAAATTGAGAATTAGCAGCTGGCAGTCGTGAATCTGAGGAGTTCACTCGTTTTCCAAAGATGTTGTGGACAATATTCATGTCTGCATCAGAGTACTGTTAATTTGATTACAATATTAATATCTTTTAAAAATTATACATTCATTAAATTTTATAAACTGTAACATGTTTTGGATATACTGTAACGTGTTTGGGATATACTATAGCGTATTTTAAATGAACTGTAATGTATTTTGGATAAACTGTAACGTGTTTTGGATATACTATAACGTGTTTTAAATGAACTGTAACATGTTTAGGATAAACTGTAACGTGGTTTGGATGAACTGTAATGTGGTTTGGATGAACTGTAACGTGGTTTGGATGAACTGTAATGTGGTTTGGATGAACTGTAACGTGGTTTGGATGAACTGTAACGTGGTTTGGATGAACTGTAATGTGGTTTGGATGAACTGTAATGTGGTTTGGATGAACTGTAACGTGGTTTGGATGAACTGTAACGTGGTTTGGATGAAATGTAATGTGGTTTGGATGAACTGTAACGTGGTTTGTATGAACTATAACGTGGTTTGGATGAACTGTAACGTGGTTTGGATGAACTGTACTGTGGTTTGGATGAACTGTACGGTGGTTTGGATGAACTGTAAGATTATGGGAATATGTAGGAGCTTATGGGAGTAAGTTTGAGCTTATGGGAATATGTAGGAGCTTATGGGAAAATTAGAAGCTTATGGGAATATGTAGGAGCTTATGGGAATATTTGGGAGCTTATGGGAATATGTAGGAGCTTATGGGAATATGTAGTAGCTTATGGGAATATGTGGGAGCTTTAGGGAATATGTATGAGATTATGGGAATATGTAGGAGCTTATGGGAGTAAGTTGGAGCTTATGGGAATGTTAGGAGCTTATGGGAATATGTAGGAGCTTATGGGAATATAAGGAGCTTATGGCAATGTTAGGAGCTTATGGGAATATGTAAGAGCTTATGGGAATATGTGGGAGCTTATGGGAATATTACATTTTATAAACTGTAACATGTTTTGGATATACTATAACGTTTTTGGATGAACTGTAACGTGTTTTGGATGAACTGTAATGTGGTTTGGATGAACTGTAACATGGTTTGGATGAACTGTAGTGTGGTTTGGTATTACTTTACCTTTTTATAAAATAGATTTTTTTGCTTCCTATGAAAGTCATACTTTATAATTGCCAATAATACTTTTACAAAGCTAAGAATAGCACATTATAAGTACAAAATTAAACATAGTTTAGCTTTTAAAAACTACTGACATCGTAATATGCAAAAAGTATGACTTAAAAAAAAAGAGTGTAGGGAAAGTATGTATTTTATCAAAAAAGCTATTTAGGTCGTGACATTCCCTGGCCATTCTGGTATCGCAGGACAGGTGATGCAAAACTGGCATATATCCTAGGTAAACTGGGGTGTCTGGTCTCTTTAAATTAGCACATCATATTATGACAAAATAATCACTATTTATGAACAGTTTATTGCAATGACATACATTATAAATAATTTATCAAAAAAAAAAAATAGATATGTAAAAGCTGCTCAGACAAAGTTACAATAAATATTACCCAGGAATCCCAAATCATAAAATTACCCACCTTTCCATGTCTGTCCTTGTCCAGTATACAGAATGCTTGATCCAGACTAATATCTGGACCAAACAACAATTTGGAACATTTCTCAGGAAACAACTGTTTCTGTTAGAAGAAGAATTAAATTAAATTGTGTCACTTATTTTGAGCATGGATATCGATTCTCATCCTAACCATTTTATGTATTCAAACACAGACTCAACTGCAAGTATAAATATTACAAAGCTCACACATATAAAAATATTCAAACATATAGATGCCATGCGCTATTAATTTTAAGGGTGTGAAATTCTTACATTTCTGCCTGTTTTTAATCAAAATCAAATTTTGCAGGCACACATCCTACAAGACCTCTTTCAGCAATTTATATAAATATGTCTATGTATATGTATGAATACAGGCACAAATATGTGTAGGATATATAAATATACACACAATGAGAACATTGGGAAATATACATATACAACAGAACCCTTATACTCTAGAGAGAGGTTTAGTTTTTTTAATAATCTACTCACATCTTGTGGAACACTGTACAGTTCATTCTTATCAATGAACTCCTGGTCTGCCAAATTGTATTTCTTTAAAGCCTGAAATTAAGAAAGAAAAAAAAATCATCCATCAAATTACCATAATGTGATTTTCAAATAATTTTTAAAATGATATTTATAAGTTTTCTTTGAGCTTTAGATAAGTCAATAAAATCTGTAAGCCTGCTAACTTTGTGTGATGATTAAATATGTCATTTTAAATGTTTCTGCAAAATGGGATACAGCTAAACTTACATTCATAAAGATCTCAACAGCTTTAACTACACTTCTGTGATCTTTTCCAGCTTGGACGGCCAGTTTTTTCTTCTGTTGATTTTCTCTAAACAAATGTAATTAATTTTTATGAACTTTTTATGGATAACAATTGTTATTTTTTTAAGTTTGAATTGTAGAAACTTTAAAAAAAAAATAATGTGAGAATTAAAACAAAAGTTAAATAAACATTGTGTTGTTTTTTTAATCTTTCACTGAGTCTGAAGAATGATAGTTCTTTCCATGCTAATTTACGTTGTGACATTCGTCTTTTTTAAATATCAGTGTGGACTAATACATCTTTTTTTTAAAATCAGTGTGGACTAATAGATCTTTTTTTAATATCAGTGTGGACTAATACATCTTTTTTTAATATCAGTGTGGACTAATACGTCTTTTTCTAATATCAGTGTGGACTTCAAAAAAGACTACCATTAGTCACCTTAAGTGACAATGATACATTGAACCTAAATGATGGCATATGATATGGGGTAGACCTGCCAGCCAAATTATTTTTTAAGTTTCGGCTGGCTGACATAATTTTTCGGCTGATAGCCGGCGTAGCCTAATTTGACCATAAATTGAGTAAATTGACATTTGCGGCTGATTTTCGGCAGATTACGAAATATTTGGCTAAAATTCGGCTGACGCCTAGACAATATTGAATTGATAAAACTTCAGCAATAAAACAATTTTACAATACTTGGGGAAAAGTTTTATTATTTAAAACAGAAATAAACAGTTGTATCATCATCATCTTTTCAAGTCAAGTATAGACTGAATCATCATCAATGTTGAATTCCAACGCGTTGGACATGATGCCTTCACTGACTTATCATTGTATTGAGTCTATGACTGTCATTGATGGCGTTAGTGCTGCTCTCAGAGGCATCCATCATTGATGCACTAAGCTGATCATCTACAAGAAGCAATATACACACTGAAGACATGCCTTCTTTCAGGGTCTTTATCATTTCTTTATCTTCTGTGAATGCTGCATCGTCTTCTATAATTGCAGTCTAGAAATTCTTCATTTTTATTGATGCTGTCGGTAGTATTAAGGTGCAATACGTGTGCTGTAAAGTGCTGATAAGAGTCAACCTTCAAAAGCTTTGAAGTCTTTATCATAATTGCAGCACCAACATGGCAGCTAGTATTTTTTGATCAACAGAAAAGCTTTTCAAGACAGAGCTGATATGGTCAGCAAGGTCATGTGCAATAAGATTAAGTAATGCGACAGTTAATATAACGGCGAACGAAATACGACGGCTAATGAGGCGCGCCGTATATTTTTCGGCGGATTTACGGCGGACGAAAATTCGGCGGCGTAGCCGGCGCGCGGCGCCGGCTGAGGGATCTACACCTATATACCTACATTAGGGTGATAACAAAAAAATATTTTTATGAAACCACTTGCAATCGAGGAACTTTTATGTGTAATATAAGAATATCAATCGAGGAACTTTTATGTGTAATTTAAGAATATCAATTGCATTTTTGATTTTTTGGAAAAAAGTTCCCCCACCTCCCCGTTTTTCGGAAGAAAAAAGTGAAAAAAATTTTTTTTTTCAAAAAAAAGGACAAGATTTTTTTTAGCTTAATTCAAAAGAGTAATAATAATAACTTATCAACTTTTATTAACCAATAAGATACAGATCAGTTAGTAATATGTACAGAATGTACAAGAAATGTGTAAAACATATTGACATATGAACTTCAGATTCAAAAATTCAAATTTTCTCGATTTCGCATGAAGTTCCTCCATCAGTTTTACAGCACGTTTTTGCATTTTATCCTGATGATTGAGGTAAACAGTTCATTGAAGGACGTTTTATTGTAGTGTTGCACATTGAATCAAGCATTTGCCATTCATACCAGATGAAGTTGCAAGCAGGAGTGAGGATGTTGCGCCACTCTGGTATCAGAAATAATGCTATAATAGTATATATCGCATGTGAGTTCCATCTTGCCTAGTGTAAATTTTGATAGTTTCTTCCAGCTGATGCGAGGCCAACGTGAAGTTGTTTTGTAATGACGATATGCCTGACATAATTCATAAAAAGAACTTGAAATCATCTCGCCATCCAGGGTTCTCGCCTGTGCTAACATCATCTGTCACAATGAGGTGGTAATCAGCCTGAAGAATGGCATAGTTTTGCGTTAATTTGCCAATGAAGGAATAGTTGAGTTCTTGTTTGCTCGTTGGTTCTTGAATAAAAAATTCATGACATGTTTCAGAAGGAGGTTGAGTACATGGTGCTGACAGTCAATATATTGTGGCTTCTGAAAGCCCTTGCTCAAGACATCACATTTAAGAGTACCGGGTTTTATTTCGGTTGTCATATTTTCAGCATAACTACTTGCTACTCTTCCCCTTGCACTCTTTTACCATCAAACTGGAGACAATAGGATTCTTTGCTTTGAAGTTTTTGAACATTTTCGGTTTTCATTTTCCGTCCTTCAGAGATTACTCGTTTCCAAACACCCGCCTGACTTGGAACCGGCACATCATGATCCTGTTCAGCAATGGTTGCTTTACGTGTAGAAATGTTGCTTTTTAGTACTAGCAAACCCACTGTTGTAGTGCTTGCTCTTTGGTATTTCGGTTTGCATTCAGGAGAAGATGACGTGAAAGAATAGGTTGTCGAGTCGGGTGAAGAAGCAGAGGTTTCAGAAACCGAAGATTCTGAGACAGTGGTATGTGTTTGTGTAGGTTGTGAGACAGTTGTATGTGTTTGTGTAGGTTGTGAGACAGTTGTATGTGTTTGTGTAGGCTGTGAGACAGTTGTATGTGTTTGTGTAGGTTGCGATTGAGAAGAGCTGGCTTGAGAATGAGTTTTGGATAGTCGGATTCGTTTTCTTGGGTGGATTGATTCTAAAGGGGCTTGTTTGACCATTGAATAACCAATCTTTCCTCCACTTTTAACTTGCCTCTGGTAGAGCTCTTTATCCTACTTGCTTTTCCATTTTCCATTGACGTTGGTGACATCGAATAGTTTAGAAAGTGTTGGAGTAAATTTATCAGACGGTTTCTTTTTGTTTTTGTCATATAAATCAAACAGACAATTGATTTTCTTTCTGATTAATGCGCTGGATAATAGTGGAAAGTCTAGAATTTCCCTATATCCGTAATAATAATTTTGATTCGATCCAGTCGCCGTTTCTGGCTATTGAACAGAAAAGTGAAGTTTCCAAGAATTTGACGGTTTGTGGGCATCCATGTGAGATTGCTTAGCTTTTCAACAGATGGAATTCTTGGATCCCTGTTCTGTTTAGAAGATGAGGGTAGATGCCTTGTTTATAAACAAATAAAAAAACTGACTAGAATGTGCTTAAAAGCTGTCTAGAAAGTCATGTAAAAATTCAGTGTGAAATTGAAACTGATAGTCAAACTGCGCGATATGTGAAAACAAAAATGAAAAGGTGGGGGAACTTTTTTCAATTTAAAAAAAAAAATAATGTTGCTACTGTCATCTACATACAATTGTTCCTCGAATGTAAGGGGTTTCATGTTGGTTACGAAAAATAATGAAAATTGTTATCACCCTAACCTACATATATAACCAAATTAAAATATAGAACATATTTGGGATCAATTTATCTTTCTGCATGAATATTTTAGATAATACTGCTACAGTTGACATGTCCCATGTGGTCTAGTGGTTAGTATCAGTTGACATGTCCCATGTGGTCTAGTGGTTAGTATCAGTTGACATGTCCCATGTGGTCTAGTGGTTAGTATCAGTTGACATGTCCCATGTGGTCTAGTGGTTAGTATCAGTTGACATGTCCCATGTGGTCTAGTGGTTAGTATCAGTTGACATGTCCCATGTGGTCCAGTGGTTAGTATCAGTTGACATGTCCCATGTGGTCCAGTGGTTAGTATCAGTTGACATGTCCCATGTGGTCTAGTGGTTAGTATCAGTTGACATATCCCATGTGGTCTAGTGGTTTATATCAGTTGACATGTCCCATGTGGTCTAGTGGTTAGGATTTCTGGCTTTCACCCAGGCGGCCCGGGTTCGATTCCCGGCATGGGAAATTATTTTTTTTAATTTATTAAAAGATTTTTAATTTTTAGCCATCTATATTACATCCTCATTACATCCTCATTACATCCTCATTACATCATCATTACATCTACATTACATCTACATTACATCCTCATTACATCCTCATTACATCTACAAATTATTCAAAGAAGGTTTTTCTTTTGTTTTCAAATTATTTTTTTTTATTGCTGTTAAATATTTGATTGCAATTTGTTTTTTTTTTTCAGAATGATAGGAAGATGTAAAGCAACGGGGTCAACTAATGAAGAATGTAAAACACGACAGTTAAACTTCGGCAGACGAACCTCCCAGACACAAAAAAGTCACGCAGCGTAGCCAGGACCGAAAACACGGCGGCCGCAAAGGGGCCCCCTAGGCCCCTATAGACAAGAGTTGGGGATTTTATTAGATAAAAAGTTTTAACATGACTTGACATTGATGGTCAGAGTGACAGTGTTGTCATCTTCGTCTGTCAGTCTGTCTGTCAGTCTGTCTGTCTGTCTGTCTGAATGTCATTAGGTATATCTATCTATATATCTAATGTTGTCTGTTAGCCTGACTGTTTATCCAACACACACTCCAGCTGCAACTGTTTTAGTTCATCTATGAGCCAATTTCGTTTTTCATTTTATCTATTTTAATGATCTGTTTGCAAAGCAAAAGTCACACTAAACAAAACAATTAATATTTAAACTTTTAATTGAAGGCATTTTGTATCTTTTAGTTCATCAAGAAGTCATTCCCTGTCTGTCAATCATTTTCTCTAAAGCTTTTAGTAACCATTCATCTGTCTATCTAACTATCTGTCTATCTAACTATCTGGCTATCTAACTACCTGGCTATCTAACTATCTGTCTATCTAACTAACTGTCTATCTAACTATCTGTCTATCTAACTATCTGGCTATCTAACTATCTGCCTATCTAACTATCTGTCTATCTATCTGTCTATCTAACTATCTGTCTATCTGTCTGTTTGTTGGTCCGTGGGTGGAGAAAAAATGTACAACATAGATACAACAAAACACATATTACGTAATACAACTAAACACACATTACGTAATACAACTAAACACACATTACGTAATACAACTAAACACACATTACGTAATACAACAAAACACATATTATGTAATATTTGACTAAATGATGCAAATTAAAATAAAATGTAATAAATATAGTATTTTGTTTCACTTATTATGATAATTAGATGTAACGAAATGTACTTAATTTAGTAAACAATACCACAGGATGAGTGTTTACGAGGTGAAGGTGAAGGTCAGCCTGACTTTAAGTTGTTGACTGCCTTTGTTTTAAAGTTTTTTTTGTTTCACCTTTCCCCCCCCCCCTCCCCCGCAAACTGTATCTATGATGAAATATCTCTTTATCCCCCCTCCTCCCTCGTCCCAGTACCATTGACTGGGCTTGTTGAGGGTAGAGGGGGGGGAGCGATAGCAGCAATCACATTCTAAGGTGTCTGTTGACTAATGTGCGGGCCCCCCCCGTTCACTGTACGGAAGGGAGGGATGGGGGTGGAGAGATAAGAGTTTTAATGACCAATAACAACTTCAAGTGGTCACTCACTTCAAAGGGGAAAGTAATGGTCACCGCCAATGACCTGACTCAGTTATTGATGGTCACTCCATCTCCCCCCAACCCACCCCGTCACAGATAGTAACCAATCTCGTTAAAATAAATGGAAGGCTGGTTGGAGGGAGGAGGGGTGGGGTCTAGAGCAGGATGAACGTGAGTGCAGGAATGTGCCAGACAAATTGGGGTGTCTGTTATCAAGGAGGGGGGGGGGTCGGGGGAGGGGCTAGCAGTATATCAGATGGGTTGATAAATTATTCACACCCCTCCCCCACCCCTGGAATCATTTATCGGGCGCACTCAACACTTGCGATGGGTAACCTTGATACTGGCGATGGCGCCCTTGATACTGGCGATGGCGCCCTTGATACTGGCGATGGCGCCCTTGATACTGGCGAAGGCGCCCTTGATACTGGCGAAGGCGCCCTTGATACTGGCGAAGGCGCCCTTGATACTGGCGATGTCGCCCTTGATACTGGCGATGGCGCCCTTGATACTGGCGATGGCGCCCTTGATACTTGCGAAGGCGCCCTTGATACTGGTGATGGCGCCCTTGATACTTGCGATGGCGCCCTTGATACTGGCGATGGCGCCCTTGATATTGTCGAAGGCGCCCTTGATACATGTCGATGGCGCCCTTGATACTGGCGATGTCGCCCTTGATATTGTCGAAGGCGCCCTTGATACTGGCGATGTCGCCCTGGATATTATCGAAGGCGCCCTTGATACTGGCGATGGCGCCCTTGATACTGGCGATGGCGCCCTTGATACTGGCGATGTCGCCCTTGATACTGGCGATGGCGCCCTTGATACTGGCGATGGCGCCCTTGATACTTGCGAAGGCGCCCTTGATACTTGCGATGGCGCCCTTGATACTGGCGATACTTGCGATGGCGCCCTTGATACTGGCGATGGCGCCCTTGATATTGTCGAAGGCGCCCTTGATACATGTCGATGGCGCCCTTGATACTGGCGATGTCGCCCTTGATATTGTCGAAGGCGCCCTTGATACTGGCGATGGCGCCCTTGATACTGGCGATGGAGCCCTTGATACTGGCGATGGCGCCCTTGATACTGGCGATGGCGCCCTTGATATTTGCGATGGCGCCCTTGATACTGGCGAAGGCGCCCTTGATACTGGCGATGGCGCCCTTGATACTGGCGATGGCGCCCTTGATACTGGCGAAGGCGCCCTTGATACTGGCGATGGCGCCCTTGATACTGGCGATGGCGCCCTTGATACTTGCGAAGGCGCCCTTGATACTGGCGATGGGGCCCTTGATACTTGCGATGGCGCCCTAGATACTGGCTATGCGATAGATTCAGAAATTACATACAATTTTATTACATTCACAACTTTATAGAACAAAATTTTGAACTTTTATTAATTAACTAACAATTGAAATGGTCAGACACACTCAGCCATTGTCTCGCATGTCTGGACATGAACTTAGTCTTATGACCGAAGCTCAATTCGATTTATAAGTTATACGTGGGTCTTCAGTTTAAAACAAAATTTAGAGAAATTTACTTTCATGAAAAGTTAAATTGTCTTAATTCAGAGAAAGAAAAAAAAAACCATACAAATAATTCAGAGGACCCCCCCCCACCCCATTAAAAGTGACTTAGTCCGTAGTTAAAAAAGGGAAACCGTTCAAACCTACGACTGGTAGAAGTCAGTGCCGTACTTAAGGCTTGGAGGCCCTAGCCACATACTTCAGATATCTTTGGAGATCTGATATCTATCTTAGCACTTAATTATAAAACAAAATACCGGAAGAGTCCCTTTTTATAATTGGGGCCTTCGATGATTGCCTTATTTTCCTTTTTACAGTAACGGTTCTGATAATTAACTTTTCCAATAAGTCCTCTTTCACACAATGCATTGACGCAAAAATTTAACGAGAAAAAAATTAGTGCAAGGGGTATAACTCAAAAAACTATATCGAAACATGAAACTACAATGTTGATTAATTCCCTTGAATTAAAGATTTATTTCCTTTTTTTTTGTTCCCATCGTGCCGAGAAACTAAAAGGTCAAAGGTTGACTAAGATTCTTTATTGTGCACTTACTGTTATGATGGTACATTCTGACGCAGGCTTTATTCTACACTTACTGTTATGATGGTACATTCTGACGCAGGCTTTATTCTACACTTACTGTTATGATGGTACATTCTGACGCAGGCTTTATTCTACACTTACTGTTATGATGGTACATTCTGACGCAGGCTTTATTCTACACTTACTGTTATGATGGTACATTCTGACGCAGGCTTTGATTTTGTCAATTGCTACACTAGACATTTATTTTATGTATTCAGCGATAGATGGAGGTGGAATTATTATTTTTCCCCTGGACTTGGGACGTTTTGTCGTATGGATTGAAATTGTTTGTCTGTTCATGATTGAGGACATTTTAACAAGATTCCCGATTCAATACCTTTTTGTGTGTTTATTGAAAACTTTGTTTAAAACTATTTTTATGGGAAAGGTTTATTTACCTTTAGCACAAATTAACATTGTATTCATTCATTTATTTTTCCAGCTGTGTAATGTAGCACACAAATTTAAAACACACAGTTTCTACTACTCCTATGATGTCAAAAAGGACGGGTGGTCGTGCGTTGTAGAGCGCTCAACGAACGACATTTTCGCGTTCGAACCTCAGTGAAAACCTTGGGATTTTTTTTTCAGCTCCTGATAAAAGTCCCCAAGTCCACCCAGATTTAAATAGGTCAACCTGACTTTAAGTTTGGGGAGTAAAGGCGGCTGGGCGTTGTGCTAACCACCCTTTCATTTGCAGAGGTCAATGAAACAGATGAACGCGGGAACTGTTAGGGACCTTTACATTGATACCAAACAGCCAAACAGTCAACAGTTAAACAATCAAACAGTCAAACAGTCAAACAGCCAAACAGTCAACAGTTAAACTATCAAACAGTCAAACACAAGTATCTTTAACATGACGTCTGTTGCTTGTGTGCAGTCTAACCAATCATAACAAATATCAGAACGTGTTTATCATTTCTCAAATTAGGTAAAAGATTTAATCAAAGAGAAATAACCATATAACGAAATGACAATATCAGGCTCTTGACTTATTATCTCCCTTTATTTCGTTAATGAATTATTATTATTTTTGTATTCTCTCTCTCTCTTTCTCCACATCCCCATCCCCCACCCCGATTCTTCACAAACGAGATGACAATACTACATAATTTTTTGAGAACCCCTGATATAATGAAATTAGTGTCATTTCTTGTAGTTCCTTTCACAGCTGTGGCTAATAGTAGTGTTGTTTTAGTCCCAGGTCATATTTTAGTTTCAGTTTTTATTTTGTTGTTTTTTCTGTAATAATTTTAGTTTTCGTCTAGTTTTAGTCTTGCTGCTAATTTTAGTTTTAGTTCTCGTTGACGAAAAGTCAACATTTTCGTTAACGAAGGTTTTAGTTTTAGTTTTCGTGAACGAAAGCAACACTATATTTTAGTTTCAGTTTTTATTTCGTTTTTTTCTGTAATAATTTCAGTTTTCGTCTAGTTTTAGTCTTGCTGCTAATTTTAGTTTTAGTTTTAGTTTTCGTCAACGAAAACAACACTAGCTATTGACTAACAAAGGCGTTAACACTTAGCCTGCCATACGTCCAGAGGATTTATTTTATAGACATTTATTCCGTATCAAGCAAGATATGAGTTGGTGGACAAGACAGAGGCTTTTAGAGATATTCTCAGGCCAAGAGCCCAAGGTAGAATGGGACCCTGATGGTCATAGTTTTGATCAGAATTTAAACAGAAGGGGGCCCATGAGGTTTACGTTTTACCTACGTTTACCTAAATGTACAAAGGTTTACCATAATGTACTAAACTATGGTACAAACTACAACAGAAAGTAACCAAAATGAACAATAAACAGAATGTACTATAAACAGAATGTACTATAAACATAATGTATATGAATGTACTGCCAGAATGTGAAATAGTTTACCAGAATTTACCCTAGTTTACCAGACTGTACAATTGCTTACTTAAATGTACAGTAGTTTACTAGAAGGTACCATAATTTAACATCATGTGTGATAGTTTACAAGAATGCACCACAGTTTGCCAGAATTTACCAAAGTTTTCCTAAATGTACCATTGATTATCAATTATTTAAAATATTTATAGAGAATTAAATTTGGAACAAAACAATATATATGTATATACGTAGGCCTCATATGACAAGGACATAGCAATACACAGTTAAAAAAAATGGTTTACAAACTAATAAAAAATAAATAAACACGGATTTTTTCCTTTATTATTGTTAGATTTACACCATTTAAATTTATACAAGTCAAAATAGTTCATATAATAATACTAATAAATAAACCAAAGGAAATAAACAAGAAATGTTTTTTTTTCGTCAATCGACAAATTACAGATTTTTATCTACAACAGAATTTGAAGGACAAAAAGCTATTGTAGAAATATTTTTATTCTTATTTATAGCAACATATACATATATGGAAGCCTTCACTATACCCAGGGTAGATAATTCAGATTCCGTCCAGTTTTAATGTCTGTTAACTCCCCGAAATGAATCATTCCTTTAATAGTAATTATTACTTTGCTATTTACGAATAATAAAACAAAATTCTCAACGCCATTGACCTAATCAGAAATTTTGCAATTTTCAATTGTTTTATTTTATGTGCATAAGTTCAAAGGTTCAGCAAAATGAAAGGTTATTTTTGTTTGTAGAACATAACAATAATGTGTTTAATTCAATCAATAAATAACTACTACAAATTAGGTCCATTGATTACGAACAGACACATAAACAATGCACATGATAACTGTTCTTAGAGTTTGTAATAAAAGTTTGTTATTAGATGTTTTCCCCTACTTCAACAATTATAATTGATGCGTTGATTATATTAACATAGACACATTGTAATAATACATAAACAACGATATTTTATGAACACAATGTGTTTACATATTTGTGTGTATGTACCTATCTGTGAATATGACTGTGTGTGTGATATGACTGTGTGTGATATAACTGTCTGTGTGATATGACTATATGTGGTATGACTGTGTGCATTAGACTGTGTGTTTGACTGTGCGTATGTGATTGTGTTGTATGTATAGTTGTATTAGAATGTCTGTGATTGTTTTGTATGTATAGTTGTATTAGAATGTCTGTGATTGTGTTGTATGTATAGTTGTTTTAGAATGTCTGTGATTGTGTTGTATGTATAGTTGTATTAGAATGTCTGTAATTGTGTTGTATGCATAGTTGTATTAGAATGTATGTGATTGTAAGTATGGATTGTGTTGATAGTTCAATGTAAAAATGAAACAATTATCTTTCGATCCAGTAAATACTATACCCAGTAACTACGACAGTTTAACGACGACTCTGCTACCCCCCCCCCCCCCACCGTAACCTGAACTGAAAGACGTTAGTGAGGCCATGGCCCTAAGACACCTAGAGGTGACCCGGTACTGGAACTCGCTACCACACGGTATAACGGTCATTTGAACAAAAATTCTCTGCCACAGAATATTGACTATCTCTTCATATCAATAGCTGAAGATCGGATTGATATTATGGACAGTGATCAAGAATTCTCTGTTGTTTAGGAAATTGCGATTAAAGAAGTAGGCTTGTCAAGGACTGGAAGTTTAGCTGGTAATTAGACATGCAACGTGTTTATATTATTAAAGACCAAGTCTACAGAATGACTCAGTGTGTATGACTAGATAATGACTTAGTGTGTATGACTAGAGAATGACTCAGTGTGTAAGACTACAGAATGACTCAGTGTGTAAGACTACAGAATGACTCAGTGTGTAAGACTAGAGAATGACTTAGTGTGTATGACTACAGAATGACTCAGTGTGTATGACTAGAGAATGACTTAGTGTGTATGACCACAGAATGACTCAGTGTGTATGACTAGAGAATGACTTAGTGTGTATGACTACAGAATGACTCAGTGTGTATGACTAGAGAATGACTCAGTGTGTATGACTAGAGAATGACTCAATCTGATTGACTGTACGTCAGGTCAAGAAAAATCAATCAAAATGTTCGATTAAAAATATTTATACAATAAACACACAAAAAAATATTTAAATAAAAGACAGGGAATGAATGTACAATCACATATTTACAAAATATTTATGAAGAATTTATGATTATTGAACGAATGTCATCAATAAATGAAGAGCTACATTAAGTACAATTATTCCTCCCAATAACCTAGATACAAGCTATCTTAAATTTTAATTTTACTACGAGGCTAGCAATAAAATCTATTTTTAGAAATATTGGTCAATAACAAGATGACCTAGATTGGTCAATAATACCAAATTATTGGTTACTACCAAGTACCAACCTTAATAGTCATTTTCTGTTTATGACTCCATTCTAGCTTACACTATATAATATATATATTTATCTACCAGTATACTAAAAAAAAAACAAAAACAAATAAATAAGACGTTTTGAAAGGGGAATCATCAGAAAGTAAGAGAAAAAGGAAATATTTTTTTATCTCCCTTTGATAACTTTTGGTAACTGTACCTCAAGAAGTTAAAGAATTTCATTTTTGACTTTGTGTCTGTTTAAGAAATAGTTGAAAAATATAATAGCTGAAAAATTGGAAATACTACTTGGTAGATTTGTGACTATACTGGATATTAGTAGCTGATCCAAAGTACATTACCAAGTGTTACCAAGTTATACAATTATCCTGAAGTTCACGATTCAGTTGATAAATAATTAAGGCTTTTTTTTTTACAATCATCAGATTCATCCACAACCTAAGAATGGTAAGTTAGTACTATATGCGATTGTCTTTAATGGTTAGGTTAGTACTATATGTGATTGTCTTTAATGGTTAGGTTAGTACTATATGTGATTGTCTTTAATGGTTAGGTTAGTACTATATGTGATTGTCTTTAATGGTTAGGTTAGTACTATATGTGATTGTCTTTAATGGTTAGGTTAGTACTATATGTGATTGTCTTTAATGGTTAGGTTAGTACTATATGTGATTGTCTTTAATGGTTAGGTTAGTACTATATGTGATTGTCTTTAATACCCCCCACCCCTCTAGTGTACTTACTGTAGCTTCATGTAGAGTGTCAATCAATGAGCCAGTAAGAGTTCAGGTATACAGCTAGCTACTCTAGTGTACTTACTGTAGCTTCATGTAGAGTGTCAATCAATGAGCCAGTAAGAGTTCAGGTATACAGCTAGCTACTCTAGTGTACTTACTGTAGCTTCATGTAAAGTGTCAATCAATGAGCCAGTAAGAGTTCAGGTATACAGCTAGTTACTCTAGTGTACTTACTGTAGCTTCATGTAGAGTGTCAATCAATGAGCCAGTAAGAGTTCAGGTATACAGCTAGTTAAATCAACAAACAATCATAATGTTTAGAACTTGGCTAATGCATTAACAGTTTTAGCTTATTTAATATGATGTATTGGCTTCCTAGTCTATCAGCTAATTAGAAGTCCAGTTAACCAGGTAATTAGAAAATCCAGTTTACCAGATAATTAGAAAGTCCAGTTTTCCAGCTAATTAGAAAGACCAGTTTACCAGGTAATTAAAAAGACCAGTTTACCAGCTAATTATAAAGATCAGTCTACCAGCTAATTAGAAAGTCCAGTTTACCAGCTAATTAGAAAGACCAGTTTACCAGGTAATTAGAAAGTCCAGTTTACCAGCTAATTAGAAAGACCAGTTTACAAGCTAATTAGAAAGTCCAGTTTACCAGCTAATTAGAAAGACCAGTTTACCAGGTAATTAAAAAGACCAGTTTACCAGCTAATTATAAAGACCAGTATACCAGCTAATCAAAAAGATCAGCTTACCAGCTAATTATAAAGGCCAGTATACCAGCTAATCAAAAAGATCAGTTTACCAGCTAATTATAAAGACCAGTATACCAGCTAATCAAAAAGATCAGTTTACCAGCTAATTATAAAGACCAGTATACCAGCTAATCAAAAAGACCAGTTTACCAGGTAATTATAAAGACCAGTATACCAGCTAATCAAAAAGACCAGTTTACCAGCTAATTATAAAGACCAGTATACCAGCTAATCAAAAAGACCAGTTTATGCACTAAAAACTAAACAAAACAAAGTTTCAATAGAAATACAACGAAAGTTCATTTCATTAAAAAAAACAACAAAAGACATAATAATTCTTCAAATTTAAACTATATAAAATTACACATACATTAGAATTCGCGATAATAAATGTAGGTCTGAGCGGAAGATTACCAAGGTATGTGATTAGTTACAGTAACAAATAGATTGGATTTACCAGCTAGCAATACATAGCGAGAAGCGCATGACATTGACATCATGATACAGTAAAGTCATAATCAATACAATTTAAAACGTTGTAATCACACAGAGATACAAAAGATACATTACATAATGGGTTAAAGTGGTGAATAACAACGTGTTAGACAACCGACGTATAAACAAACTTTTTTCCTAACTCGCTGTAATTCTCGACTCTTTGCGTTGGTCGGTATAACTCAAGTACTTGAGAGAAACATTTCTCTTCGCTCTTTCTAATTCTCATATTTCTATGCCTTGTTCAGAATCAGATACTCCCGTCCTGTTTCTAAGTCTCATATTTCTATGCCTTGTTCAGAATCAGATACTCCCGTCCTGTTTCTAAGTCTCATATTTCTATGCCGTGTTCAGAATCAGATACTCCCGTCCTGTTTCTAAGTCTCATATTTCTATGCCGTGTTCAGAATCAGATACTCCCGTCCTGTTTCTAAGTCTCATATTTCTATGCCGTGTTCAGAATCAGATACTCCCGTCCTGTTTCTAAGTCTCATATTTCTATGCCGTGTTCAGAATCAGATACTCCCGTCCTGTTTCTAAGTCTCATATTTCTATGCCGTGTTCAGAATCAGATACTCCCGTCCTGCTTCTAAGTCTCATATTTCTATGCCGTGTTCAGAATCAGATACTCCCGTCCTGTTTCTAACTCTCATATTTCTATGCCGTGTTCAGAATCAGATACTCCCGTCCTGTTTCTAAGTCTCATATTTCTATGCCGTGTTCAGAATCAGATACTCCCGTCCTGCTTCTAAGTCTCATATTTCTATGCCGTGTTCAGAATCAGATACTCCCGTCCTGTTTCTAAGTCTCATATTTCTATGCCGTGTTCAGAATCAGATACTCCCCTCCTGTTTCTAAGTCTCATATTTCTATGCCGTGTTCAGAATCAGATACTCCCGTCCTGTTTCTAAAAGTCTCATATTTCTATGCCGTGTTCAGAATCAGATACTCCCGTCCTGTTTCTAACTCTCATATTTCTATGTCTTGTCCAGAATCAGATACTCCCGTCCTGTTTCTAAG
>JAGDYQ010000078.1:1771481-1793585 GCA_021962125.1 Bulinus truncatus | reverse complement strand
TGGATATACTGTAATGTGTTTTGGATGAACTGTAACGTGTTTTAGATGAATATTGGAATATGTGGGAGCTTATGGGAATATGTAGGAGCTTATGGGAATATCTAGGAGCTTATGGGAATATTTGGGAGCTTATGGGAATATGTATGAGATTATGGGAATATTTAGTAGTTTATGGGAATATGTGGGAGCTTTAGAAAATATATGTGTGAGATTATAGGAATATGTAGGAGTTTATGGGAGTAAGTTTGAGCTTATGGGAATGTGTAGGAGCTCATGGGAATATTAGGAGCTTATGGGAATATGTAGGAGCTATTTGGAGGGGTTTTGGGCTTGAGGGTAAAAAACGGGTGGGTGTACAAAAATGTACGTAACTTTTAAAGTAATAGAGATTTAAGAATAATTTTTTTTTACAAAGAAATGAATTATCTTTCAATCTGTTATACAATTGATATTTAAAGAGTTATTTTTCAGAAAAGTATGATGATTTTTTTTTTTTTTTTAGTTTTGATTTTTAAACCCTATTTTCAACCAAAATTATATCTGGAGATTATAAAAATAGCCCATAGGTATATCAAGATAAAATAAACCGCATTCAATTTTCTTTACAACAGTGTAAGAATTACTTGATCAAGATTTGATAAAGTGTTATGAATTGAAAATAATCACCATTTTTAATGGAGTGTGGGCTGTTTATATATTGTGCAATTATTTATCAACTACAAACCCAAATAGTAACATCTTTATATCATCATGTTGGAAATTAAACGATCTTTCTTATGATATGTATTTTATGTATGCTGACTTTATAGTAAAAATGATCATAGAATCGATATATTGGTTATGCAAGTTTCAAACCTTACACATTACAAACGAAAAAACAAAATATTTATAACAAATGTGTGCGAATTTAAGCATTATAATAATAAATGTTCATTTCTCTTCCTATCGGCTATACTTTCATTTTTTTTCCAAAATTAATATAATAACGAACTTTTGAAATCGGTCACCATATTGGACCATAAAACAGTCCGGACACAAATTATTAATCTCAATAAATTCATAGTGATTTAGACAAAATAGATGATTTAAGTGATAGTACTAAAAGTAAACATAATAGGGACACAAACAATGTTTTAAAATGGAAAATGTAGCTACTCACATGTTGTTATAACATCATCATAATTAATGTAATCCATATTAAAATATTAAGTCTCACAGCACTGCCATCGTCATAGTGTAATTCAGTTGGCAGTGCTCACAGTCACAAGACACACATCCATTAATAACAGAAATATATCACATTCACAAAACAAAAAAAAACTGCAATTGGAAGTGAGGATTTTAGATTTCATATATTCTCTTTACTGTATTTTAAGTCTTCAACACATTAATATAAAGAAATTGTAATAGTAATTACAAGACGTAAAACTTACTAAAACACGCCTATGGCTATGGCCTCATGTCGGAGGGGGAGGTTTTAGTGATGTCATAAATCTGCAGATGTTTATCGAAAATAACTACATCGCCGTAAATCTACTAGAAATAATTAATTATAATCATTTTTAGGTAATCTCTTATTTTACGTGCAGAAATTAATTTGATAATATTATTGATACTATACCTAAATAAACATTCCCAAATCATAGTATTAATGATTTAAAAAAAACACGACCGAATTCCAGTGATGTTGCTGCCAATTTAGCATTTTACAATGAAGAAACTAATGGGGCATACTTAACAAAGGATTATATAGGAAAAACAGTACCATGAGAAGCAGTAATGCCTGACTCCCATAGGACATGAAGAAAATGATTAAACACATTTTATGTTTGTGGGATAGACGCCCTTGATGCCCCAAATGGGCAATTTATTTTTTATCACTATATCTTAGGTGTAGAATGGGGCCCTGAAAAGGACATAATTAATATAGCTTATATAGTAATTAAGGTACCCTTACAAACACTGATGCTTAGCCCTCAAAAGGCATGACAAAAATTATTTAAACCAATTTTATGTTAGGGGGATAGCTACTCCATAATAATAAGTATATATATATATATATATATATATATATATATATATATATATATACTAGTTGCAAGTACCCGGTTTTGACCGGGTTTAAAATAAAGTTTTCTGTTTACCTCCCTACCCCCTCTCTCCCTTCCTCTCTCTCTCCCTCCCCCTCTCCCCCTTTCTCCCTCCCTCCCTCTCCCTCCCTCTCTCCCATTTCTCTCCGTCCCTCTCCCATCTCCCTCTCTCCCCTCTCCCCCTCCTTCTCTCCCCCCGTCCATCCTCCTCCCTCCTCTTTCTCTCCCTCCCTGCCCCCTCTTTCTCTTTATCTCTTCCTCCCATTTCTCCCATCCTCTCCCTCTCTCCTTCCCTCACATCTCTCTCCCTCCCTAACCCCTCTCTCCCTCCTTTCTCCCTCCCTCTCCTTTCCACCTCTCTCTCTCTCCCTCCCATCTTTTCTCCCCCTTCCTCCCTCCCTCATTCCCTCTCTCTCCCTCCCTGCCCCCTCACTCTTTATCTCTCTCCCTCCCTCTCTCCCACCCTTCCTTTCTCTCTCCCTCTCCCCCTGCTCCCTCTCCCCCTGCTCCCTCTTCCATCTCCCTCTCTCCCCCATCTTTTCTCCCCCCGTCCATCCCCCTCCCTCCTCTCTCTCCCCTTCCCTCCCACCTACCCTCCTTTCCTCTCTCCCCCCTGCCCCCCTCTCTCTCTTTATCTCTCTCTCCACCCCTCCCTCTCTCTCTCTCTCTCTCTCTCTCTATATATATATATATATATATATATATACTTATTATTATGGCTTCACACTTCTTCTAAAATTCTTCTTCATTCCTTTACCTTCCTCAAACTGTACAAATCAGAGAGCATGAAAAAACAACAATTCTTTGCATCACAATGGCACAATACAGCACCAGCGCGCAAGTTCTATTCGATCATAGGGAAATTACGTCACAGAGGAATTTTATTTATGGCGCCGTCGAGATTACTTTAATATAGTAAAATACTAAAATAAAAAAAAAATAATTACAATTAAACTACCCATCGAGATGAAACGAAACCTGTCCTATAACCTTCCCCATGTAATTATGTGTATGTGTAACAAATTTCACGTTATTTGTTTGTCTGGATCTTGAGTTATAAGGGAACAGACAGACAGACAGACAGCAAATGCGTTTTATAAGTATATATATATATATATATATATATATATATATATATATATATATATATATACTTATTATTATGGCTTCACACTTCTTCTAAAATTCTTCTTCATTCCTTTACCTTCCTCAAACTGTACAAATCAGAGAGCATGAAAAAACAACAATTCTTTGCATCACAATGGCACAATACAGCACCAGAGCGCAAGTTCTATTCGATCATAGGGAAATGACGTCACAGAGGAATTTTATTTATGGCGCCGTCGATATTACTTTGATATAGTAAAATACTAAAACTAAAAAAAAATTAATTACAATTAAACTACCCATCGAGATGAAACGAAACCTGTCCTATAACCTTCCCCATGTAATTATGTGTATGTGTAACAAATTTCACGTTATTTGTTTGTCTGGATCTTGAGTTATAAGGGAACAGACAGACAGACAGACAGACAGACAGACAACAAATGCGTCTTATAAGTATATATATATATATATATTTATATATATATATATATATATATATATATATATATATATGCTGATTTTTTTTTATTTGGTGGGGCATGGCAATAAAAAGACTGGGGAAACTAATATATTTTTTTTATTTTTATTTTTATTATTTTTTACAGATAGTGCATATAACCTAAAGATAGACCTCTAAGACAAAAAAGATTAACGGATCCGCCGCCTTGGTGCTTTCGTAAAAAGTTGGACCAAAATTTGTAGCGGGAAATAACGAAGCTACGAAGAGTCGCACTCATATCATTGACTTTGTAAATAAATAAGACGGAAAGCATTAATTTATTCTAAAAGACTAAAATCATGCAAGAAATCGTTTTACCTACCTCACCTAACTGGTTTTTGTCCTCTGTAAGTAGCGGAAATGATTCTGGTCTTTATGCTTTCGGGGCACGAAATCTAGTCTATGTATATGACGTTGTGAAAACGAACTCTGTAGATCCATGCATCAATGATGACCAGAGTTATGGGGGTGATACCCAGATTGCTAAGCCATCGTTAATCGCTTGTTACCAAGAACACCTTGAAAAAATTACCTCAGTTGTTTTATCTCCCGACCCAACTCAGTGGTTGTGCTGCTCTGCTGATGAAACAACAGTTAAGCTTTGGGATATTCGATCACTCATCACAATCCAGTTTCAAAATGATAGCAAGGTAACTAAAGCAAAATTAGAAAAAAAGGCTTTAAAAAGATAAATGAATCATGATACACTAATTATAGTTTTATGATTTTTAACGGTCATGGGGACGGTTAACTGGTCTTGATTAATTAATTTTTTTTCTGACGGAACGCATCGGAATGGTGTTCCCGCACCTTTTTTTTTTTTTGTAGAATTTTGTTTACTGCACTATTTTCAGTGTTATGTCTATATGACATGACGCGTTCTGGTACATTTAAAAAATTTTTTTTTTACAAAAATAGCACTGCTTACACTAGACTATACTCTATAGTTAACTTATAAAAAATATATCTAGACTGGCGTTTGACTCCATAACCTTATTGGCCTTTTTATTTTCTATTTATTATAAAGAGAAATTTGTTTTGCCATTTTGAAGCTTAACATATACATGTTTATCTACAAGTTTAATAGTTACTAAATATGTCTATAATAAAGATTTTTTTGTTAAAATTAGTATAATTTTTTAATGTAATAATTATTAAATAATTTTTTGTATATTACTAAAAAAAATGACACTTTTCTTTCTAGGAGAAAATTACTTGCATGACATGGTGTCCTTGCAATACAGATTTGATTCTTACAGCCAGTGAAAAAGGTACTTTGACACTGTGGAAGTTGAGCAAAAATACTCTGCACAGTTTTCGTTTTGAAAAGGACTATGTGTATTGTCTCAAAGCATCTCCTCATCATGCTTCACAAATAGCTGTTGGGTAATGATATTTTTAAAATGCTCCATTATTTTGAGGTTCTTATATCTTTGTTTTTTTCTTCACAAAATATGTTGGTCTATAACTCTGTTGATAACTTTGCACATCCTCCACACATATTTAAACACAGCTTTTTCTAAAAAAAAAATCAAAATTATTACGATATAAGATATATTTTAAAGACAGCATGTATTAAATTTGAAAAGGAAAGTAAATTACTCAATAATATTATATGTAAGATAGCGAGGTAATAAAAATAATGCAGCCACTTTAGATAATTATACTCTTTACTATATTATTTTGATTTTATTTGGCTTTTGTTTAATAAGAAATGTATCTAAATCAATACAGATATCGAACTGGATTAGTTCTTATCGTGGATATTAGTACTGATAATCCTTTCATCTTACACAAGATAAGAGGACATGAAACAGAAGTTACGTCAATATGTTGGTGTCCTTTAAGGGGAGAAAACGTTCTTCGAGGCAGTGGTGATGGTAAGTAATAGTGAGAAATAACTTTTTAATACAGCCATCTACACTCCTAAAGAGTTTTGCATTAAATTCAGCTAAACTAAACCAAAGAAAATATTCTTCTAAGATCTGAAATAATTTTTTTTTAACAAATGACATGTTTCATGTGTGGTTTTTTCATTCTAAATATAACATTGATTACTTATACATTAATAAAGCAAGCTTTTATTTGCTTCCAAAAGCCCACTTACTTTCAAGAAATAAATTTACCCTATGTAATTTATAAAAATCACTATAAGAAATAGTAAAGGCACATGGTCTTACATTGTCTCTTGCATTGATGTAATTATGTTACCATTTCATATGTCAGACTTCTTGTTCTTCACTTCAATAGTCTCATGCAATTTGACATTTATTTCTAGAGATATTCTACTCCTGCAGTTTGTTTTAAGAATTTATTCTTTAGTTTGTTGACTTTAATTTTTTACCTAATTTTTTTTTTAAAACTTTCATATGTTCATTTTTAAATTTAAAAAATATATTTGATTCTCCTATATTTTAAAGGAAAATTATCTTGTGTACACTTTTGCTATGCATTTTTAAAGGAATAGTTCTTTAAGAATGTTTTTAAGAATTATTTGTCAATCACTGATACTTTTTTTTCTGTAGATGATGATGGAATTTTAATTGCAACTGCTAGCAGAAAAACTGTAAAGGTTTGGAGCTTACCAAAAGGAAAAGAAGTTTGGTTCAAAAAACTTCCACAAGGAGCATCATTCCGACAAGATCCTCAAGATTTACTAGGCAAACGGCAGTGGCTGGACATTTTATGGCATAAATCATTGCCACAGTATATTGTGTCTACCTCATCAGGGTAAAAATGAAATTATTTTTTGTTTAAGCAGTTTAAAATTTATAAAAAAAAATATTTCCTGATGAAATACTTTGAATTATGTATATTAGAATAAATAAAAAAAAAATGACAACAATATGTAAGGAACAAATTTTAAAAAAAAAGGGGGAAAAAAATAACTGTATTAAGCCTTTGAGTAGATTCAATAATACGTTGTTGACTCCAGGTTAACTAAACTGGTTACACTTAAAAACTGCATTATACATGTATCTGCCAACTTTCTCAATTGGAATGGCAGGTATTATTGTTGTAAAAATTAGTCTGAAAGATTAAACTTAACTATGTAGTAAAGAGTACTGTTTAAATAATTTCATACAAAGTTTTGCTAAGTTTTCTTAATTGTTATTTATAGCTGTTTTGAAGAGAGTTTATAAAAAACAATTTAAATTATGTATTTATTTTTTTTAGACTTGTTATGCTAGGCTGTCATTATCAAAATTCTAAAAAGAAACAACAGTATCTTGTAATACTGAGTTTTAGCATTTTTCTCCTCTATGATAAATTAAGTATACATGAATTTGCTGATATCAGAAATTAACATGCAATAATTATTGGTTGTAGATCACATGGGGACCTGTTCTTATTGGATATTTGTAAGAAGAATGATCAAGAACTTCAGCATTTTACTTCAATGGGCAAACGAAGGTTTATTTTCAATATAACTGCTGTTGGAGATGTGTTGTGTACTTTCTCTTTAGAGCGATTGGTAAGAATAAACCAACTAATTGCATGTATATCTTAATATTATTTAAAACATATTCACGCAATGAACAAGTGATGGGTAAGAGGAGTTTTTACTTTACCAATTTAAAAAGGGGTTTAATAGATACTTAAAACTAGTCATGTACAAACTACGGCCCATGGGCCAAATCCAGCTGTTTTATCCAGCCACTCATCTCAAAGTGAAGCACAGCACTGCATGCTTTCACCGGTTGTCGGAGCATTGCTAAAAATATTGGTTACTGCCTTTTTTTTCCACTGATCACATGTTAACAACTAGTGCCAGCATGTACTGTTAAGTAGCTTTATGTTGTTCTTTATGTTGTACATTTTATTGTCTTAATTTATCCCTGAATATTTATCCCATAATAAACATGAGCAGACCAAAGATGGAATAGCTAAAACAAAATGTTTATAGAAGTGTGATCCATGCCTGTATGTCTAATTTGCCAGGAAACTATTTCAGCTTTTAAAAATACATCACCATAATTAAGAGAAGATACTGTTCAGGAAATTAATAGCTTATTTACAGGCTCAGCAGCTAAATCATATTGTAAGAGCAATCATCAATTCATTACATTGCTGGAGCTGACCCCAGCACCTGAACATAAATAGTAAGAGCTGAACAATCTTCAGTCAAACTTAATGGAAAGATTCTGCTCTCTTAAAGTGATAGTTTTATGCAACACTAAATGAGACCACTTTTCCAAATCTCCCTTGTTTGGTTCAACCTATGTCTATGAGCAGAAGTTCACCAACAGGGGCTGTTATAGGTCCAACCACAGCAAAACTAACTCCAAAAGGATTCACTGGCTAAAAAGGGAGACCACCAAAGTTGATATAATTTTTTTTTATATTACTGTTGCACTATAAATGTTATTATTTCATCCAATATATAGGTGTACTTTTAGTACCTTAAACACAATCATTTACCACCTAATTCAGTTACTTATTTTCTATTTGTTTTAATTTGTTAGTATTTTAAATTTAAGTTGAAGGGAAAACATAGCCTTCATATGTGATTTTTTAAAATATTCTTTTGGCTTTTTTATTATTCTCTTTGTTAACTGAATAGGAGTGATGAATGTGTTAACTGAATAGGAGTGATGAATGTGTTAACTGAATAGGAGTGATGAATGTATTAACTGAATAGGAGTGATGAAAGCCTCCATCTTTTTTTTTTTTTTTTTAAAGTTTTTAATTTAAATATTTATTGTTTAAAATCATTCAAACCTATAATGAAATGATTAAATCTGGAAATAATTACTATTAGTTCATGTCAACATTCCATTCATCTGCTCTTAGGCCTGCTGGTCAAATAGTTTGCCTCCCCTATGTTTGCTTGTTTTTAAACAGAAAATTATCCCTTTGACTCTGCAGTCTGTCTGGTTAGTCTAAAAAGAGCTTAGACCATTGTTTTTTGCTTTTTAAAATACACCTTAAAAACAAAATTGATATCAGTCAATTTATGGTAATTATATTTTTGTGCTCATGCTAAAGAATATCTTGATGCACTTACAGATCACTGTCTGGAGTATAAAGCAACGTAAAGCACTGTATTCATTGAGTTCATTTGGCGGACACTTGTACAGTATCAGAGCTTCACCTGTAGATCCAGGTTAACCAAACTATGATTATTAATTCAGATTAGATCTATTTCTATTTATAAACAAAAAAAAACGAGTGATCTTTTCATTTCTGCACATCAATAAATTAAACTGAAATTATGAACTTTAATTTATATTAATTATTTTTTATTTTTATAACCATTTTTAATCACCATATAGAAAAATCTAGACAGAGTTTAAAAAAAAAAATATTTACATAGTATTTGTTTGTGTCATATGTAAGTTACAACTTTGGTGCTACATTCTGTGCATTTTTTTTTAGTGAGGTCTAAATTATTTACATAAAATTTTCACAAAAGAGATGAAGTAAAGTGCTGTCTTAATTATTGCTTAATTTTATCTCAGATGACATTCACTGTTCATTCTTTCATGTTTTGCATTTTTCCTTTGTTAGGATTTGTAGCTGTAGGAGTTGGAGATAATACAATCAGAGTTTGGAATCAGTGTAATAAATCTAATTTTTTGGACATTACATCTTTGTACTATGGAACTAAAACAAAGATAACCTGTGTAAGTAATTTGGTTTTGTTTTTAATGGTTTTGTAGTTCAAATTATTGCATTTTAATAAATAGGTCAGATCATGTTGAAAATGACCTCTTTCAAAATGTACTCTATAATGCCTTTATTGCAGCTTGCCTGGCATCCGAAAAAAGAAGGACTCATAGCATTTGGCACTGAAGAAGGAAGAGTTGGTGTTTGCAATGCACTAGTATCTAAGTGGGTCCATTATAACTGTTTCATTTTTTTTATTATTAAGTAATTGTACTTTTACAGAATCAAACATATTGAAAATACTTAGAATCATATCATTTTAATTTTTTGACATAATGCATGTATTATTTCATTTAAAAAACATGCCTTTTATTAACTTTTTACTAATAATCTAGTCATTTAAAGGGGATATGTTGAGAAAACCGTGTTCGTATTATTTTCAGGTCACCAACGTTTTCATCAGCTTCCCATGATAAAACAGTCTACGTGGTCTGTTGGGCACCGCCTGTTAAGACTGACACAGGTTTCATAGCATTCTTACACAGAAATTTTTTTTTTTTTAGATATACATTTACTTGCACAGTTGTATTATTCAACTAGGAAAACAATAAATGAATTTATGTTGTTCGTATTCTAAAAAATCTTGTTTATTGAGTTTCAGCAGCTAATAACAACACATACCAGGTATACTCTGTTGGAGACGGTACAATTTTGCAACATTTTGTTGGAGATTTAAAAAAAACAGCAGTCAACTTTGTGAATGCTATTCAGTCTGTTAACAGTGCAGAGGTTGGTATTCTTTGATTTTAATAAACTGGTTTTCCTGCAGCTAGTTCTGAAAACAGCTGCATTCAACGAGAGTGAATGGTCGCAAACCTTAACATACATTGATACAGTTGTGTCGGTTAAGTCTGCTTGCTTTCTACTGTGCCGTTACATGCTTACCGTCCTTACTCATTACGAATCCACAGTACATTTTCTCCATCTAAAAACACCAGTTTGAAATATTTCCACTCACCACTTAACCTTTTTGCTAAAAAATAAAAACTGTAAATGTTAGCTCTTAATGTCAACAAGTTTCTGGATTTGCTCTCCATGTCTAACAACAAAGTTAAATTACAAATAAAAACATTGAAATCAGTTCATTCAAACACGACTCATTAAATCAAACTGCTCTAGACACTCACACAATAATATGTTTTAATACCATTGTTACATTAACAAGATACTAACAATCTGTATATAACACTGCATATTTCCACTATACAAAAATGAATGACTCCAGATGTAAAATTTCACTTCATCTTGGTTTACTCACAAATATATCTATAACGATCTGACATTTTTATATATAATACATAGGTTGTTAATTCACAGCCGATAGAAATATATACAGTACTACGATACTAATATCTTAAAAGGGGTGGATGGTCGTGCGGTAGAGCTTTCAACTATCGACCTGAAGGTACCTGGTTCGTTCCCCGGTGAGGACCAAGGAAATTTCAGGTCTTGGCTCAAGTTCCCGATATATCTCCCGTGGTGCCTCCATGGCCATTGCACTATCGGCTATGGTGGGGATGAAAGAAGGGCACCATAAAAACCGTCCTATTAGTGGTTTATAGGATCTAAGAGATTTCATCTCATCCTTACAGGGACTTCACACACTAATATCTGAAGTATAAGGTAGATGTCTAATGGACAAAAGTGTAATACATTTATGTTGGGTTAAATAATTCACATTCTTATCTACCAATAGTATCCTGGCTAAACACCTGGGTTAACATCATGTCATCACAAGGAGTGGTCATGTCTCAAGCTCGTGGTTAATGATCTGATGCTAATGGACATTTATCCAATCTCTGGTGCTAACGGTCACTTATCTAATCTATTAAAGTGACAAAGAATTGAGGATTGGTGTTTTCCTTCCCGCTGGATTCCCAATTGGTGCAAACCCATTCTTGAAAGTTTACAACCAACCCCGCAGACTCCCTGTGAAAGTTGGTCCCATTGCCGCAGGTAACCCGCATAACACATCCCTGTGCAGCTCTCTACTGGGTAGACATTCATAATACATCAAGATACATATAATTGACTTTCATTTTTTATTCTTCTTTGCCACCATTCTTTTGTATTTCCTAATTAGACAAATTACTCGACTGTAAATAATGCTTTAATGTAATCATACATTTTTTATTTCTAATTTATTGTATGATGTGTCCTTAATCGGGCATTTATTTTACATTAACTTTCTAAAATATTTTTAAAAAATAATTTATTACATGCAGTATATAGAATCAATTTTGAATGTTCAAGGCCTATTTCTATTAGCAATACATTTTAATATTTTTATTTGACTCTTGAAAAAAAAGTTATGGCTGAAGTGCTTGTGAAGATTACCTATTTGTTGAAATATTTAATACATATCCATCAGCTCAAATGATTGTTTGTCTTCTCTTAAAAATACAGATTTTTAGTAGAACTATTATCTTTTATTGAAAATTTTTTTTTTAATTTGCTGCTTTTTAAAAATTTTAAATGACTTTCCCTGATTTTATAAGCTGTTAACACTAATAAATGTTTACTGTAATGTAATTTTTTTTTTTTTTCAGAAAGAAAAACTTGGAACAACTGAATTGTCTTGGCGAAAAGATTTCACTGTATTCGCTGTTGGTCAGGATAATGGGTATTTTTTTTTTTATACATGCTGACCATCATAATCTCCCTTAGCTGGAAGAGTAGTTTTTTTTTATTTATCTTAATGCTAAATAATATATTTTCGGTACTTATATTTATCCTTTAGTTGGGTGACTGTGTACAACTTTCCAAGTCTTTATCAGCTGTGTAGAATTACTGTTCATGCCAAAATTATCAACTGCATCCGTTGGCACCCGGATACTACAGGAGAGTCACCTGGTGGGTCTAGCTGCAAAAACTGGATAGCATTTGCAGGAAATGGAAGTAGTATTTCAGTTGTAGATCTCTCCAGTTATTTTGGTAAAAAAAAGTTTTTTCAAAGAATTAAAATTAATAAGTCATAAATTTTCATACTTATTATTGAAATAATGCATTAGTTTGTTATTTAGAGATTTATTTATTTTTAGTAGTATATCAATTAATATTTTGCTCATTACTATTTGGTAGTTAACATAAATGGCAGTAGGTCCATGCCACATGAGATCACACAAGTATCATGTCGTGTTGAAGGCCATGCATTGAGAACAACCGACATATGTTGGAGCCCCCATCATGATGGAAGATTAGTCAGCGTGGGCTATGACAAAACGGCCATTGTGAGTATAGAAACATTTTACCTTAATGTTGCTCAACAATTTTTTTAGCAGCTGTATGGTTGTAGGAGGGGTATATGGTGGCTGTAACTAAAGTAAAAAAACTTTTCTTCCTAAATACATGTATATGCATAAAAATTATTCTGGCAGCGTCCTAACTTCATTAGAATGTTCAGTGCAGCAGTGATATTTTAGTTTTGAAATTCATTTTAGTTTTAGTTTGTATAAGTTTTGGCTTCAATCATTTTTATTTTTTTATTATTACAGTTTTTCACAGTGCAAATATTTAAGTTTTTATAAGTTTCTACACCCAACATTTTTATTTTTATATTATATTTGTTTTTCTTTCATTATTCATTTTTGTAAAACGGGAAGCAATCATTTTCGTTATCGTTATGCTGGGTTGTTAACAATACTCTTAAATTGTATTGTCAATACCAATACTTCATGAAAATGGTATCGCCAATACCAATACAAATACTCAAGTAAAAATGTATTGCCAAAATCGAGACCAATACAATACCAATACTTTTGAGAACAAAATAATATTTTTTTTTAAATATAAAGAGTGCAAGTTTTTATGTAATGATAAATCGATGAAAAAAGAAATAAAGTTTGCTTTTCTGTCGTTCATTGAAACATTGAACAAATAGTTGATAGAAAGAAAGTAAGAATGTAAGATTATAATATTTATAGATTTCGGCGCGCAAAGCAAAAACTTCAAAAGAAAATGGAAATCTAATTTTTTCCTTGAACTATCCCACCGTGGTTGAATTGGTGGGGAGATGGGTGGTGATAATATCGGTAGGGTTGATGGCTACGATTACTAGTAAGGATTGAATTTATGTAGATTACTTTTAAAACAAGGTATTAAAATCGCTATTATTTTTCTGCTAATAGCTAATAGTGGCAATAGGAAAATATTGATATCGAGTATCGAAAAATTTTCTTTTAAAATGTATCGGCGATATACAAATCAATACTTGTTACAAAAAGGATCGGCAATACAGCGACCAATACTAAAAAAGTATCGCCGATACTGTATTCTATGGTTGAACTTGGTAAAATGGATGGTAACTCAATCACAGATATCAATTTCAAGATGGATGGTAACTTATTGGTAAGCTTCTTCGGTATAATTGTAAGTAAAAAATGTATTTCGTGTTATTTTCGTTTTTTTACAAAAGTTTTCGTTTTTATAAGTTTCTACACCCAACTTTTTTATTTTTATATTATATTCGTTTTTCTTTCATTTTTTGTTTTCGTAAAACGGGAAGCAATCATTTTTGTTATCGTTATGTAAATATCACTGCAGTGCAGCCAGCAGGGTTGAAATTGTTGTACACCCCTCGTGTAATGGGTTAATCAGGACAATTAAAATAGCAAATTGTGGTCTGAGTTAATCGTAAAAAAAGAAAGATAAAAATGATTGTTGTAGATTAACCTACATTATGATTTCAAGATTTAAATTGCAAAGCTAGGATTCAGTTGATTTGTTTTATTTTTAGTTTTTTGATTTATATTTTTAAAATATTTGATAAACTGGCTAAATTTAAATAAGATATAGCCTTAAGTTTTTTTCAACTTAATGTATTCACCTTCAAATAAATGTTTCATCATATCAGCACATTGAAAATTAAAAATAATTTACAAAGGAATAAAACTGACATAAAAAACCTTTTTAGTTGAAAAAATAAAAAAAAAATGTAACTCTGTTCCGCAGGTTTGGAACATGAAAACATCAGAAGTCCTGGCCAGCTATGAGGGTCATTGTGGTAAACTACTTACTGTGCTCTGGAGCAGTCTTGATCCTGATCTCATTATGACCGGCGGCTTTGACGGAACTCTGCGAGTCTGGAAAGTTTCAGCACAGTCATCTTCAGTTCTTAGCATCGCAGGTTTGATCATTTTTTTTTCTTCTATCTGATCAAATTTATGTACACACCTTTTATTTTAATAGCATATATTTAAATATAAACATTTTTTTAAATCTTACATTCATGAAGTCTTCTTTTAATTTGTTAACATATAAAGCATATTATTCTTACAGAAAGAAAAAAGAAGAAATTTGTAGCCAAAGGTGCCAAAGCTGCCCAGAGCTCAACATCCTGTCCTGGTGAATCTGCTGCTTCCAAGGATGAGCTGGATGAACTAGAGGAGCTGATCCTTAGGAAAAAACAACAGCTGTTGCAGGTAGGTTTTATTTTTATTACCCAAGTTAGTATTTAAAATGAACTGACACTTTTTTTTTCAAAGTTCACATGTCAATCAATTAAAAATAAAATGTGTTTAACACGCATATATATATATATATTATCCCTTGACCATGTATAATTTCTGAAAAATTAGCTATGAATCATGGGTAAAAATTATAATTTCTTGTAAATTTCAATATCCGTTTGTATTACCTCTGATGATAATATATAGTACATTAAAAATTTAAGCTATTAGTTAGTGTTTGTCAGTTGTGTAGGAAGGTACTGGGAGGAGAGCTCACAGGGTGCCCAAATAGCTAGTTACGGTTCTGGTGTTAGTTACTATTGTCTAAATTTGTAAGTATTGTAAAATAAGAAAGAAAAAAAAAAAGATATAAATTTGCAACTGTCATGCATTTCCCTGTAATTCTTCAGCAGCTGCCAGATAGTGAAGAAGTTCATAACCAGGAGATAGTTGGTGAGTAGAGCCCTTTGAATTAAATGTGTTTATTATCATTCTGTTTAACATTAATGATTATGTTGAATATTTTTTCCCCCTATTAACGTAAATCTTGGCAGCGTTCTCAGTAGCTCATTGAATATTCTAAGCAGGCCCGTAGCATGCCGGAGGGGGGAGGTGGGCAGGCCACTCCTGCGTTTTGTCTGCCCCCCCCTGCTTATTTGCCCTAATTAGTAAAATTATTAGCTGCCCCCTGCTATTGCCTGGCCCCTGCTGTAGAATGCCTGGCCCCTGCTGTAGAATTTTCATGCTACGGGGCTGATTCTAAGCAACAGTAACAATAAAAAATTAAACAGCCTTTCAAAAATGAGTATCATTATTTTTTACCTAATTTTATTGTTCTGTTGAATTCACATCATTTGAATTGGTTGAAGCAATAAAAAATTTTGTTTAAAAAAAGTCATTGTAAAATACAAGCGACTAGTTTAAAGACTCCTCTGAATGTATTTTGAAAAGCCGAATTGGCAACAACTGCTACAGCAAGTGTTCTTTTCTAAAAGCTTCTTATTATATTTCTTGGGTCAGCGCGTGCCCATGTCACTCTGACACGAAAATGACGTTAGTTTTGAAGTATTCTGTCTGTTTTTAAAGAGGGAGCAAATTAAGTTAGCCATTTGCACAATTTTCTTCAAAAAGTTTTAGCTCTTTCATAGAAAAATATTTTCCTGTTGGTAAAGCTTTTTAAAAAAGTGGACAAGTAATTAAAGTTTTTTTTTTTTTTTTTAGAAAAATCCATTTATAAACAAAACAGTAAAAAAAAACAACAGCAAACCAAAACTTTGTTTCACTGGATTCAAAAATTATAAATTTGTTTGCTCATTAAATAAGAAAGAAGGGGATGTTTTTTTATGACACTCTTAGACAATAATACACATGGATATGCTCTTAGAATCACAAAAACAATAAATGTTAACCCTACAGTGCCCAATTTATTTTTTTAAATTTGTACTATTATTAACATCAGATTGGAAATAAAAAAGCGAAACTTGATTTTGCATGCTTTTCCGGTAATTTTACATCCCTCTGAGTTAACGTGAATAGATACATTCACCTTTTTAGGCCTAAGTTAATAATAAGATTATAATAATGAGAAAATATGGTTGATTCATATATGAATCATGGGGAACTGTAGGGTAAACTGTATATATTTTTTTTCTATTTATCATGATGCTTCTTTTTCTTTCTTTTCACAAATTGTACGTCAGTTTGATAGATAGACATCTTTTTGTTTGTTTTTGTTACTTTGAGAGGACAGTCAATTTTGCTCATCTGTTGGTTGGTTGGTCTTGTCTGCTAGAGTGTGATAGGAGTAAGTAGATTGACTAACCATCATCTAGAGTGTGATGGTAGTAGTAGATTGTCTGACCATCAACTAGAGTGTGATGGTAGTAGTAGATTGTCTGACCATCAACTAGAGTGTAATAGGAGTAGTAGATTGTCTGACCATCAACTACAGTGTGATGGGAGTAAGTAGATTGTCTGACCATCAACTAGAGTGTGATGGGAGTAGTAGATTGTCTGACCATCAACTAGAGTGTGATGGGAGTAGTAGATTGTCTGACCATCAGCTAGAGTGTGATGGGAGTAGTACATTGTCTGACCATCAACTACAGTGTGATGGGAGTAGTAGATTGACTGACCATCAACTAGAGTGTGATGGGAGTAGTAGATTGTCTGACCATCAACTAGTGTGTGATGGGAGTAGTAGATTGTCTGACCATCAACTAGTGTGTGATGGGAGTAGTAGATTGTCTGACCATCAACTAGTGTGTGATGGGAGTAGTAGATTGTCTGACCATCAACTACAGTGTGATGGGAGTAGTAGATTGTCTGACCATCAGCTAGAGTGTGATGGGAGTAGTAGATTGTCTGACCATCAACTAATGTGTGATGGGTGTAGTAGATTGTCTGACCATCAGCTAGAGTGTGATGGGAGTAGTAGATTGTCTGACCATCAACTAGTGCGTGATGGGAGTAGTAGATTGTCTGACCATCAACTAGTGTGTGATGGGAGTAGTAGATTGTCTGACCATCAACTACAGTGTGATGGGAGTAAGTAGATTGACTGACCATCAGCTACAGTGTGATGTGAGTAAGTAGATTGACTGACCATCATCTAGAGTGTGATGGGAGTAGTAGATTATCTGACCATCAACTAGTGAGTGATGGGAGTAGTAGATTGTCTGACCATCAACTAGAGTGTGATGGGAGTAGTAGATTGTCTGACCATCAACTAATGTGTGATGGTAGTAGTAGATTGACTGACCATCAACTAGAGTGTGATGGGAGTAGTAGATTGACTGACCATCAGCTAGAGTGTGATGGGAGTAGTAGATTGTCTAACCATCAACTAGAGTGTGATGGGAGTAGCAGATTGTCTGACCATCAACTAGAGTGTGATGGGAGTAGTAGATTGTCTGACCATCAACTAGAGTGTGATGGGTGTAGTAGATTGTCTGACCATCAGCTAGAGTGTGATGGGAGTAGTAGATTGTCTGACCATCAGCTAGAGTGTGATGGGAGTAGTAGATTGACTGACCATCAGCTAGAGTGTGATGGGAGTAGTAGATTGTCTGACCATCAGCTAGAGTGTGATGGGAGTAGTAGATTGTCTGACCATCAGCTAGTGTGTGATGGGAGTAGTAGATTGTCTGACCATCAACTAGAGTGTGATGGGAGTAGCAGATTGTCTGACCATCAACTAGAGTGTGATGGGAGTAGTAGATTGTCTGACCATCAACTAGAGTGTGATGGGAGTAGTAGATTGTCTGACCATCAACTAGAGTGTGATGGGAGTAGTAGATTGTCTGACCATCAACTAGAGTGTGATGGGAGTAGTAGATTGTCTGACCATCAACTAGTGTGTGATGGGAGTAGTAGATTGTCTGACCATCAACTAGTGTGTGATGGAAGTAGTAGTTTGTCTGACCATCAACTAGAGTGTGATGGGAGTAGTAGATTGTCTGACCATCAACTAGAGTGTGATGGGAGTAGTAGATTGTCTGACCATCAACTAGAGTGTGATGGGAGTAGTAGATTGTCTGACCATCAACTAGAGTGTGATGGGAGTAAGTAGACTGACTGACCATTAACCAGAGTGTGATGGGAGTAGTAGATTGTCTGACCATCAGCTAGAGTGTGATGGGAGTAGTAGATTGTCTGACCATCAACTAGTGTGTGATGGGAGTAGTAGATTGTCTGACCATCAACTAGAGTGTGATGGGAGTAAGTAGATTGTCTGACCATCAACTAGAGTGTGATGGGAGTAAGTAGATTGTCTGACCATCAACTAGAGTGTGATGGGAGTAGTAGATTGTCTGACCATCAACTACAGTGTGATGGGAGTAAGTAGATTGACTGACCATCAGCTACAGTGTGATGGGAGTAAGTAGATTGACTGACCATCATCTAGAGTGTGATGGGAGTAGTAGATTGTCTGACCATCAACTAGTGTGTGATGGGAGTAGTAGATTGTCTGACCATCAACTAATGTGTGATGGTAGTAGTAGATTGACTGACCATCAACTAGAGTGTGATGGGAGTAGTAGATTGACTGACCATCAACTAGAGTGTGATGGGAGTAGTAGATTGTCTGACCATCAACTAGAGTGTGATGGGAGTAGTAGATTGTCTGACCATCAGCTAGAGTGTGATGGGAGTAGTAGATTGTCTGACCATCAGCTAGAGTGTGATGGGAGTAGTAGATTGTCTGACTATCAACTAGTGTGTGATGGGAGTAGTAGATTGTCTGACCATCAGCTAGAGTGTGATGGGAGTAGTAGATTGTCTGACCATCAACTAGTGTGTGATGGGAGTAGTAGATTGTCTGACCATCAACTAGTGTGTGATGGGAGTAGTAGATTGTCTGACCATCAACTAGTGTGTGATGGGAGTAGTAGATTGTCTGACCATCAACTACAGTGTGATGGGAGTAGTAGATTGTCTGACCATCAGCTAGAGTGTGATGGGAGTAGTAGATTGTCTGACCATCAACTAATGTGTGATGGGTGTAGTAGATTGTCTGACCATCAGCTAGAGTGTGATGGGAGTAGTAGATTGTCTGACCATCAACTAGTGCGTGATGGGAGTAGTAGATTGTCTGACCATCAACTAGTGCGTGATGGGAGTATTAGATTGTCTGACCATCAACTACAGTGTGATGGGAGTAAGTAGATTGACTGACCATCAGCTACAGTGTGATGTGAGTAAGTAGATTGACTGACCATCAGCTACAGTGTGATGGGAGTAGTAGATTGTCTGACCATCAACTAGTGTGTGATGGGAGTAGTAGATTGTCTGACCATCATCTTCAGAGTGTGATGGGAGTAGTAGATTGTCTGACCATCAACTAATGTGTGATGGTAGTAGTAGATTGACTGACCATCAACTAGAGTGTGATGGGGGAGTAGTAGATTGACTGACCATCAGCTAGGAGTGTGATGGGAGTAGTAGATTGTCTCAACCATCAACTAGAGTGTGATGGGAGTAGCAGATTGTCTGACCATCAACTAGAGTGTGATGGGAGTAGTAGATTGTCTGACCATCAACTAGAGTGTGATGGGTGTAGTAGATTGTCTGACCATCAGCTAGAGTGTGATGGGAGTAGTAGATTGTCTGACCATCAGCTAGAGTGTGATGGGAGTAGTGGATTGACTGACCATCAGCTAGAGTGTGATGGGAGTAGTAGATTGTCTGACCATCAGCTAGAGTGTGATGGGAGTAGTAGATTGTCTGACCATCAGCTAGTGTGTGATGGGAGTAGTAGATTGTCTGACCATCAACTAGAGTGTGATGGGAGTAGCAGATTGTCTGACCATCAACTAGAGTGTGATGGGAGTAGTAGATTGTCTGACCATCAACTAGAGTGTGATGGGAGTAGTAGATTGTCTGACCATCAACTAGAGTGTGATGGGAGTAGTAGATTGTCTGACCATCAACTAGAGTGTGATGGGAGTAGTAGATTGTCTGACTATCAACTAAAGTGTGATGGGAGTAGTAGATTGTCTGACCATCAACTAATGTGTGATGGTAGTAGTAGATTGTCTGTCCATCAACTAGAGTGTGATGGGAGTAGTAGATTGTCTGACCATCAACTAGTGTGTGATGGGAGTAGTAGATTGTCTGACCATCAACTAGAGTGTGATGGGAGTAGTAGATTGTCTGACCATCAACTAGAGTGTGATGGGAGTAAGTAGACTGACTGACCATTAACCAGAGTGTGATGGGAGTAGTAGATTGTCTGACCATCAGCTAGAGTGTGATGGGAGTAGTAGATTGTCTGACCATCAACTAGTGTGTGATGGGAGTAGTAGATTGTCTGACCATCAACTAGAGTGTGATGGGAGTAGTAGATTGTCTGACCATCAACTAGAGTGTGATGGGATGTAAGTAGATTGTCTGACCATCAACTATGAGTGTGATGGGTGTAGTAGATTGTCTGACCATCAACTACAGTGTGATGGGAGTAAGTAGATTGACTGACCATCAGCTACAGTGTGATGAGGAGTAAGTAGATTGACTGACCATCATCTAGAGTGTGATGGGAGAGTAGATTAATCTGACCATCAACTAGTGTGTGATGGGAGTAGTAGATTGTCTGACCATCAACTAATGTGTGATGGTAGTAGTAGATTGACTGACCATCAACTAGAGTGTGATGGGAGTAGTAGATTGACTGACCATCAACTAGAGTGTGATGGGAGAGTAGTAGATTGTCTGACCATCAACTAGAGTGTGATGGGAGCTAGTAGATTGTCTAAAGACCATCAACTAGAGTGTGATGGGGAGTGTAGATTGTCTGACCATCAGCTAGAGTGTGATGGGAGAGGTAGATTGTCTGACTATCAACTAGGTGTGTGATGGGAGTAGTAGATTGTCTGACCATCAGCTAGGGAGTGTGATGTGGAGTAGTAGATTGTCTGACCATCAACTAATGTGTGATGGATGTAGTAGATTGTCTGACCATCAGCTAGAGTGTGATGGGAGGTAGTGGGTTGTGTCTGACCATCAACTAGTGCGTGATGGGAGTAGTAGATTGTCTGACCATCAACTGGAGTGTGATGTGGAGTATTAGTCATGTCTGACCATCAACTACAGTGTGATGGGGGCCAAAGTAGTCATGGCCACTGACCATCAGCCCCACAGTGTGATGTGAGTAAGTAGATTGACTGACCATCAGCTACAGTGTGATGGGAGTAGTAGATTGTCACTGACCATCAACTAGAGTGTGATGGGAGTAGTAGATTGTCTGACCATCATCTAGTGTGTGATGGGAGTATTAGATTGTCTGACCATCCAGCTAGAGTGTGATGGGAGTAGTAGATTGTCTGACCATCAACTAGAGTGTGATGGGAGTAGTAGATTGTCTGACCATCAACTAGAGTGTGATGGGAGTAAGTAGATTGACTGACCATTAACCAGAAGTGTGATGGGAGTAAGTAGATTGATCTGACCATCAGCTAGAGTGTGATGGGAGTAGTACGGGTGTCTGACCATCAGCTAGTGTGTGATGGGAGTATGACAGATTTACCCCTTGTGTCTGACCATCAACTAGGTGTAGTGGAAGAATTGTGGTATGTCTGACCATCAACTTGAGTGCGATGGGAGTAAGTAGAGTGTCTGACCATCAGCTTCAGGTGGTAGGAGTAGTAAATTATAACAAACCATCAGCTACAGTGTGATGGGAGTAAGTAGAATGACTGACCATCAGCTACAGTGTGATGGGAGTAAGTAGATTGACTGACCATCATCTAAAGTGTGATGGGAGTAGTAGGGTGTCTGACCATCAACTAGAGTG
>JAGDYQ010000078.1:1600412-1770981 GCA_021962125.1 Bulinus truncatus | reverse complement strand
TCACCCTAATATATATATATATATATATATATACATATATATGTAGCCGTTTTTGTACTTATTTCTTTAAACCCTCAATAAACTTGTATTATGTTTACTGCTCTGTCAATTTTGTGCTTAATTTATCATAATTAATCAGCATGGTCAATATTTTTTTTTTAATTTTCCGTTTCAGTTGCTCCCAAAATCAATAGGGACCTATTGCCTTCCTCTAAAGATATCAAAGCCAAAGTTGGAGAGGAGTTTAAAATTGCCATACCGTACACTGGTAACCCCATTCCTACTGTTACATGGTCTCAGGTACATTGTTGTATTTAATTTTAATTATTTGACTAAATAAATTATGTTTGCTTTACCATAAAATTTAGATTTCTTATATATGCATGTATTATCAGTCTTAAGAGTAAAATACAATTTTAAAATTGTAAAATTTATGTCGTCAAAGAACAAAAAAAAACAAGGTTTAATCTAAATTATTGTTCTCTAGTTACAGAAAAAAATATAATAATAAGACATAAAAAGTTAGTCTGACAAAATACTAATATTTATTTGTATGTCTCACATAAACATACACTTGAATGGTTTGTTGAATGTTGTTTGTATTATAAACTAAAAAAAACAGGGAGGTAATACAGTTCATGAAAATGACAGGATCAAATTTGATATCAAACCTGACATGATCACACTGAGGTGCAAGAAAGCAGAGCTGAAAGATGCTGGCAAATACACCCTGACACTAAATAATGAGAAGGGATCTGACATCATCTCTATGAATGTCTTAGTCGTTGGTAGGATTTTATTTTTATCTACTTGTAAAATAAAAAAATCAGACATTTCATTGAGAATCATAAGAGAAAAAAAAAATCAGACATTTCATTGAAAATCATAAGAAAAAAAAAATCAGACAAAAGTTATAAAATGTAACTTTGATCTTAATCTAATATTACAAAATGAACCAATTCTATTTCATATCTATTGAAAAGATGCTCCTGCCAAGCCAGAAGGACCACTTGAGGTCAAGGATGTCACCCCTGAGTCTTGTATATTAACATGGAGCCCACCCAAGGTAAAAGGCATCCCATTGTTTTCCCTTTATTTATTATCAGACTACTTAGTCAACCTTGAAAAGAAAAAGTAGTTAACATTAGTATTATAGTGGTCTAGCCGTGATCTGAAATTGTGTGCTGGTTGTTTGGCTATTAGAGCTTATAGTTTTAGTTTACTTGCATATTGAACTTCACAGTTACACAAATTTTGTAAATGAACAGAAATGGCAGTGTGAAAGTCAATTGATAGTTCAATCTAGGAAATTAACCAATTTTTTTTTTAGAAACTCAAGTATTCTAGTTGCTTTTTGAAAAGATTTTACTTAAAAAAACTCTGTCGTTTTTTGTTTATAAATTATTAAATTGAAATCTTAAGTTTATTTATATTATTGTATAGTTCACGCCCCTCCCTTAGGTTTAATAATTTACGTTCTTCTTTAAGTTAAATCTTTTCTGATTTTTAGATGGCTATACACTGTACACATTATAGAACTAAAGACATTCATTGAAAACAAATTTTGTACAGGTTATTTTTGACCTAGATGACTGTAGTTTACCTTTAGACGATGAACTTAACACCTGTGATTTGCCATTATTATTTTTTTTTAACATTAACTTAGTCAAGTTTAGCATTATTAAAAGTCTAGTTCACAACTGATTGATTTAAGGATCTATGCTTTCAGAGAATGTGTTGCATTTAATTAGATTTAGATTTAATTTAGCTCATTAACAAAGTGAAAGAAGAATCTTAACATAGGATCTTCTAGACAATTCTAGTATAGCTTTATCATAGTTTCATCTCATAATTTGATTCATTAGTCTAGACATGGGTAGACAATATGACACTGGTAGTTTTTTGTTTTGTTTAATTTTTCAGACCACTTTTTCACCTTATTTGGTAATAGTTTACAATGTCTTATTGTTAATCTTGATGAGAATGCACTTGCCTGTTTGTTTGTTTGTTTGTTTAAGTGCTTTCAACTTATTTACCTTTGTACAATCAGTTTATTTTTAAAAAAAAACAACACCAGCATGTTACACTAACTTATTAACTCACTGCTGAGCACAGTAAATACATCCATGTATTTGTCTTTTTTTAATTAAATTTTTTTATGATAAAAGTGGTCTTTGTTTTTAAAGCTCTTTATCATGATAACATAAATACTGCTAATTGTCTGCATAAGAGAACTATCCTAAACCCTGTGTTCATTTGCTTTATATTCCTTTTTGTTTTAACTCTTAAATCAGTGGTCCCCCCCCCCAACCCTTTTCTCGTCAATGTTTGATAATTTCACCGCGGCCCACTGGGAGGGGGGAAAAGGATGTTGATTATTTCTCGTCCATGGAAAGTCGCACAATGACGAGAGAAAATAATTTAATGTTTCTTGGGCGGCCCAGTATCATTCGATCCACTGCTCTAAATGATAATAATATTTTCTGTCAGTGAAAAAATTGGCTATTTATAATGTTATAATAATTGGTTGACATATTAAAATTGTCTAATAGTTTTAATAAAGTGCACCAGTAATTTGATTTGAATTCTCATTAAAGTAACTGATGATTGTTTCTGCTCCTTATCACAAGCCAAGCATTAGGTGGAACTATTTCTACCCAATTTTTTTTTTGCCTCTAATGTTTTTTATTCCTGTAATATGCTCTATGTTGTAATCTACATTTTGCCATAATGATATATTAACAAGTCTATTTGAAATTTTAAAATAATTTACGTTATAGTTGGATAAATTAAACGTCTGTATAATTTATTCTCAATAACTTTGACCTTATAAGCAAAATTATAATCCATTTAAATAGACTCTAAATTAATGTGATTGTAAATAATAGGAATCTTTAAATGAAAATATTTCACAAAAATCTCATTGGCCAAACAGCTAAAATTTCCAATTCTCATCAGCCTTTCACAGTGATTTTATTTTTTTAATATATATATTTTGTTTATTTATTTGTATGCTCAATTCTTCTTTCAAATTATGTATTTGTTAATATTCAGGTAATTATTTCAACCATACTCATTCAATAAATCTGTCAAAATAAGTGCAAACACAGCATGCTTCCATTTGTATAAATACTACATTTTTATTTATTTTTAATACATTGGCAATTAAAATCATTATTGTTATATAGTTTAGTTTTTATAACTATTACTGAAACTTAAAAGTGTCCATTTCTAAATAGTAATTGAAGAATTTTATTTTTTTTTTATTTGAATACACGGAATATGATGCTCTGATTTTATTCCTGCCTGTTCTTATTATACATTTTTAAAACTGAATAACATTGGAAACTATAACTTGAATGCTGTTTTTATAAAGTTTATTATGTATTGATTTTATTTCTCATCTCTATTTTATGTGTTTTGATTCTTAGTATTTACACCATTAATATTCTTTTAAAACCAATTTCACTGAATAAGCCAGAAAATTCTTTATTTTTTATCACAGTCTTATTTTATTTTTAGCACCATTTCTAATAATATTCCAAAATGGTAGTGTTTCATTCAGACATGATTCAGACGTAACATTCTATTCTTTCATCATTCATCCCAACAGGAGGACGGAGGCAGTGCAGTCAGCAATTATATTGTTGAGAAACTAGACAAGGCTATTGGCAGATGGGAACCTGTCAGCAAGTTTGTCAGGGGCACCAAGTACGAAGTCTTGGGTCTGATGGAAGGACATGACTACAACTTCAGAGTCAGTGCTGAGAATGAGTACGGAGTCAGTGAACCCCTGGAAACAACCCAGTCAGTTGTAGCCCAACATCCTTACAGTGAGTTGTTAGTTTGATTTTTTTTATATTCTGTCCTGGCAGTGATGGCAAGTTTGTCAATTCATTGATTACATCCGAAGCCCCATTGATGCAAGCTGGCTTTGACCTCTGTGGTGCCTACATAGCCACAGCTGTCTCAGCAATGGCAAGGATGCAGAAAGGAGACAGGCTTCAGTGTGGGGAAAGCACATGACTGCTAACCGGAAGTTCCATGGTTGAGCTGCAGCAAAAGTCTGTCTCTTTTCTTTGTGTCCAAATGATATCCCAAGTCCATCCAGCTTAAAAAATAAGTATTTTTAGGGATGCAGAAAAGGTCCCAGCAAATAGTGAACATGGGTTAAGATATAACACCTCATCCATACAGAGATCTGATAGCAGTCCTCATAGTCGAGTCAAAACCTGAGAAATTGTGCTAGCCCAGTCTATGTGCCTGAACTTAATAAAATGTATATTATGGTTGGATTGATGGCAGTAGGCTGTCAGCACTTTCAGATAACATGCTCTGAGCTAATCAGTGAGCTTGCTATACATTTTTTTGTCTTGTGGAGGACATTAATGATATGAGTATTTACATTGGCATAATGTATTGATGAGTTTATTGACAAGTTTGATTAAATATCAAATGATAACATCCCATCCTTCCAGAGAACTCTAAAGGACAGTAAGTTTTAGATCAAATTTCTTTTTTGAAAACCAGGATTGAATTCATTCATAGTAAAATGAATTCCAGCTTTTTATAAGTGAAAACTTGTCCCTTCAGCAGAACTTTCTACATTTGACATTATAGAAGATTTCAGCACAGACAGTTGACATTATAGAAGATTTCAGCACAGACAGTTCGTTATCTAATTTATTCTTTTTCTTACAAGCTAAACATGCTCTTGGTTCAGTACAATATTTTTTTCTTGTTACAGCTATCCCAGAGTCTCCTGCCACTGTGGCTGTAGATGATGTGGATGAAGCATCCGTCACTTTAAAATGGACTAAACCCAAGAGTGATGGAGGCAAAAAACTGGAAGGCTACGTCATTGAGTACAAGGAACCAACAGCCAACAGATGGAAGACTTACAATGATGTGCCCATCAGGGAAACTATGGGAACAGGTCAGCCGACTGTCACAAACAATGTAGTTTTGTTATTGTTGAATATATATATATACACCTCCTGGGAATGGAGGGGGGGGGGTAATTTTGCTCATTTATTCTTTTCATTAAAAAATAACAGTTTGTGTGCTTCAAAATTTAATGTTTAATGATGTAAGAGACCAAATTGTTTGCTATTTGAATTTTATTTGTTTTTCACTAATAACATCTGACTATTTAACTACCTTAAACTACCATTCATTATAGTGAAATTGCTGTGACTGCTAATGAAAATTTCTCCACATTTTCTCAGTGAAAGGCTTAGAGAATAATACAGAGTATGAGTTCCGTATCCGGGCTAAGAATGTAGCAGGTCTGGGTAATCCAAGTGACAGCACTGGCCCTGTTCAGGTCAAGCCGAAATACGGTAAAAATATTCAGTGTTTCATACTGTTTACTAGATTCTTCTTTCATGTTGCTACCATAATGGTTCAGCACTTAATTACAGAGTAACCTCCCCTAACATTGGTGATTAGTTTGCACACCAATGAGTCACACCCCATACCAGAATGTTTAAACATTACTAACAAAATACTCTTGGTTTTATTTTGTTTATATTTCTGTGATTTCTAGCATACTCTGAATTTCATGATTGACCAACAAATTTCAGTGTTTTGTATACTCAATGATCTATTCCCCCATTTCATTGTATTGTATACTCAATGAATTATTCCCCTATATTTCAGTCAAACCATCTACACCTGGTGTACCAGAAGCAGCCAAGATTGGTAGAACTTTTGTTGAACTCAAATGGGACAAACCCAGAAATGATGGCGGATCTAAAATTACTGGTATAGTTGGATTGTTTGGTCGCTGATGAAATGATTTATGAAAATATCACATATTTTATGATATCTTTATTACTTTCTTGGGTCGGATGGCCGAGTGGTGTAGATACTCAACTGTCAACCTGGGAGTCCTGGGTTCGATCCTCGGTGAGAACCTTGGAATTTTTTCAGGTGTTATTTGGTGCAAAGTTGTCCCACAAGTCCACCCAGCTTTAAATGGGTATCTGACTTTAGTTGGGGAAGTAAAGGTGGCTGGGCATTGTGCTAACCACACAATCCCTTCATATTCTACACTTCATCTGCCATGAGGGCTAAGGGAACTTTACTTTACTTTTTTTACTTTCATATAGTATCAAATCACTATATACTCAGTCCATTCATTACTTTCATATAGTATCAAATCACTATATACTCAGTCCATTCATTACTTTCATATAGTATCAAATCGCTATATACTCAGTCCATTGCTTGCAGGTTATGTTGTGGAGAAGAGAGAGAAAGGAATGAACCTGTGGAGCAAGGCTAATGAATTCCCAGTTGTGGACAATTTCTTCACTGTGACTGGATTGCCAGAAAATTCCGAATTTGAATTCCGCATTGCTGCACTCAATGCAGCAGGCACTGGAGAACCAAGCTTGCCTTGTGCTCCCATCAAGATCAAAGAAAAAATTAGTAGGAATTTATATTTACTTTCGCAGTGGCTACGGGACCATCAAGCGGGACTCCGTATTTTTTTTTCCCAGGTACCAGCAATAGATATTGCTCCACACCCTAACCCTATTCCTAACCCTAATATTATTGCTGGTACCCGAAAAAAAAAAATACGGGCACCAGCCATATTCCTAACCCTAATATAATGGCGCTTGATGGTACTGTAGCCAGTTCGATTTACTTTTATGGAAAAGATTCTAGCCTATGTCTCTCCGTTTACGTCATTCGCTGTAATGAAAATTGAACTTTTTTTTCATAACTGCTTGTATTCGAAATTTCTGCAATGAAATGATTAAATCAAAAAATTACTGTTTGTTAAAAAAAAAAAAATTCCTGCAGGTGCATTTTTGTATGGAGTTAATTTGTATATATTTGAAACATTCCTGTTTTAAAAAAAAACAACTCTTGAGTAAAACATAATGGCTCTCACTACATAATTGTATTCCCCAAGCCATTGTCACTAACTTGCAATGAGTGATTAGTGTTGATCATAATATTACATACATTTCAATAAATTGTAAATCTCATGAGAACTAATTGAAAGGGGAATGGGCGGGGGGGGGGGAGATGTATACATTTCTTTCTCACAATGTTCATTGTATTCTGTTGTGTGAAATATTTTCTGGTGTATAGTTTTCTACGCCCTCTGGAACAATTTAAACTGTAAAGCTTTTTTTTTTTTTTTAAACAGCTGGCCAAGCTCCAGACTTTGTCAAGAAATTGGTCAACACCAAAGCCAACGTGGGAGGAGATGTTGTTCTCTCTGTCCAAGTGACCGGTCATCCACCACCACAACTGACCTGGTCAGTGAGCTAGGTTCCTTAGCAGTACATGTATAATTACTCCATGCATTCAAGTCTTTTTTTTTTTTTTTTTCAACATATCTATTCAGCCCGTCTGAAATGTGATGAAATTGTTTTATAATTTGGGTGATTTAAGTTTGAGACTGGTTTATCCTTGTTCATGTATTTCCTGGTCTGAAGCCAATGTTTCCCTTGCTCTGTGCAGGTTCAGAAATGGTGTGGAGATCAACACAGTCGGTCGCAATCGTGTGAAGGTTGTTGAAGATGTGTACTCGTTGACCATAGGAGACATCTCAGAGAAAGATGCCGGTGAGATCACCTGTGAGGCCAGAAATACGCTGGGAAGAGAGTCTTGCAGTGCCCAGTTGTTTGTCCTTGGTAATCCATTCATCTCTGTTTGTCATCGTTTAAAAAAAAAAAAAATGTTTTCCTCTGAAAGAAGCCAAAACATAGACTTTGTTTGTAATAATGCTTGCCAGGATTTGTTAGTTCTCTGATATTATTGGTGAGCTGCATGAATGCTGTAATTATTCTTACCCTATCCCTTCACACTTCAGCACCACCCAGGTTTGACAAAGACCTTAAAGACCAGAAAGTTTCATCAGGCGAGCAGTTCAAGGTTAAGCTGCCCTTCACTGGCACTGGTCCGTTCGATGTAAAAATCAAGAAGGATGGCAGAGAATTGCAAGAAAGTGATCGTATCAGGATATCTCCATTTGATGATTTCCTTACTTTCCTTATCAAAGGTAAAAATAAAACTACCTCCACCTACTTGTGTAAATACATTCTTTTTTATAAATATAATCTTTGAAATAAGGCAATACAGATGAGTGATATTTGTCAGTTTTTGAGAATATTGTGCATATCATAAAACTTGTAGCTGTATGAATTTCACTTTATATTTAAATATAAAAATCCTATAATTTGTTAAGGCTGTGAAAGAGATGACAGCGGCAGATACACAATTGAGATCAGTAATGACAGTGGAACAGCATCAGTGCCATTTAACCTGAAAGTTGTCAGTAAGTTCATGTGTATATAAGCCGGGGTGGGTACGCAATTAAGGAAAACAGTCTTCGTAAGGCTCTGTCCTCCTGAAAGTCGTCTCTTCTTTATGCCCTCCTCTTAGACGTTTGAAAAGTGACTCACAAATAATCGAGTTGATATGCATGAGATGTGGCATATTTGTAAATTTAAAAGAAGAAATTAACGGTCATCTCAGCATGAATAAAACAATTACAGCCTTGAAATGTTTTTTACCATTCATTTATTTTATTATTCTCTATTATTGTAGCTGTGAATCAAATGTTTCATTTATTAACTTTTTTTTTGCCCTCTTGGTGTGCACTCTTTTTTTATTGAAAAAGTAAACAATTTATTTTTAAAAAGTTGGTCTCCTTTCACATGTTAGCTTTTCACATTTTATATTAGTACACTAAAATAAATTATAAATAGAATTTCATTTGGTATCCCCTCTGATACTCAAATTGCTGTATGTTGCTTAAAGTGTCACTTTAGACCACTTCGGGTTATGTGCTAATTTGCAAAGAAATTTTAAAATCTGTATTTAAATGTGTTAACTAGCCTGGTGAAATTCTTGTATCTACTTCATTGTATCCACTCCATTGTTTACACTTCATTGTATCCACTTCATTGTATCCACTTCATTATATCCACTTCATTGTATCCACTTCATTATATCCACTTCATTGTATCCACATTTCAAAATGTTTTCAAACCCACAGGCCCCCCTGCCGCCCCGACTGGACCACTGGCTGTCTCTGACATCACAAAGTCTACCTGTAGACTGGCATGGAAACCTCCCAAGGATGACGGAGGTGGCAAGATCAACAGTTACTTGGTGGAGAGGCAAGAAGTTGGTAAACCTTATTGGGTGACTGTCTCATCTCATTGTAAGGTAGGTCAAACCTTTTACTCCCCAGTCATTTCATACATGCTTAGTTATAAAGCGAATGTTTAATAATGTTCCAATTAGAATTTATTGCATTTTTCAGCTCCATTATTTATTTATTGTAAAAAGTAAATTAATAACAGTGAGTGTTGGGACTTTTCTCTGATCAAAATGTGGTCCTAATTCAACCCAGCTTAAATTGAGCACTGACATTTATTGGGGGGAGGTATTCCATTGGCTACTTTCTAGAAGTGTTTGAAATCAGGAATGTCATCTGGAGCCGAGAAAAAGTCCCAGCCCTTGCAAGGCTTCAATCTTTGGTCTTGAAGCCCACCCTAAAATGTCCCCCGGTTTATATAAATGTCTGAAGTCATGTCATTCCATCTTAAAATCCAATGATCTTCCATCAGGACACCAGCATTGATGTTCAAGGCCTGTATGAGAATAGCCAGTACTTGTTCAGAGTAGCAGCTGTGACGGAGAATGGTCCTGGTGAATTTTTGCAAGCCGAGTCTCCCATCATTGCCAAGATGCCATTTGGTGAGTTAGAGCAGCGCATCATTTCGTCTTTTAAACATCTAATAGTTCAGTCCATTAGGACAGTTTGAGGTTTTGCATATTTTTATTCATGAGTCTCTAAGTTGTTGGCTGTGTCATGAATTGAAAAATGTTTGTCTTTTTTTTTACCATTTCCAGATGCTCCTGAGAGTCCAGGTGTGCCTAACGTGACAGAAGTCGGAGGAGACTTTGTCAGCTTGACCTGGGACAAACCAAGGTCTGACGGCGGTGGCAAGATCCAAGGATACTGGGTAGAGAAGAAGGAACACGGCACAGAGAACTGGACAAGGGTCAACAACAACCTCTGCATTACGAATATGATAAACATCCCCAACCTTATTGAAGATCGCCACTATGAGTTCCGTGTCTTTGCTCAAAATGAAGCTGGCCTGAGTAAACCTTCACTAGCTTCCAACACTGTCAAGATAAAGGACCCACATGGTATATGTGTCACTTGTACACTGTGTAGATCATTGTTGGTGCTGTTGTTTTAAACCATTACATATTCTGTCCCGAGATCAATTTTTTTTTATAAGTTTTAATTTTTTTTTTCTTAAGCTGCTGAGGTGCCAGAATTTACTAGTGGACTCAGAAAGATTCAAGCAGTTGAGGGCAAATCAGCCAGATTTGAATGTGAGGTGAATGGCAACCCCAAGCCAGACATTCAGTGGTGAGTACAACTATACATAGAAGGAATTTTAGGATTGGCTCATTTGATCTAGTCCAGAGGTCAGGAAACTTTTTAGCTCACTCCCCCAGAGCAAGGGGAATACCTTTTTACCCCAAAATTATTGTTTACACTGTCCATACCCATTTGACTCATTTGTATGTCAGTTGTATGACAGTCTATTGAGTGCACACTTTGAGAATGACACTATTATATCCCTCTTTGGGGTAATTCACCACCAGCTCATCAAGTGAAGCAGTTGTTAAGAGTTATTACTTTGTGAACCCTAATGAAGTGTGCTTATTGACAAATTTTGTCTACTTCTTTTAACTAATGCTGTAGCCCGAATCTAGTTGCCTGTTTATTGTTTTCCTCCAGGTTCAAGGGTGTTCGTGAAATCTACGACTGTGAGAAATTTGAGATCATCACTGAAGGCAACAAGCAGATCCTCCTGGTGAAGAACGTGTATGGGGAGGATGCTGATGAGTACAGTGTGAGAGCCACCAACAGAGGCGGAAGTAGAGTTTCCAGGGCTGAGCTGGAGATCAGATGTAAGCCTGCATCCACTACACATTTGTTGTGTATTATAGATATTCATTAACCGTGTTGCATCATCCATATACATTGATGATGAAACTATGCCAGCTTACCAATTATACTGTAGCACACACACATCATCCATATACATTGATGATGAAACTATGCCAGCTTACCAATTATACTATAGTACACAAACTATATACATATGTAATAATATGTATATATGTATCATTTTTGTTTTTAATCCCATTCTCTCTTGCCCAGCACCACCCAAGATAAATGTTCCTCCCAGGTTCCGTGATGTCTGCACCTTTGAGAAAGGGGAACATGTCACCCTGAAGATCCCATTCACAGGCAACCCTAAGCCAACTGTTAAGTGGATCAGAGACAATGAAGAGTTGAAAGGATCAAAGTGAGCCCCGTGTTTCTTTCAATCTGTAATTTCTGGACGACACACTGACAGTGTGGTGTGGTCATTTGTGTTAGACACAGAATCATACACATTTACCCTACGACAATTAATCCTGTGTTACAATATAAACATTGAAAATTATAGCCAAACAAAAATGTTTATTTATTTCCAAATAGGTTCCACCAAGAAGTCACTGAGCGCCATGCTATTTTAACCATCAAAGATGCCAGTAAATTAGATGACGGACCTTACAGGCTTCAGCTGGAGAATGAGCTTGGCTCAGACTCAGTAGTTCTCAAAGTTCAAGTCAATGGTGGGTGCAATCAGTTGGATGGAATAAAACATTTTCATTGTATATATATATTTCATGTATAAATTAACGAGTATATCTTATGTATACAAGTGTATATACTTGTAGCTTATATATATTTCATGTATAAATTAACTTGAGTGTGTCATATGTATACAAGTGTATATACTTGTAGCTTTCTTTAATCTCTTATTGAAAATTATTTGATAGATGCACCTGTAGAAATGTTTCTAGAAAATGTTTAAACTTTCCACACAGATCGCCCTGATCCCCCGAGGTTCCCTGTGGTGGAGAATATCAGAGATGACTCTGTTGTGTTGTCATGGAAGCCTCCTCTGAATGATGGTGGCAGTTTCATCACAGAGTATGTCATTGAAAGGAATGAGCCACCAGGTGACAAGTGGCTTAGAGTGGCTTCAACCAGGTGAGTACGGTCCAATGTACGTTCACTTCAATATGTTGGGCTCTCTTTTAGGGCAGAGGTGATGAGCCATTTTTTATTTTGGAGTGCCAGTAATTGGGTAACTTAAATTTTTGTAATGTACTTGTGTGCCAATCAACATGGATCAGAAAATAAACTTTTTTTTTTAATTTTAAGAAGAGGGTAACAATTGTAAAAACAAAATAAAACATTTATATGATTTTATGATAATTGTAATAACTAGGGCTGTACCGGATTGTAATTTTAGATCCTGCAGGATCGGAATCGGATTTAATATTTGAATCCTGCCGTAATCGGAACAGGAACCGGATTTTACTGAATTAAATAGTAATTTTTCCGAACGAAGTAGTAATTTCTCGCCTAAAATAAAAAAAGATATAAGAATGAAAAATAGAATAAAAATTTAGTTTTTAAGTTCTAGATAGCAAAAAACAGTATTAACCATTTAGATCGTGAAGACTGTGACTAAAACCCCTTCCCCAATCTTGAGTTAAGAAAGATAACTCTGTCAAAATAGCAGGTTATTCGTTTTAAAAAAAAATATTTTAATAAAGCTGCACCTAATTTAACTTGATTTCTATTACAATCAAACAAAGAAATGGATAACATATCTTAGAAAGTATAATAAACATGTTTATTAATAAATGAATTCCAAAATATATATATATATATATATATAGTGTGGCACCACCCCATAGCTTATTTTTTCTTTAGTTTTCCATAGTGACGTCACCAAACCGTGTTATTTCATTCATACTTTCCTTTAAATCATTATCTGACTATTTCCCATAAAAACGCAAATTAAAATGCATTTCCAATCTAAATCAATATCACTTTAACGTTTAATTAAAAATGTATCTTCAAATTATTTATCTAAATATGCGAGGAATTTCATCCAAATTGTGACAAAGTTCACCTAATTAAAAAAATTTGCAGAAAAATAAATTATTGACCTATTTTTAAACTGTAAACACCCAAAAAATAGATCGTCGTCTGCTCTTTAAAGAAGTTAGACTTTTATAGCTAAATATAGTTTAAAGAAAACACGGAATCAAAAGTAGCGGAAGGTAAGATGTTGTATTACTACATGTACTAGACTAAATAGGATTCAAATCTTCCTTTTTAACATATTTTTACTTACATACAGAACTAAAAGCGATCGACGTTATTGTAGTTTTAAAAAAGCAAAGGAAGTTATAGTTTTAATTTAATGTATAGCGCTATATATTTCAAAATTATGTTGCGCTAAAAAAATTTCTTACAAATTTCAAACAACAAAGAAATCCGGCTTAAATCCGGCTCATTTTAACTGGAATCGGAACCGGATTTGTTAAAACTGCCGGAATCCGGCTTAACCGGAACCGGATTCCGGTACAACCCTAGTAATAACTGATGAATACTGAAAAACCTCACAAATGAGCAAAAGCATGTATATTATCAACTGCGGCACATGTGCCATGGGTTTACTATCCCCAGCTATTGAACCGCACTTGGCTTAGTGTAAAAAAAAATTCATGTCAGTTTTATTTAAAGCATAAATGCCTTATTAAATTTTTAAACACCACCCGTGTTGGTAATCATTTTGTTATCAGACATATGTTCATCTATACAGTCAATTAACTTATCATTCAGAGCCATTTCTTGATATGCTTTCATTTGATTTCTGCTAGGTTCAACTTCCACAATGTCACAGGCTTGTCCCCCAATAAAGAATACAGATTCCGTGTTTTCGCTGACAACTTTTATGGCCGCAGTGAGCCATGTGAACCAACAGCACCAGTGAAGACAGAGGAACCTGAGTCCATCCGTAAGAAGAAACAGATGGAAGGTAAAAAAATGAGTGTACACAGAATGGTGGGCCAGATATTTATTGAAATAAAATTTTATTAAAAATACATAACATCCATGTGACAGTTTAATATTTTAATATGTTTTTCTCAGATGAATTTGGCAGAAAAGTTAGAGGCAAATATGATGGACCAAAGATTCACGATTACGACAAATTCTGTAAGTTGTGTTTTTGTTGTTTTTTTTTGCAATCTTTTATTTTTTTCTAAAAATGTGAACGAACTGAATGTGAATGAACTGATTGTGAATGGACTGAATGTGAATGGACTGAATGTGAATGAACTGAATGCTTTTTTTAAAAATAGTTTTTGTGATTTACTTTTTCTAATTGAGTTTCCAGATGAGTATTCCAGTAATGTTATATTTCTTACTCAATGTTTCATAATTTTGCATAATGAAATGTTTTCAAATATTTAGATGAAGACATATGGAAGAAATATGTTCCTCAACCTGTTGAGATCAAACAAGGAAGTGTTTATGACTATTATGATATTTTGGAAGAATTAGGAAGGTAAGTTTTTGAATTTTCACCTTTTTAGAGTTTTTCAAAATGAAAATTAGTTACCGCTCTAGCCGTGTGATATTAAATCTACAATATTTACAACCACTCAGTGCTAATGATGTTTCTACTTTCTTTTTCAGTGGAGCTTTTGGTGTTGTACATCGCTGCATTGAAAAGGCAACCGGGCGTGTCTTTGTTGCCAAGTTTATCAATACACCCTATCCATTGGACAAATACACGGTGAAAAATGAAATCTCCATAATGAATCAGCTCCACCACCCTAAACTTATCAATCTGCATGACGCCTTTGAAGATAAATATGAAATGGTCTTAATACTTGAGTTGTAAGTTTTCATTAGTGAATTACTATCACTTGTACATGTATCCTGATTGGTCTCTTTGAACTTGGTAGCCTAACTATGATATAGATTTGAAATGAATTAAATACTCTATGTGTGTGTGTCTCCAGCTTGTCAGGCGGTGAACTGTTTGATCGTATCGCTGCTGAAGACTACAAGATGTCTGAGGCTGAAGTCATCAACTACATGAGACAGGCCTGTGAAGGTCTCAAACATATGCATGAACACAGTATTGTCCATCTGGACATCAAGGTAGTTAAAACAACATTGATTTTTTACATCTTTTTTTTATCTTCGTTTACAATAACTCAATATTCATTTTACAGTTACAATTAAAGTACAGTCATTGTTGACATTATTTCACTTGTTGAAGATTTTATATAATTTTTTTTTCTTTGCATTGATTTTTTTTAAATTGTGACATCATTGTGGTGGTGTACATAATTGATGTTGTCTTGTTTGAAAAATAAACTTTTCTATGTAACGTAAACAGTCGGCAGAGTGGGGTAACACTATGGGGGAGGGGGGAGTTAATAATGAAATGTTTTAGGTGAATACATGCAATTTAAGAAAAACATAAAAGTGTTTTAAAAGTAAGTCAAAGGGGTAGCATCTGTACAATAAATATATTTTTTAGCTGATAGATTCAAATCTTTCCCTAACCCTAAAGTAAGTCATTCTTTTTTTTGCAATATAGATTTTAAATAACGATACTGCTCTGTATCTTGTATCTGTTTTCATAATTGTTTTAAGGAACTAAAATGAAGTGATTGATGAGTATTTCCTCACTTTTTGTAATTCTTCAGCCTGAAAATATCATGTGTGAAACTAAAACAGCCAACAGTGTGAAGATCATAGACTTTGGCCTTGCCACAAAACTCAATCCAGATGAAATAGTCAAGGTAACGACAGCAACAGCAGAGTTTGCCTCCCCTGAAATAGTGGACAGAGAACCCGTCGGCTTCTACACTGACATGTGGGCCATTGGTGTTTTGGCTTATGTTTTGTAAGTAATTGTGACTTTAGTTAGCGTCAAATTTATAAGTCATTAGCACTGTACTCTTGTGTGTATTGTGGTTAGTTAGTGGTTTTGTCTTTTAGATTTCAACCAAACATTCGGACACAACTAAAGATTCAATTAAATTTTAATTTTATATTAAGGCTGAGTGGATTATCTCCATTTGCTGGAGAGGATGACTTGGAAACACTGCAGAATGTTAAACGATGCGACTGGGACTTTGATGAGGAAGCTTTTGCTAGTGTCTCCCCGGAGGCTAAAGATTTTATCCGAAGCCTTCTTCAGAAAGATCCAAAGTTAGTCAAATGTTTTTCTTTTCTGACCCACGTATGTCAAAAGATAAATGTCTATACAATTTATATAACTGGTATAGTTTAAACATACATTTTTTCAAATATCATTCATTTCAATTAGTAAAACTTATGGGCTCATTCATATTTCTTTTTTTTCATTTCCCAGGAAGAGAATGACAGTTCATGATGCTTTGGAGCATGCTTGGCTGCAGGTATTAAATCTTTGAATTTGTTGGTACAAAATAAAACTTGGCTTGTGTTATTCAAGAATAGTAATACATGTATCACATTGAAGCAGAGAAAGTTCCTTGAGCTAAATATAATTTTGAAATGCAGACCTGAAATAGTAATCTTTGTGAGGTTTATTATATCACAGCATTTAGTCTCTATATTTGTGAATTGAACATCAAATCAGTGGCAACTTGGCTGCTTTATTCCATCAACTTTTACTGTCCATATCTAGAAAAAAAATTTTCAATCATATGTTTTCATTCATCATATAATAATATTGCTTTCAATTGAGTCCAAATAATTGTTGATTGTTTCAGGGTGATCACAGCAACTTGACCAGCAGGATTCCATCAAGTCGCTACAACAGAATCAGGCAAAAGATCAAGGAGAAATATGTGAGTTGGGAACCTTTTAATCTTACTTGTGTTGTAGTTTAATATTTATTATTACAACATCATAACAGTCAAGCTTTTCCTCTTTAAAAAACAAAAAGAAAATTGCAAAATGCCACTGAAGTAATCCTGATTTTTAATTCCCTAGGCTGATTGGCCAGCTCCACAGCCTGCCATTGGTCGCATTGCCAACTTCAGCTCTCTGCGTAAACACAGGCCTCAGGAATATCAAATCTACGATACCTTCTTTGGTAAGATTTTGTTCTGTAGTCATGTTCACTGGGCTCAGAGCTTGTTAGAATCATGTGTTATTTTTTAAATTTTTTTATAATTTGTCACCCAGATCGTAAAGAAGCTGCACCAAGGTTTGTCCGCAAGCCCCGCAATCAGTTGGCTGCTGAAGGCCAAACCGCCAAATTTGATTGTAAAATTGTTGCTGCTTCTCCACCCATCGTCACATGGTAAGCATGCAACCCCATTGAATTCAGCAGTATTAATGGCCTTGTGGGATAGGGACTTTGTTGCAGGACACAATAAAACCTTTCCTGTCATGTTTATGGTCTTGATACAGATAACATGTCATTGCTCTAAGGCAATCATGGGTCAACCTTATGGTAATACATACAGTGTTTTCAAAAGATAGTATCTGAGTAGAAACAAAAAAAGATTTTTTTTTTAAATGTCCTCATTCTGAATTAAATTTAAAATGTGTTATTTTTTGTTGTTGTCCAGTTTATAAACTAAATGTAACAATTCATTGGGAATGAATGTGTCTTGTTTAACGAGCTGCACCCTGCAAAACCTTTGCATACTTATATCCCCCTTGGGTTTGATCTGTAGGCTAGGTTATGTTTTGGTTTCAGGCAGATCCGATTTTTTTCATGATTGTATTTTAAACTTGAATACTGTTTTATTAATTCTTTACTTTCGATTTAATGCAGAACCCTAATCGCTTTTATTTATATATATATATTATAATTTAAATATCCCACTGTGCTCATTTCAATAATACTAAAAAAAACAACTTTTCTTTGTATGTCAGCATTAGTCATAGAACTGTGTATAATTCATCAGGTACAAGGATGACAGTGTGTTGAGTCAAAGCTACAAACATATGCAGAAGTACATGGGACTTGAGTATGAGCTGAAAATATCCAGAATCAAGATGGAAGACAAGGGAGAGTACACTGTCAGGGCAGAGAACTCCTTTGGTCGTAAAGATGAGAAAGCCACCCTTAAAGTTGAGCGTAAGTGATTTACAGTTTCTGTGAAGACTTACAGTTGCATGTTCGGTATTGATGGTGTTATGTTTGGTATCACATTTAATCATTGTTAAATTCAATAACAACTTTACTTTTCTGTCTGTGGTCTCATTGCAGCAAGCACTGAGAAACCTGCAGCACCTAGCCGAGAAACAACTCCATCCATTAAGTATGTAGCCTTTTTGTTTACTTATTTAACATATGTAATAGTAGGGCAAAATTGTATGACATTAAGTAAGACTATTATTGTTTTAACTCGACCATTGTAACATTTGACTTCATTGGTGTAAATACAGAAAGAGGGTGTTTGAAGAGAAAGAGTTTGAGAAACCAGTTGAAGACATGTCTCCTAACTTCAACTTTGACCTTAGACCTCGTATCATTCAGGCTCACTCAGAGTTCAAATTGATTTGCTGCGTGCAGGCTCACCCACCTCCCAAGGTAAAGAAATCCACACAGTGTGACGTGCAATAATTTCATTTATTTCGGCTCAAAACTATGTATGTATGTTCAGCCTGACTGGTGGTAGGAAAACAAACTTAAGCTTTGCGTTTTGTTTGTTTTTTTTAGGTTCAGTGGTACAAAGATGGTAAAGAGATTAATGATGGTGACCACTACTCCATCAAATATTCCTTTGGTATCTGCACCTTGGAAATCTCCAACGCCAAACCTGAAGACTCTGGAAAATACACTTGTGTTGCAACCAACAATCTTGGTGATCATGAAACTAGCTGTAAAGTTGTGGTTGAAGGTAAGATGAGAGCCAATCTCATCATAATCGAACGACCATTCTTCTCCATGTTCATGATACAATTTTTCTTTTAAAAAATCAAGTTATGTTTTAAATACTGAATTTATAAAGTACCAGTATTGAGATGTAGCTGACTGGCCCAACCCCCTCCCCCTAATGATCAGCTGGTTTACACATTTGTCCTGCCCTGTTTCCCCAGATCGTATTGGCTCTGTTGGTAAAGAAAGTGGCTCCTCACAAACATCTCGGAGTGTGAGGAGAACAAAGTCTGGTGCCAACATGGATGAGTTCTCAAGCTATGAGGAGTCCTCATCAAGTACCTCTGTCAAGAAAGGCAGAAGAGGGGAGACAGTTGAAGAGTTCAGCTCCTACACATCTAGGAAATCAAGTAAATGATCACTCTTGACTTGTGGCATTAGTTTGTGTGTCACTGGTACTTGGTCTGTTGGTGTTAATGTATTTCACTCTCTTGTAGAATATTTACCTGACTACACGTAGTAGCATTCTTTTGTATTGCTGTTGGTATTTATATTTCTCACTCACTTGTGGGATATATTTTAAATATGTGTATCTCTTTGACTTGTAGCATTAGTTTGTATAACTTGGCATTTTGTGTAAAGATGTCATTCTCTTGTGGACTGCGCAGTAAATGTTTCTTACTTCATCTCGACACTTAGTTTATTGCTATTTCGTGTCTGAAATCTCTGCTGCTGAAAATTTAGAAATTATTTAGTGAATTTCAAGGCTATGAAGTGCATTTGTTTCAATATATATTTTTTTAATAATAATCTTTACCTTAAAGGAAATTCATCGGAAAATAATGATAAACATCAGCATTTAAAGTGTTGTTTAACTCACAAAATATGGTTGGTCACTGTTTGCTACATATTACATAATTAAATTTTTTTTGATGATCATAGCTTGTTAAAAGTAATACATGTATGATTAAACCAGAGCATAGAGATCAAAGTGTCCAATGTTTCAATTTGGAGATATTATTTCAAGATTTCCAAATAGCTTTCTATTTAGAGTTTTATTTTTAACACATCTCTATTTTGATGTTTTTAAACATAAAAATTTTTTAATCACTGATAGTAGCTTACAATTTGTATGCTAACAATATCTTGTTTATTTATTTTCCTGTTACTATTCAGTCTTGATCTTTCCAATTTTCGATATTTTTTAGGACTTTCAGGACGACACATTTCCATCAAAAGTTTTTAGATTGAATATTTTTTTTTTAAAAGTACATCGTTTCAAATGTACTTATTTAAATTTATTTAAATGTTTGTTCGTGTTCAATCAAGAAAACGTGTTACAAGTAGAAGCATCATTTATATTTTATTAAAGTTTTTATCATTCTGGCAAAACACATGAAACTGGGTGTAGATCATCCAACAATGAGATACTGATTTGTATTTGTTGCATGATTGGCTCTAAGATAGATTTGTATTCTGCACTTGATTGTTTTGTTTTTTTCTGTAATCAGTAAAAAAAAAAAAAATTGTTAATGAACATTGCGTGATGCATGACTTTATCTTCTTGTATTGCAGCTGTTAAAAGTTCTACTAGTAGTAGTAGCAAATCTGATGGTAAGTGTGAATTTCTCTACGTGTACCACTCTCATGCATTCCTATCAGCACTATGACTTGCTATCATGTTGTTTCACCCCCCAGCTGATTGTAGCTTACACATTGTTAATGTAAATTCACAGATCACCAGTGAATGTGATCTGTTTTTTTAATAGTAAGATTAAAAAATAAATCAGTTAAAAATGAGTGCATATATTTATTAAACAACATTAGTTGATGATTGATTGGCTACTGATCTTTGAAATATTTTTTTTTTGTAAAGTTTTTATTCAAAGGAGATAATCTTTGAAAAAATTGATAGATAATTTGTACACATTTAAGAGACTATAACAAAAAGTTGATTATAACATTTGTTGTGTACAAGACATAATATTTGATTTTCTCAAAAAAAAAAAAAAAAAAAGAAATAATTTTTCAGAAAGAAATGTGCGCACTCATCTATTATTCATCATCCCCCTTACCTGTTGTATTACTGTCTTCCTTACCTGTTGTATGTTGTGTTACTGTCTTATTATTCATCACAAAAATTTATTTTATTTTTTCATTCCTTTTACAGGGCGAGAAGAGACAAAAGAAGAAGCTCCAACATTTACAGAAAAACTGTCACCAGTTACAGTCAATGAAGGGGATAGTTTACTTTTATCTTGTTCAGTCACTGGAGTTCCAGAGCCAAACATTGAGTGGTTCCAGAATGGACAGGTGAGTTGTAAACTACAGAATAGACAGACAATTTAAAGAAACTCATAACTGTGACTTAAGGAGGTAATCATGGTAGAGAGTTTGACTGCCAACCGGAAAGTACCTGGCTCCATCCCCGGTATGTGCCAGGACATTACTCAGATTTGTACCTGACATTTGTTGGGAGAAGTAAAGTTGGTTGAGCATTATTGTAACCTAATAATAGCATAAAAGACTGAATTATTAGATCAGATTTACTATTGTGACTTTTAATACATGTATCTGTAAAGTTTTAACATTTCCACACTATTTCTTTTTTTTCCCCCAGCTCTTGAGCTCTGATGATGTTATCTCCATCTCCTTCGTACGAGGAGTGGCTAAACTGAAAATAGCAGAGAGTGTTGTGGAGGATGAAGGAGAATACGTTTGTAAAGCCACCAACACAGCCGGCGTAGCAACAACTAAAGCCAGCGTCACTGTCGTGGGTAGGTCTGGGTGATAGAAACTGACACGGAGTTTAGTTACATACAATCAACATATTCGGTTGAACAAATTTATAGCCGTGTATATACCAGTAGTTTTAAAGTATCAAAGTGTTTCACTATGAAATGTTAATGTCTCTTAATGGATTTTTTTTCTTCTTGTTTTTGAAGCTAAAAAAGTTGCCCCGGCTAAAAAAGTTGAGGCAACCGAAGCACCAAGGTTTACAGAGCCACTGCAAGGCCAGAGTGTCAGTGATGGAGATGCTGTGACTTTACAGTGCAGAATTTCAGGTCAGTACTCATAAATAATATCCATCTTACCAGTCAGCCGATCCAATGAATGGACATTACTTTTACCTCTACTACTGGTTTTAAACTAAAACCCTCAGGTATTTGGTAACAAAACCATTATCACATGATCAGTAAATGCTCTTTAAAAGTTATTACTACATAACCACCTATAAAGTTTTAATTTTTACCTATATACTGACAAGTAAAAAGAAGATGGCACATTTCGAAATCCCAGTTTATTATAGTTATCCCAAGAATGTCAAAAGCATGGATTAAGCAGTATATATGTTTTGATTTAATAACTACGCATTAAAAGTGTGGTCAGCCATATTTGTATAACAACACCAGATAATACTTTGACATTTTGGTCAACAGGTAAACCTGACCAGGTTCAGTGGTTCAGAGATGGTTCAGAGATAAAACCCTCTGATGATTTCCGTTTCGAAAATGCTGGAGATTTGTACAAGTTGATCATCGCTGAGATCTTCCCTGACGATGCTGGCATTTACACCTGTACAGCTACCAACGCTGGGGGAACCATTTCATCCTCTTCTACAGTTTATGTAGCAGGTAAATCTCTGCTCATCCTTTTACTCCAGTAAATTTTTACTCATCAAGTAAAATCAAAGTTCAGAATTCTTCCATACAGTATTCATCTTCCTTTGACTCTACAGCCCATTTAGGGCCCTGGCCTGCCATACTACTCTTCTCCACTTTTCCAGATCCATGGTCTTCTTCCTCCACTCTCTCACTGCTATGGCTTTAAGGTCTTTCTCCACTTCCTCTAACCATCTGCTTCTTGGTCTGCCCTTAGGTCTTTTCTCATTGGGTGTTGCCTTATATATTGCAATCAGTACCAGTAATGTCAACTAGTTGACAACTGTTGTGAGACTTTAGCCCAAATGTCAACTAGTTGACAACTGTTGTGAGACTTTAGCCCAAATGTCAACTAGTTGACAACTGTTGTGAGACTTTAGCCCAAATGTCAACTAGTTGATGACTGTTGTGAGACTTTAGCCCAAATGTCAACTAGTTGACAACTGTTGTGAGACTTTAGCCCCAAGTCCCTTGTTAAAAAACAAAAATGATTACAAATAATAACTATTGTAGTTCCAGATGAAGAATCTACTGCTCCAGTATTTACCAGTTTCCCAAAGAGTATTTCTGTTGATGAGGGAAACCCGGTTTCATTTTCATGTAACTTGGATAGTCCATCCACAGTGACCGGTGAGTGTATAAAACAATGCTTACCTGTAGCCTTGGTTGTTTCTGGATTATTTATGACTTGCCCTGTTTCTTTTTTTTTCCTCCTCCCCAAATCAGTGTCGTGGAGTAAAGATGGCCGTCCAATCAGTGATTCTGGACGCTTCACCTTTGCCCAGGATGGAAACAGCGCTTCATTCACTATCCCTGCCGCCTTATCCACTGACTCTGGAACTTACTCTGTCACAGCTAATGATGACCGTGGTCAAGCCAGCTGGACATTTTCGCTTCTTGTCAGGATAGGTGACTCTGCTTCTGGGGATTTTGATGTCCAAAGGTTAATAGAATCTGTACAGGTAATTCAAATAAAATAACTTTTATTGTAAGATTGTATCATCTGAAGTTACAAGAACCCCCCCCCCCCCAGTTGTTATAAAAGTATAGAATGGTGGTTGATGTATTGAATTATAAATAATTTTTTTTTTGTAAGTAAAGTTCTCTTAGCCCAAATTCATCTGTTTCAATAAACTCGGCATATGAAGGGATTGTGGGGTTAGCACAGCGCCCAGCCGCCTTTACTTCCCCAACTTAAGTCAGGTACCCATTTAAAGCTGGATGGACTTGTGGGACGACTTTGAAATGAATTTTAGTTGAAAAAATTCCCTGGTTCTCACCGAGGATCAAACCCAGTACTCTCAGGTTGACAGCCAAGTATCTTCATCTCTCGGCCATCCGTCCCACCTTTGTTTGTAAAGTCCCTGAGAATTTGAGATGTTTATCTCATTAGATCCTGTAGAAACCACTAATTGGACAGTTGTTTGGAGTGCACTACTTTCATCTTCAACAAAGCCTTTAGTGCAATGACCATGGAAGCACCACTGGTGACTGGGACACACAGAGATGAACCTGGAACCCACAGCATGTAGATCAGACTGCAGATCCAGATGACAACCACCCAGCCACCCATAGTTAATAACTATTTGAAATAATCTCCCCACTTACATAGAGGAAATGTTTAAAGTCACCAAAGTTTGCCATTTTAATTTGCAACAGATTATTACACAGAATTAGTTTTAGTGATTTTAATTTTTCTGCTCATTGAACATGTTTCCAGTGAAATATTTTAATCTTTTTTTTTATCTCTCCTCATTCAGTAATTAGGTTATGCTGTGACACATTCAGTTGTGTGATTAGATTTTGTGAAAATTCATCAGCTCTGCAAGTGACAGATCACAAGAATCCTTTGAGACAACATCACTGGCTTTTTTCTTCGTTCACATAATAAAAGATGTAGCTGAATATATAACAATATAAATTCATTATTTTGACTTTCATTTTTTTTTCATCTGTACATTCATGTAAAATCGAAGAAAGTTAAAGATACAAACTTCTATCGAAGATTTAAAAAATAAAATTTCATCTATCAGTCAACGGAATAAAAACTGAATGTGTTGCATGGTTGAAAATCTGTTTTCGGTGGGTTTTTTTATATTGCACAAGGGATTGAACATTTACTGAGACTCGTTTCTCTTTGTTATGTGTATCACCACAGCAAGAACTTGTGTAACAATGTCTCTCTCAACACAACAACGTGTCTCTACACTACCTTTTGTACGTGCTGTGATTTTTTTTAGCCTGTTTGTATACATATAATTTGTATATTATAATTATTTTTTGTCAAATTTTATTATTTGTGTGAGCTTGCAACAGACATTTCTAACCATTCAATCTCTATTTACAGCTGTAAGAAATTCTGTTTGGTGCTGTGTTTGAAATCTCAATTGTAGAGGCTGAAAACACTTTGCATGTAAGATGAAATGACAAGTGGTAGATTTAAATACAATTTTTAATTTATTTATTGAATTATTTTGTAACCATTGTGAAAAATTTTTTTTTTATTATTTATGGTTAGTTCCTTTTGAAAATTTTCCATAATGTATAAAATTAATCCATTAATGACCTTTGAACTTTTCTTTCTTTATTTTATTTCTATAAATCATTCAGTGGGTTAATGACCCAAGTAAAAATGAATAATAAATTGGACTAAAAATACATGGATTTGATTTTCACATAAATTGAACCTTTTAGATCCACTTTAATATCTCATTGCTTTGACCTCCCCATCTCTCTCCCGTTTCGTTTATGTCATTGGTGGATGGATGACTAACCGATTTTGTTGAAATATTTCATTTTTTAATTTTTATTTATAATTTTCATTTTCAACACACACACAAAAATGATACAGCTAGACCCTGAGTGCCATTGAACTGCTCTACATCTTCACAACTATATATATATGTCAGTGCTATAAATTGTTGGAAATCTACAAGTCATTAGAACTATTTAAATTAAAAAAATAAGTATTTTTTTTTTTACAATACATTTTTTAGTTGTTTAGTTAAGTGATAACTATGTGTATCTCTCTGTAGCAAAGGTTGTACATCAAATATCGAAATGTCATTAGTATAAATTTTAATAAAAAAGGATAAAATCTTGTGTTGTATTTAAATACGTAATCATACAATGGCTCCTGGAACTCTTTTATTGACTACATCTTTGTATTCTTCCCCCTACAACTCCCTGACTTCTACTAAATAAAGCTATATATGGTTTCCACAAATAAATTAGTTGTTTTTATTCTCATAATGTGTACAGGCAAACGGGGGGAAAAAAACTGGAGATTGTATATTTGACGTTTTAGATATCACCACCATAACATTCTAATTGTAATTTATTTCACAATTAATTGCAATGTTATGAATTACAGGGATTAAATAATACACAGTATTGGAGTAAATAAAGTTCACCGTTTCCTAAAAAATTAAATTTGACGAAAATACTCAACAATATTTCTAATGAGTCTATAATTAACTTTTTTCAAAAATGTACAGGCGACCAAAGTGTTATGTGGTAAAACTGAAATATTTTTACCCGATATTATTTATTTATTAGCCAGTAGATTTCTTTCAGATCAAGTCCGCCAATGGATATAGAGAAAGGGCTGAGTGCTACTAGACTGATTCTGAACAACTTCATCTAAAGTTATTTTTAAGCAGTTAACTTTGGCTGCAGTTTTGAATGAATAAAATAAAAAAAATTTAAAAACTTTGAGAAAAAAATCACGAGATTATTTTAACATTATTTCCTACAATGGCTAAATACCACAAAGAATCACAGAATCTATTAAAGACTCAAAAATCAAATACATTAAATGAAATGTTTATTAGTTAAATTAGAAAACAACCTAAATGCATGTTTTTGTTTTTGTATTAAATAGATCAGACTTAAGAAATCTTCATTTAACATCAAATAACATTCATGCAAATTCTGAAAGGTGTCAACTGCTTCTGAAAAGTAGCCAGACAAGGGAAATAAATGTATTGAAATATTGGGTGGACTTTCTCAATATAGACCAACACAAGAGAAAGGCTAAACACATTTAAAACTGTCAGTATATACCATCCAATACATAACTATAGAAAGAATTATGAAGGGCCAGAGATGATGATAATGCAAGAAGTTGTCAGTGAGGTCAAAAAAACATTAACTAAAGATGTGTCCCTTTTATATTGAAGACAACTTCGATTTCTTTTTTACTCACGGTCTCTACAAAGTGTAGGAAGAATTGCTGATGGCAGTTTACCATGTTTCACATCCAAAATAAAAACATAGAATTTAATTAGCTCCCAGTTTATAGCTGATCTTTGTCATGATTTGAATGTGAATAGGTGTTTAAGGAATACACCAAAAGAAGTTAATAAACATTGGTGAAGGACTGTCACGAGGGGCAAGAAATTAAACACTCATCTGGGAATCCCTGTCGCTTTTGAAATTTGTTTGGAGGAAATGGTGTCAGACGGGCCCCCATTCGCCTTAGTTTTTCAGGGGCCCGAGAATTCCTGGCTGCTGCCTGACCTAACTTTCAGAAATACTCCAAAAGAAAAACATTTGTTTAACAATTAAACATATGAGAACTAATAAGCTAGATCTACTGTGTATCTCAGAAAACTAAAACCTGGTACATGCTTTACACATGTATTAATTTTATAATCTGATAAACGAGGCCCTATTTTATTTAGGGATTAAGTCTATCTCCGACCATGCTTCTATTTGAAAGCAAGTGGAATGCAATTTCCCACTGAATTGTATGTAAACTTGCCATAACTATATTAAAATAAAAGAAATAGTTTATCCAGTACATTTTCAAATATCAGACAATTCTACGATGAGACACACAGACAAATACAAATGAGAGAAATCTCAGACGTTGAGACACACAGACATACAGAAATGCACTCAATAATTTCTTTAGTTTCTATTACTTTATTGCTTGTGAGTCTTCAAAAACCAACTTACTGAATGTAATGTAATGTGTAGTACTTAAAATGGTGGACGGCTGGTCTAGACACTGTCCTGTGAGAGAAATCATGTCAGTCACTTTAGTTAATGTGTTCACTAGATCACCCCATTTAATACTAGATGAATCAAATACACTGTAATGCTTGAATAAGTAAAGAACATGGACATCTTAATAAAAGAACATTTAATTTTTTTTTTAAAACTTTGTACACTATATTTTAATTGAGTGACTGACAGTATTAAAAGTTATCAAATTTTCAACAATGATAAGCGATAATTATTATTTTAAAAAATACTTTGTACAAAAATAATGGTATTCAACAGAAAAGGAAGGGATGGATACACAAACATGATTCTAATGCCATGTAACATGGAAAAAAATAAATACTAACCATTGTAGTTTTAAATATGCTTGTATGAAATTTTTTTTTAAATCTATTTGGCAACATCATTTTCAAAACCTTATTAACAGCTGTAATACAGCTGTAGCAACTAAAAATTGCCCAAGATCATCATATTAATGTCTATAAAATATTGTGCCAATAAACTATATTATTTGTTTGGAAAAAATTAAGACAGCAAAGAAGGAAGTATGTTCTTATTTTTTTTGTTTGAGATTCATGACAAGTAATTTTGACTCTACAATCGCCTAAGCCAACTTCTGAGAAGCCTGAGGTACAAAACTGAAGACAGAATAGCATTAACGATATGGATCAAATCATTGTTTTCATTAAGTGATTTCGATGAACAGAGGAGCAACTGAGGTGATCGTGAATTAGTGAGTAGCATTTTACTTCTCAGTCTTGAGAAAATGTTGAGAAGACGGGCTAAGTTTAGGATGACCAAGATGTAAAGGATAACACAGTAAATTATACGCAGTGTCATGCCCATCCAAAACAGATGAAACCCACATAGCAGACTCAAGAAGAAATGAAACCATGATGAAGAAATGACACCATGATGAAAGAATGAAACTTCAATTTTGGGTAAGAGGAAACATCACCATAAAAGCAATTTCAAGTTTTATAAGTGAATGGTTTTACTGGCATGTTTTTTTTTGAGTGTTTCATTCCTTTTGGAGACTTGACTGATTGGAGACTTGACTGATTGGAGACTTTGGTTTGGTAAAATGAACATTGCTAATTACATCAAGTTAAATAATTTACTGGGTCGGCAGCTCTGAAACTGATGGGGATAAAGTTTGTTTATAGATGTTCAATTTCAATATGTTACACATGATTAAATCTTTATTTTTAAGGATTTTATTTCAACTGGTATACCCCTCATAGTTAAATGATACAGAACCTGCTATGTTACTATCTTGATATATTTGGAAAGATTCATAAAAAAAAAATGCAGAAATTTGTCTATTAAAAAAAAAAGGTTTTATTTTCGTGATTTTGACAGTTAAAATACATAGTCCAGACAATGGCAGTAACAGATGAACCTTAAAAGAGAGTCTTTGGAACTAAAGAAATGTTAGTATAGTACACAAATTTTAAAACACACAAAAACAAAAAGGTTAATATGAAAAAAGGCCGTCATTATTAAACGTAAAAAAAAATATATATGTATATATAAAACAAAACATTTATTTCCTCAGCCGTGCATGCATTTGGGGTTATAAAAATAAACAGGAGATGATTTGTTAGTTGTGCTTGTTTTGTTCTATTTACATAGGTCAGTTTATTAAAATCATTAGCCCAACATTCTCCCCGACTCGTAACCATTCTGAATCTATCGTTCTCTCATAAAGCCTAACATTAAAAACTGTTATACCATCGAGCCTGATTCTCCGATTCTATCTGCAATCTAGAGAAAAGAAACAATATAAACATGAATACAAAAAAATTTGTTACATAATAAAAAGGTCTTTATGTAAATATTAAGTCTTTCTAACCTACATTTACAATTTATCATGTATGTAAACAGTATTTCAAAGTACATGTATTTGAATAAAACTTAAAATGAATTATCTGGCCTTCAGTACTTACCGAGCGTATGCCAGGTAGGTTCAGAATACTTCCTATAACTGGCACTCTTCTTAAGAAATTAACTGCTACAGGGAAGAACCCACTGTAAGAAAAAAAAAACATTAAAAAACAGGTTAAATAAAACCACCAAAAAAAAAAAGAAAAGATGAAGTGTAGAATTCATCTGTTTCTGTAACCATGGCATTTGAAGGGATTGTGTGGTTAGCACAAGACCCAGTCACCTATACCCACAACTAAAGTCAGTGACCCATTTTAAGCTGGCTGGACTTTTAACCAACTTTCACTATGACCTGGAAATTCCCTTGGTTCTCTAACCTGAGACTCCCAGGTTGTCAGTCAAGTGCTCTAAAACTGTCAGCCATCTGTCCCCCACAGAACAAAATAGCTACAGCACTGGACTAAGAGCAGAACATTTTCATTACAGTCACAGCACTGAACTAAGAGCAGAACATTTTCATTACAGTCACAGCACTGAACTAAGAGCAGAACATATTCATTACAGTCACAGAACTGAACTAAGAGCAGAACATTTTCATTACAGTCACAGCACTGAACTAAGAGCAGAACATATTCATTACAGTCACAGCACTGAACTAAGAGCAGAACATATTCATTACAGTCACAGAACTGAACTAAGAGCAGAACATTTTCATTACAGTCAAAGCACTGAACTAAGAGCAGAACATATTCATTACAGTCACAGAACTGAACTAAGAGCAGAACATTTTCAATACATTAAAACTGAATTTATAATAAAGTTCAAGTTAAAAAACAGCTAAAACTAAGACTGCAACAACAACAACGTGTATAAAGATCTTCAGATTTTCAAGTCCTTTTATTTTTGAATTTATTAACTGAAAGATTTTTGCAATAAATGTAGGTTCTTTAAATAAAGAATGACACATTTCAGCCTTTTTCAAATTAAATTTGTATCACTGACGGTAATGTTTATTAGTGTGAATTCAAAAGCACTTACCTAAAAAGTAAAAAGAAACCGTAAAGCTCAATACACATTCCACTCATTGGCCAGCCCATCAGGACGACAAGCATTCCACCCACGAAAAATCCTGTCGCTTTCAGTTTATGTTTTTGAAAGAAGAATCGAAAAGTCCTTTCTAGTCCAATGACAAATGCTAAACCACTTATAAACAAAATCTGGAAATTTGATGAAAAAGAAAATATGGTGAAGCATATTTTATCAACAATGACTATTTTTTTTTTATAATAAAAAATAACATTAGATATCTAACAAAATGAATAAACCTTAAATATGGTAAACGAACCCAATGAGACAGGTTTTCTGATTTCTGGCTTAAGAGAAAGTGAAATACTTTTAACGAACTTTAAAAAAAGTTTTGGGAATTTTTTCTAACAGACACTGGGAACTTGTGAATTAAATAATTTAGTAGAAGTTAAAATTTGTAAAAACGTATAAATAGTTAATTTTTTTATTTTTAACAAGTATTCATTAAAAAATTACTTTTCTAAAAAGTCACTGTGGCAGCATCAGCATGATGCAATAAAATATTAAACTGACATAAAAATGGTGGTAATAAATTATCATCTAGACTTACATTTCCTATCGCTAACAGCCCTTTATCAAAAAACAGGAGCATTCCAAGAAAAAGAAAAGCTATTCCAAAGCCAGCTAAGCCGACGCCTATTTCTGGAAAAAAAAAATACAAGAAATATTGAGGGTATATATTAATACTGTCAGATATAAATCAAAAAACAAAAAAAGAGACTTGATTAAAAAAAAAAGTAAAAATACATTAAGAAACTCTTTAAAAAAATATAAACATGAAAAACAAATATAAAATACATGAAGAAACAAATATAAAAAAGCAATAATGCCTTAAAATGAAATAAAACTTTTAAACCTGGTTTTTTTACACACATCTATAACTAATACATAGTGATATAAGTGTTGGCGAACATAATCCCTTTATATCTGAATCACTATCGCAGAAAAAAATTATATTCAAGTTTCATTATTTTTGAGGATCAATTCATCTTATAGGTATGTTAGGTATAAAAAGTGGAATAATATATCATAGTAGTCCATTAATTATTTATAATTCCAATGCTGAAGCATGGGTGATTGAGCTGTGTAGGACAATTGACCGTCTACTTGAGAGTCCCAGTTTTGAGCCCTGATGATTGCTCTGGATTTTCATCAGGTCCTGGCCGAGTTACCAAGGCCAAGTCCAACCACTTACAAAACAGGCGCCAGACAATAGTTGAGGAAGTGAAGTGAATGGTAATTGTGTTAGTGACACAATCCCTAATATTCTATGGCTATAGAAACAGATCACTTCTACAATTCATCAGCCCTGATGATCTTAATAAAAAATGTACTTTATAAAAAAGCAAAGGCAAAGATTTACAAGAGTAACTAAAAGACTAAAACTAAAAATGGAGAAAATTCAGCATCAACTATTTTAAGTTAAATAAATAGTGCCATAAGTCAAATAATAACTAAACATGACCTTGCCAAACTAACATGTCTCCAGGGTAACTTATTAATTCATTTCTGGTCCTACATTGGCTTCAAACAGTTACATCAGTTTAAATTTTATTATGTGATACGACAATTATTAACTGACGAAGAAAAGACAATCAGACAATTAATGTATTCTGAAAATAAGGAACACTGAAACTCCTTAACAAGTTAGCAGATGGTGTGATTGATTGAAATATAATTGAAATATAATATCACAACAATAAATGTGAGTGTGGGCTTCAAGAGCAATTTTCCAGTTACCATTTCTTATAGATCCCCTGACAAGTTCAGTGGTACATGTATATATTAAATAAGGATATTATTAGACAGTACATTTGTGATTATCTATTTCATTTAGATATAGGCTAACAATGCAATTCATTACAATCAATCAAAAATTGAAAAAAAATCAAAATATCAATGTAAAAATTAATCATAACCTAGTAACCTATAAGTTGGATATTGTGGACCAATTATATTTACTTCTAAACTTTGTTGTATTTTCGCACAAATATTCGTATTTAGGTAATGTTAATATCATTGTGAGATTAAGTTTCATGATATAGCGAGATAAGAAATAATTTAATAATTTACTAAGTTATAAGTAATATTACTATTATACTTTCCGGAATCATAAAAAATTAAAACAAAGAAACTAACTACGTATTAAGCTACTAAAAAAACGTACTCTGAAAATCTGTGACTTGCATCATTTTCATAAATGTTTTATTTTGACAAGAGACAAATGATTATACCAAAATCATTTGAACGATCACAGACAATACAAAGAATCTGCCATTTACGTTGTCGTCGTACACGTCGTGAAAAATAAATTGCATGATCTCCCTTTGCTTACCGGTGTTATGAAAAAAAGTTTATCGCGTTAATTGCCCATTTACTAAATATAAGCATGATTCAAGTTCGCCGCGGGGAAGGGATTGGGGGGGGGAGAGAGAGAGAGAGAGAGAAAGGAGGACAAATCTTGTAAAGAGCTCTATGCCTAATCGCTGTCCATAATCTGCTAAAAAAATGGCGTGGGTTTTTGCAACAAGACCTTTCAAGAACCGATCACTATCAAATCTGATCCAAACTTATATCAAAGTCTTCCCACTCCCCTTCAACCACAAACAGTTTGACCATCTCGATGAGAACAACGTCGAGTCGATCAGGTCAAACCATCAGTGGTTCCCGAATTCTCACTAAAAGACTTGCATTCAAATGCAATGTTTAATAATTATCACATTTACATATAAAAATTGCGAAAGTTTATTGATGTCTTTCTTGATCACCTGACTCTATGACCACAGATTTGACTTGAATTTGTACTCGCGGTGCGCCCCCTTAGGTATTGAGAGCTTAGACCAGGGGTGGGCAATTTTTTTTTATTCGTGGGTCACGGTGGGCCGTTAAAGTGAACAGAAGGGATGGACCAAGCAGGGTCTTAGTGTGACCATATCTGGATTAGGCGGGTGTCGATTTCATTTATTGTCTCAGAAAGTTTGGTTTGTTTGTTTACACTAACACTTACAGTGACCGCCATTGAATGTGTTTGCATCATTGCAGCTAACGGGGCCGGCCTTAAGAATTTAACGGATGCTTGCGAGGCCCCATTTTTAAATTATTATTTTTTTACAATAACAACTGTTACTATTAATATAAATGAAAACTGCGGGGCCCCTGCCAGGTTCGGGGCCCAAATATGGAGCGATCGGTAAAATCGGCCCTGGCAACTTTTCATATTTGTAATACAAATTTTTAGCTGTTTATAAACCTACCATTATTTGGTTGTATAAAAAAAAGTTCTTATAGAAATGTTAATTTCCGTTTGTTTCTCACTTCTTCAGAAATCCAAAGACATTTTTTAATAGTGTTTGGAAGGGAGGTAATCTAGTCTACAACTTAATTTCTTTATAGTTTAAGTTGCTTCCCTTTAATGATTGAGTATAGCGATCAGTAAGTAATAATTCGTACTACGTCGTAGTGAATGGTTTAATGTTGGTTTTAATGTTTCCTACATTCAGTCAAAATTCAGTGCTGCGCTACCGGTGAGCTTTGATAACTGTGTATATTGCTTAACATAATATGATAGTTCATTGTTGGCATTTTCGGTTGGTAACACATTTATGGTGTACAGTTGAGAGAACACATTCAGAAATGTACCATTTCCCATTAAACAATTTCTCATACAGCATTAACCCACATCTTTACTATAATTTATAATTAACAGAATCAAGGAATTCGTTAAACGACATATTGTTTCGACAAATTTTTTTTATGCAAATGATGAAGAATTGGATTGGTTGTCTTGCCTTCATCCTGAAGTCCATTGGCTGTTTAAATGGCGACTGTTTGACTCGCTGTTATAGTCTCTTGGACTCAGTGCTGCAAGTTATTTGAATACGAATACTTTCTGCATTACGAACCAACTTGATTTCTTTACAAGAAAGAAGGATCATAGTTTAACGAACATTTTAAAACGTTTAATGAAGTTAATCTACAGCTTCAAGGTGATGAACGAAATTTAATCAGAACAAAATAGATAGGTAGATTAGATGGATAGATAGGTAGATTAGACAGACAGACAGACAGACAGACAGACAGACAGACAGACAGACAGACAGACAGACAGACAGACAGACAGACAGACAGACAGACAGACAGACAGACAGACAGACAGACAGACAGACAGACAGACAGACAGACAGACAGACAGACAGACAGACAGACAGACAGACAGACAGACAGACAGACAGACAGACAGACAGACAGACAGACAGACAGACAGACAGACAGACAGACAGACAGACAGACAGACAGACAGACAGACAGACAGACAGACAGACAGACAGACAGACAGACAGATAGATAGATAGATAGATAGATAGATAGATAGATAGATAGATAGATAGATAGATAGATAGATAGATAGATAGATAGATAGATAGATAGATAGATAGATAGATAGATAGATAGATAGATAGATAGATAGATAGATAGATAGATAGATAGATAGATAGATAGATAGATAGATAGATAGATAGATAGATAGATAGATAGATAGATAGATAGATACGTGGATGGATGGGTGGATATATGATTAGATCAGACAGGTACATAGATAAAGAATAAAGATAGATATATATGACAATTGATAACACAATGTTGATTACAATTGGAATTTCTTATTTTGGATACAGCCTTTATAACATTTATCACATACTAAATCACAGACTTGCTAAGAAACTCCACAATTGCCTGTCTTATTATGCAGTCTCTCCTTCCACTTTCCCACTAATTTAAAAACAAAAAAAAAACCGGCCTATTCTATACCCGATTGATACTTTGCTTACAAAGAACAGAAACTGGGATAAGAAATGAGCGAGAGAAAAATCTGGCAAGAGTGGCTATTTACTGGGCCATTTCCTCGTCTTGTGACGACATGAAATGTGATTGGACGTACCTTGATCCATAGACATTGTTGGGTTAAAATAATTACCGCGGTAATCTTTTCGTTTGTTCCTTGTCCTAAATGGAAAGTAATAGCCGTGTTTACCTCCTCCATACTGATGGAATTCAACTTAGTCTTTATACAGTACCGCGGGGCCTGGTTTGAGTGTCGTCTAGTGGGCCTAGGGCGAGTGTCGTCTAGGGGCATAGGGCGAGTGTCGACTGCGGGGACTTGGTCGAGTGTCGTCTTCGGGGCCTAGGGCGAGTGTCGTCTGTGGGGACTTGTGCGGTGGCGTCTGCGGGGCCTAGGGCGAGTGTCGTCTGCTGGGAGTGGAACAAACTATTAATTATGTTATTGTTATATAACAAAATAAAACTCTAAGCCCCATCCTTCGCCCAAGCTGCCACTCTCTCAGGCCGCTACTGGTATATAAAAAAAAAATAAACATATGACCAAGAGAGATTAAACAAGTAACAAAACAACGTATGCAGTTATAGAACCGGTATCTAACTTTTAAAAAAACGTTGAAGATGGATCTATGCAGAGTTTGTCAGGCTCCCTGTTTGTTTTCTAGCTGCAGCTCGGTCCGTTGTCTGTCTGATAAACAACCTGTCACTTTTTGTGTTCTGTGGTCTCTGTAATCGATACTTTCATAACTGACTTGTGCCAATATCCTGTGGTCTGTGTATTCGATTCTTTCCTAACTGACTTGTGCCAATATGCTGTGGTCTGTGTATTCGATACTTTCATAACTGACTAGTGTCAAAATGTTGTGGTCTGTAATCGATTGTGTCCATCTTTGAAATGATATTTCAGCGAAAATTCTCTGACATTTTGGATATTTTATTTTTTACGTAAATTTACTTTTGACTAACCATTCGAGACCTTTAGACATACCTCCCCCCCTCCCCACCCTGCCAGACACTCCTATCTCTCTGTTAAGTAACTGGCTGTTGTGCAAAAGTTAACAGTAAAGGTAGGTCTGCCGTTTGCTTAACAAGGGCTGGTGTGTGAGGGGAGGGGATGGGTGTGGACAGGTTGTTCGTTATAATCTGTCAGATAGAAAGAGGTTGCGGGGGGGGGGGGGGGGGGGCAATTATCGGTGTTTGCTGTACAACGAATGTTCTAATGAATTTATTACATAAGTAATTACAAATTGGACCATTTCCGACAGAGATGTGTGTGAGTGTGTATGAGTGTGTGTGTGTGTGTGTGTGTGTGTGTTTATGGGGAACGCGGGAAGTGCGGCCCTAATGTTTTGTTTATAGGGGCTATATTTTTACCATGTAGGGGGCGGGGGGGGCGGGGCAGGGGGCGTGGTATTTTTTGTTGGCTCTGCCAAATATGTGTGGTAAAACGAAAGTCAAAGATGTGAAGAAGATTAATATCAATTTTTATATCATGAAATTTTTGCTATTGTAACAGTAATAGTAGATATTTAGGTTAGGTAGAATGGGGGTGGGGGGTGGAGATATGACGTCACTCCTACACATAGAATCGCACCTAAACACTTATACATCAAGATACATTCGTAAGTGTGCGTGTGTGTGTGTGTGTGTGTGTTCGTGTCTGTTCGAGTGGGTGTGTCCACAGACAGCAAATGGTAACACCCGTTAACGAAAAAAAAAAAAAACAATAAGCCAGTTGAGACACAGCCATAAATCTAGAAAAATAAAAAAAAATTACAAAGTTATAAAGCGGAAAGAAAAAAAAAGAATCACACTAGTTCTGCTCGGTCTGTGCAAGGGGGTGTTATTCATGCAACTCTCCGAGTCTGCCTCAGGATGCGGTTGTCACGACAACATTCCAGACGACACTGATCTTCACTTCAAAATTCATGATCCTATCGCATGGTAGCGAAACAAAAAGTTCGTGATTTATCAACTGGTTGGGATGGACGACTGACGCAAGAACTATCAACCAAACAGCTGGCTTTATAAGATGGGATTTCAATGTCGTCTTCTTTTTTGTTAAATGTTTTATATAGTTTAAAAAAAAAAAAAGCGAAAAAGATAAAAAGAACTAGGCTATCGTAGTTCATGTACGGCTGTATAGAGCCTGTTTTCCTGTCGGCTGAAATCTTTTTTTTTTCCTCCAGTAGCAATAAAATGAAGAAATAAATAATCCGAATTCACTTACGCGCACTACGATTTTGACAGTCGTAATGGTTGTTTACGACAACCACTGGCTGGAATCTTACGATAAAACATGACAGGTCAGAAGAAATATCGGCGTCTTTATTTTTTCTGTATTCACCCGACATATTTTTAATTTCTGCGACTGTAAAAATATTTTAATATTTTTTTTTCTTGCCGTCGATGTTTATCTTAAGTGTCACTGGGCCACTGCGTAAAAAGGGCCCCTTCGAAAAACAATTTAGGGCCATTCTCTTATTATGTAAAGCTTTTAGTTTTCATTTTTGTGTCTCCCCCCCCCCCCCGCCAAACCGCGTAACACTTTTTTTTAATCATTTAACACTTCCATTCCTCCCCACACCCAGGGGCAAAGGCTTTCAACTTGTTTTTGTTTATTTAAAAGGGCCCAATATTTTCTAATGCGCCCGTGGTCCCAGCATACCGGAATCCGCCTCCGTTTTATGTCTGTTTCGAAGAAATGAAGTCTTATCTCGATGAATAGTTTACTAAAAAAAATAAATCCATGGAATTTCGTTAGAGGGATCCAACCCAAGCAACATCCTGGGAAGGGCCTGACGACATTTAACCTGGGCGGGTGGTAAAGGGCGGGAGAGGAAGGGGGTGAAATAAACAAATCATTTATTTCAAACAAATCTATCAAACTTTGAAGGAGCCGGGTAGCAACGGTCGCATACAATAATTTTAGTCCATCTTTAACCCGATCGCCATCTTTAAATACGGCTGAATACTTACACAGGCAGACTTAACAATGCACCCGTCTGAATACTTACACAGGCAGACTTAACAATGCACCCACCTGATTACTTACACAGGCAGACTTAACAATGCACCCATCTGATTACTTACACAAGCAGACTTAAAAAAACACCCGTCTGAATACTTACACAGGCAGACTTAACAATGCACCCATCTGATTACTTACACAAGCAGACTTAACAATGCACCCTTCTGAATACTTACACAAGCAGACTTAACAATGCACCCACCTGATTACTTACACAAGCAGACTTAACAATGCACCCATCTGATTACTTACACAAGCAGCCTTAACATTCATCCATCTGATTACTTACACAAGCAGACTTAACAATGCACCCGTCTGAATACTTACACAGGCAGACTTAAAAATGCACCCGTCTGAATACTTACACAGGCAGACTTAACAATGCACCCATCTGATTATTTACACAAGCAGACTTAACAATGCACCCACCTGATTACTTACACAAGCAGACTTAACAATGCACCCGTCTGAATACTTACACGGGCAGACTTAACAATGCACCCACCTGATTACTTACACAAGCAGACTTAACAATGCACCCGTCTGAATACTTACACAAGCAGATTTAACAATGCACCCACCTGATTATTTACACAAGCAGACTTAACAATGCACCCACCTGATAACTTATACAAGCACAAGCAGACTCAACAATGCACCCGTCTGAATACTTACACAAGCAGACTTAACAATGCACCCACCTGATTACTTACACAAGCAGACTTAACAATGCACCCACCTGATTACTTACACAAGCAGACTTAACAATGCACCCGTCTGAATACTTACACGGGCAGACTTAACAATGCACCCATCTGATTACTTACACAGGCAGACTTAACAATGCACCCATCTGATTACTTACACAGGCAGACTTAACAATGCACCCATCGGATTACTTACACAGGCAGACTTAACAATGCACCCTGCTGAACTTATAAGTAATAAGTCAAAATTCGGAGTGTTAAAAAAATAAAACGAAAAAAAAAACAAGAATCAATAAACAAACAATGAACTTATTCAACTTGTAAATAGGCGGCCATTGACTTAAGTTCCCTAAGTTTCCGTTACCTAGCAACTGAACATTAAACAAACAGGTCAATACCGGAATATTTCATAATGACCACTGAGCCTGTCCAGGCGTCCGAGTCATTTCCACATATGTAACACAGGGAGATTATTCGACCCTATTTGTACTTCGTACTTTTAATCAATTTGTTTTGTTAAAATACAATGATATGTTTGTTAACTCATGGTGGGAGTCCATGTATTGGTGTACACTCGTGTGCTGGGTTGTTTTCAAGTTTTTATAGGGCCACAGAATTTGATATATTTGGGGAGTCCTTGGCATAAATACATGAAGGACCCCCCCCCCCAACCAAAACATGATATTAGAAAGGAATCTGTACAGGATGGGGCCCCTTTGCGCACAGACAACAAAAAGAATTCCGAACACAGCCTTCCGAAAGTTAGAAGAGAATAGCTCTAGTGGGATGGGGTGGGGTGGAGGGTGGTGTGAGATTAACAATGAAATATTTAAACTTTTTTTTAGCTGACGTATTTCTGGGATGTGAAGAAATCTTGAATTCTGAAACAATCAAGATCTAATTCCATACAACTAAAGTACACGGTGAACAATAACTAATTAAAATGCACCTGTACGGCACTTTTTTTTTTTTTGAATTTCTTTGCAATATATATTTATTCATCACTAATTAATTGTTCTGTTGTTTTAAATAACCCAGATGCTGTCACAAGAAAAGAAATGAGATTTTATGAATTTCAAGTACGGAAGAGCTCTTTATGAATTGAAAAGAATATAAGTACATGTAAACCACTTCGCTTGTTTACATCTTCGTCAGGGCCGAAAAGAATAAACAGCTTTCACTCAAGGGAGACAATACGTAAAACTCCAATGAACAATAAATAAATCAGCAATGACGTTATTTTAACGAGAGCGGGGGGGGGGGGGAATAAATAATTGAATTTCTAAGACAGATTAATATATATACACAAATAAATGAACGTATTCTGATTGATTTCTTCTTCTTTACAGCTTATCGATTGATCGATCTACTGTCCATTCGTCCGTCCAACTGTCCCTCTATGTCCACCAGCGTCTCCATCCGTCCCTGAAGGTGGTGGGGGGGGGGGGTTCCGATGGGCCCGCAAGGCCGCTAATCACTTCCGTGGGGTAGGTGTTGGTCTTGTGATCCATGTCTGTCTACATGAGTGATTGGATAATGTCTGTCTGTAGTATGTGTTTTACACTGTCTGTCTAATATATGTATGACAACAAAATGTCTGTCTGTAGTATGTGTTTTACACTGTCTGCCTAATATATGTATGACAACAAAATGTCTGTCTGTAGTATGTATGGTTATATAATGTCTGTCTGTAGTATGTATGGTTATATAATGTCTGTCTGTAGTATGTATGGTTATATAATGTATGTCTGTAGTATGTATGGTTATATAATGTCTGTCTGTAGTATGTGTTTACACTGTCTGTCTGATATATGTATGACAACATAATGTCTGTCTGTCAAGGCGTATGATTATATAATGTATGTCTGTCAATATGTATGGTTATATAATGTCTGTCAATATGTATGGTTATATAATGTCTGTCTGTGGTATGTATGGTTATATAATGTCTGTCTAGATGTATATCTATATAGGCAGTGGCGTAGGGTAAAGGATACTGCGGGCTGTGTGGCCGCACAGGGCACCGAACTAGGCGCCGCCTTTAGATCGCTATTAAATGTTTGGCACGTTTGAATTGAGAGAAGGGCGCCAAAAATGTAACTCGCACTGGGCGCCCCAATAGCTAGCTACGGCTGTGCATATTATGATGCCTCTGTGTGTGTGTGTGTGTGTGTGTATATGTGAATTATTTATATTTGTCTATCTGTATGTACGGCAGCACCATCTATGTCCGTCTATTAGTACGGCTGCCACTTTGTCTGCATCAAGCGTCAATACGCCATAGCCTTACGTTACTTCTAACAGCCACAGTGTCTGAACTTGATACACGACAAGAGATACATGTGACCGATTGTTTTCTTCTATTTTCAGCCTCTCCCGTGACTCGGGGTACAAAAGCTCGTAGAGGAGACATGAAACGAAACAATTGTTTCATTAGCCGCCACACATTTACCCGTAACTCTAGCTCTCCACTCCATTCTTCAATCTTCGACCATAAACGATTTCCCGCCATTAGCAGTTTGATCCGGTCAACCGGAAGTAAACGGCAATCCCTTGTTATTGTCAGGTGAAACTGGGTGGGGGGATGGGGCAGGGTGGGGGTTAGTACAGGTGGAACACAAGAACCAGCGGCTGATTGGTTGGGAGATGGCGTGCCAGGAGATGTCCGTTAAATGGAAGAGTTCCAATTATATAAACACAATTCTTGGACCTGGAGACGTGGAGCCGGTTTATTTACTTTCGTAGGGGATGAACAATTAGCCGGAGCAGATTACAGTGAATGGAGCGAATGGAGGGGGGGGGGGGGAAATAGGGTAACTGGAGAGAGGGGGGAGAGAAAGGGAGAATGAATGACGAAAGGAGAAGGGAAGAGAGAGAGAGGGGGGATGGTGGGAGAAAGACAGAGACATATAGTGGAAGAAGTCTAAATATAAATCAAGAGTGGATGTTTTCTAACCGTTTTGTAAGTGTACACATTCATTCAATGTCTCTGTAGTTTAGACTTATAATTCTATCAAAGGCCTTGACTTACTTTGGGGGGGGGGGGGGGGGGGTTGTAGGCTCCTAAAGTACGGTGCATTTTTTTTGCCAAGTAGCATTGATGTATATTTAAGACTTCTTCCCCCCCTCCCCTTCCTTCTCCCAAGCTAACGAGTAAAGGTATGCAAGGTGGTAGAGGTGACTGTTACCCATGGGATCCGAACCCAGAGACCTGACTCCGTCGTTATAACGTGAACGCTACCGTCATTCTCCGCGTCGTCAATCGTACTCAACATGTTCAGTAATTTGGCTATTCGTACGTGTGCACGCACCTCACATCCTCTTACTGCCCCCCCCTCTCTCCCTCAGGTTTTAAAATGATCGCTCTATTAGCCAACTTCCGTTCAACATGATGTTTCTTGGTGTGGCCAGATTTCCCCCCCCCCCCCCATGGACTTGTTCCGTGTTTACACTTTTCCCTCCGCATATCAGCCTTGTTCTGTGCCTTCCATCTGTTTCACGGTGATGTGTATAGAACAGCAGTTTAAAATCCTGTAATTCTGATGAGTCCTGATTGACCCTCCCCCCCCCCCCAAGTGCTTCCGGTGGCAACCAACAAAAAAATTGTAATAAATCTATATCCACGTTTAAGGTAGCCATATCGGGGAGGACTCCGTTATCGATATTAACTCTTTACGTCCTTTTTAAAGAACCGCTGGGGGTGTTGATCTGCTGGTTAAAAAAAAACATGAAGTAATACTAGAGAAAACTCCGTACACATCAAGTTACTTGATCGCCAAAATACAAAAGTTTTGAACTGCAAGACGTTCATTCAGTGGCGTTACCAGTCTAAGTTTTTGAGGAGCGTAAATTAGAAATTTTGTGCCCGTGAAAAGGGAGGGGGCGGTGTTTTCTTGCGCCATTAACACAAGTTTTACTCCATTACGTACACTCTGGCTGCTGAGTTGACCTCAAGACCACGTGACAACCGAAGGCCACCACTATCAAAGCTCCCCCCCTTCTAGTATAACATTTCAAATCTTATTATAAATGGGCCCCAACTGGTAATTTTGCCTAGGGCCACCCCAGTATCTAAGACTATGTGCCACCACCTCCTGCCCCTCCCATCTGGCAGATATATATATATATATATATACTACACCCCCGCAAATCAAAGAACTTTCCATCTTGTGATATAGAACAGAAGTGAATAGAATATAACATAACATAACATAACACAACATAACACAACACAACATTACACAACATAACATAAAGTGACATGACATAACACAACACAAAACGACATGACATGACATGACAAAACATAAAATAACATAACACAGCAAAGCACAACATAACACTGGCATAACACAACACAACATGACATGACATGACATAACATGACAAGACATGACATAACATAACACAACATGACATAACATAACATAACATGACAAGACATGACATAACATAACATAACACAACATGACATAACATAACATAACATAACATAACACAACAAAACATTGCCTTCACGTCAGTAGCACACTGACCGGGTCAAGACGAAAAGCTAATGACCAATCAAAAACTATTTCCATCCGTACGGCGATGGAATAATGAATATTTCATTTTATCTGCCATATCACTCGCTCGTGTGTGTGTGCGCGTGTGTGTGAGGTGGGGGGGTCACCCCGACCCAGATCGGTCGATGACGTCGCATCGAAAGTCTGAAGTAACCATGGCAACAAAGTGTCCGGTCCACCAAAATGCCATGTTTTGATCACCGAAACTTGATAATTGAACTTGATAATTGAACTTGATAATTGAATTTGATAAGCCTTGACTCTAACATTCTTGATTTTTTGTTTCCTCCCCTTCTGTCATCAGGGGCGCCGAGAGCCAACAAGGCCCCCCCCAGGGCAGCACATCATTGCGGGCCCCTTAATAAACAATGAGTCGTGAAAAAATTGACATTGTCGGGGCGGCCGGGCCCCCTTACAGATGCGGGCCCCCCTGGCAATGACCCCCCTGACCCCCCCCCCTCTCGGCGTTCCTGCCAGTCATATTCAAGTACAACAGACCATGTCATATTCAAGTGCAATAGACTCTGTCATATTCAACTGCAATAAGACTCTGTCAAAGTTAAGTCCCGAACAGACATTAGATTTAAATTTCCCGGCTTAAAAACACAAGCAATGTCTACCATGTAGCCGTCTGAAACCAACCGCCACCAGCGCCCCCTTCTGTATATCGTACCACGTGATGCGCAGCGATTATTATTATTATTAGAACACGAATGGACTAGACAATCAAAGATACACCTCAAAAAATGTCTCAATGGTACAAATCTACTCAAAGTGACACCATGATATTAATGGATGATGATTTTTCAAGCCATAGAGATAAAAGATTTCTAGCCAGTGATCGATCGTCTGCACGACCAATCTGAACTTCAGTGCCGAAGAGTCAACAAATAGAGAGTGTATTCGCGTGATGTTGAAAGCACCAGAAGTGAAACATTGTCAAGTGATTCGATTGGTGAATAAGGAAAATCAAAGGTTTTTTTTTAACTCTCAACTAAAAGTTGTAGATATAAAACAAAGAAAGAAAACTAGGAAGTAAATTAACCAACAGAGGCGCAGACTGTAACAATATGATGAAAAATTGAACTACACTACTTACCAAACGGCTCTTGGTTCAAATTTTAGTTTTCTTTGTACAGGTAAGTGCTTGTTCAGTGGAGATGTTTACTCACAAAGGTCTGCCATCTGTCGCTAGGTGTTTACGGGTCTGAAGTAGACACGGGCAAACTACTGCCCGTGGGTCTAATCTGACTCCCGCGCTAAGCTCTATGGCGCTCTATTCATTCAATGACTTTTACAATTTAATTAGTTTAATAGACTGTTTTTTCATATAATGCTCCATCCATCTGCTAAAAATGGGAAAATATTTCATAATATCTGACTATGGCCTCTAAATATGCAGATACTTCTAGAGATATTTGAGGGCCCTATGCCAATATACCTACCAGGGCCCTATGCCAATATACCTACCAGGGCCCTAGGCCAATATACCTACCAGGGCTCTAGGCCAATATACCAACCAGGGCCCTAGGCCAATATACCTACCAGGGCCCTAGGCCAATATACCTACCAGGGCCCTAGGCCAATATACCTACCAGGGCCCTCTTAGCACCAGCTTTTATAGAAATCAATTCTGGAAAAAAAGGGGGGGAGTGGATTGTAGTCACCTAGTTTGCCCGTCCACATTTTTAATGATCAATTCAATTAAAGACATGAGTTATTCGGACTTCATCTAATTGTACTGGTCTGTGCGATATGACCTGGTCAACACTGGTCACCGAGTTATTTCATTAAATAAACCGAAAAATTTCGTTTCCGTATTTGAGAGACGGAAGAAGGGAACGAAAAAAGAAATGTCCATCCGCCAGTTTTATTGATTTCAATTTAGAAGCAGAAAACAAACCATTTTCTTTTTATTTATAATTATCTCCAAAAGCAACAAATACCACAAAGATTAATGTGTAAAGGGAAGAGAAACAAAAAATGTCTGGTTTCTGGTGTTAAATATCAACAGTCTAAACAACAGTAGCGCCGAGAGAGCCAACACGGGCCCCCCCAGGGCAGGACATCATTGCGGGGCCCCTTAATAAACAATAAGTCGTGAAAAAATTGACATGGTCGGGGCGGCCGGGCCCCCTTACAGATGCGGGCCCCCCTGGCAATGACCCACCCTGCCCCCCTCTCGGCGTGCCTGCTTTAAAAACCCCCTTCCTGATGACTGTTCAGTTTCTGGTCGTTGAATGTGCTGAAGGCTGGAAATGACTAATGGCCCAACGTAGACCAACTTGGCACCACATAAGGTTGGGTGCTTTTATTTTTTAGCTAAACCTGATTCTAATTTTATTTTGGCTCTCAATTAGGAAACGCTAAGATGCATGGGCGCAACATGTAATCCAATATTACAAGATGTAATCCAACATACCACGGTGTAACCAAAAACATGTATTGATTCGTTGTTGTTTTTTTTAAAGGGGGGGTTGGGGGGGGTCCCAATTAATAATTTCTATAAAAGATGTAGGAAATGTTTATTGTGAATCAGTGACGTTAATTTATCATGGTAGCTGCGCGTCGTCGAGTCAATGCATATTAAACAACCAGTGTGACTGCAGCGCATTAGGGGACGGTTGGTGGGTAAAGCGCTCGACTGTCGACCTGCAGGTCCCTGGTTCGTTAGTGAATGTTTCAGGTCATGGTTAAAGTCCCCCCCCGCTACATCTACCGTGGTGCCTCCAAGGCCATTGCACTATGTGGGATGAAACAGGGGCACCGTAAAACAATCTCATAGGTGGTTAGGATGAGCTAAGAGATTTCATCTCGCCCTTACAGCGACGTCACACACGCTGTGACATATTTTTCATCTCTTCCTTACAGTGACGTCACACACACTGACGTATTAATCCTCTCGTCCTTACAGTGACGTCACACACACTGACGTATTAATCCTCTCGTCCTTACAGTGACGTCACACGCGCTGTGACGTATTATTCCCCTCGTCCTTGCAGTGACGTCACACACGCTGTGACGTAGTATTCGATGTTTCATCTTGTGACATCATCCTGCAGTAAAATGAACGGCTCCTGAAACAACCACAGGCTGTACTGTACATCCGTCTAACACCAGCAGGTGAAATGAAAGAAAGCACCATAACAGCGGTGGCACGGGGGATTTTCGAACCCACGGAGAGCTTACAGCCGCTGAACAAACAAAAAAACAAGACGATCGCATCTTTTGATTTGAATTAATTTATTGATATCTCAATAGGAGCGAATACACGTGGACAGCAACAAACAAATACAAACACACAAATACAAACGCTGCTCATGGATATTATTACAAACAGCACAAAGTTATTTTTAAAAACATGCACTCTCTCACACACACACACGCACGCACTCACACACGAATATTAAGCGAAACAAAACAAAAAAAGATTACATATCTGTTTATTCAAATCACAATCGCTACCTTTCTGCTTTACATTATCTGGGCTTATGTTGTCATTTTTCACATACTCACACGCATGCGCACACACACACACACACACACAAGCCCTTCTATTAAAAAAAAAACAACTCTTCTCACTTTTAGATCTGCTCGCACAAAAGAAACAAACTTTCTTGTCTCAGTTTAGATGACACACGAACCAGAAAAAAAAAAAAACAATGGGGTGTGTCAACTTTCAAAAAGCCATCTTTAAAAACAACATCAACAAAAGTAAAACAAAAACATCGCCTGTGACATTTTTTCCCCCCTGTCTGGTGGGTCAGTGTGACCTTTCCCCACGTGTGGAAGGAAATAAAACAACAACATCAATATGACGTCATTTTTTACATCACGAAATCTGACACGTGACAAAATTATTATCAACTGCACAGCGGGAGATGGAAGGGAGAGAGGGGGGGGGGGAAGGGGAGGGGGGGATGCATCATACCGACCCTGGCCGGGGATTTTACTGACCCAAATGTATAATCTCACAGTAAATGGAATTTATTTTTTGATGTTCAATGACCGGGAAAACAAACAAACAAACTTTTCCTAGAAATGTTGGGGGGGGGGGCGGCGCGACACGATGACGTCATCAATGAGGGGTTGGGTCGTGCAGAGGCCCCTGGGCATTAAGGCCACCTGACAGGGGAAAATAACAGTTTTAGGATGGCATCCCCCTCCTGATGCATTTTGCAGGAGGCCCCATCCCTCCCCACCCCCTCCCCCAAGCCGACGGCGACGCCTCTGGGTGCCACCCATGATTAAAAACTCCAATACACAAACAGAAGATGTCATCAAACACCCACACACGCAGAGACACACCAACACACAAACATACACGGTAACTGGACGCAGTAGCTGTGCTTCAGTGCAGAGAGTTCATCCCGGCGTAGGGGTGACTAGCGCCCACCTCCGCCGCCCTGGGCCTGCGGGTCCACGTTTGTCATGATGACCATCATGATGATGAGTGGCACCAGGTACATCCACTGAAATAGATCGAAATGAGAGGAGCACGTTAAGCGAGGGGCGTACAGCTAGACACAGGGTACCAGTAGTGGTAGCGGTCTATTTAACTCAATATTACATGATATAACCCAATATTACATGATATATCCCAATATTACACGACGTATCCCATTACATGTATTGGTCATTAGCTACACTCTGTATTATAACCTAACTGTGTCTGTAGCTTGATATTTCATTTAATCTCACCCCCCCCGTCTCCCTCACCCCCAAACCCCACAGTACAAAACGTTGTTCAGTGTATGTTTGAGTCGTGTAGCTACAGTGTATGTTTGAGTCGTGTAGCTACAGTGTATGTTTGAGTCGTGTAGCTACAGTGTATGTTTGAGTCGTGTAGCTACAGTGTATGTTCGAGTCGTGTAGTTACAGTGTATGTTTGAGTCATGTAGCTACAGTGTATGTTTGAGTCGTGTAGCTACAGTGTATGTTCGAGTCGTGTAGTTACAGTGTATGTTCGAGTCGTGTAGTTACAGTGTATGTTTGAGTCATGTAGCTACAGTGTATGTTTGAGTCGTGTAGCTACAGTGTATGTTCGAGTCGTGTAGTTACAGTGTATGTTCGAGTCGTGTAGTTACAGTGTATGTTTGAGTCGTGTAGTTACAGTGTATGTTTGAGTCGTGTAGTTACAGTATATGTTTGAGTCGTGTAGTTACAGTGTATGTTTGAGTCGTGTAGCTACAGTGTATGTTCGAGTCGTGTAGCTACAGTGTATGTTCGAGTCGTGTAGTTACAGTGTATGTTTGAGTCATGTAGCTACAGTGTATGTTTGAGTCGTGTAGCTACAGTGTATGTTCGAGTCGTGTAGTTACAGTGTATGTTCGAGTCGTGTAGTTACAGTGTATGTTTGAGTCATGTAGCTACAGTGTATGTTTGAGTCGTGTAGCTACAGTGTATGTTCGAGTCGTGTAGTTACAGTGTATGTTCGAGTCGTGTAGTTACAGTGTATGTTTGAGTCGTGTAGTTACAGTGTATGTTTGAGTCGTGTAGTTACAGTATATGTTTGAGTCGTGTAGTTACAGTGTATGTTTGAGTCGTGTAGTTACAGTGTATGTTCGAGTCGTGTAGTTACAGTGTATGTTTGAGTCGTGTAGTTACAGTGTATGTTTGAGTCGTGTAGTTACAGTGTATGTTTGAGTCGTGTAGTTACAGTGTATGTTCGAGTCGTGTAGTTACAGTGTATGTTTGAGTCGTGTAGTTACAGTGTATGTTTGAGTCATGTAGTCACAGTGAACAAGCGATACTTTGTAACCGTATTCACACATCTTACGACCACAGGCAATCAATTTAAATATTTCAGTTTCGTGTTTACACACAAAGGTAAACTCGAAAAAAAATATATTACAGTACTAGGAATGAAAACATTTGGTTGTCAGCATGGAGGGATGGGGGGTGGGGTAATCAGTGATGCGGAAGTTTGATTTAGTTTACTAATGAAAACAAATTAAGGGGGGAGGAGAGGAGGAGTGATGCTTGAGCCAGTGGTCAAGTTCCTTTGACCAGTCCACCACTGCATTCAACACATGCATTCAAATGTTTCCCCATCCATAATACATACAAACATATGGTGTACATACTGACACACGAAACCAACACAAACACATCAGTAAACGAGATATAAACAGACAAACTCGTGCACCGCTTCATGCTCACACACACACACACACACACAGACGTAAATGTCAACAAACGACATCTACGTGTAATGTTTACACACACACACTCAGACTTCAGACTAAACAGACACACACAGTTCGTATTCATTCACAGCCAAGATGAACCGTGTTTATGTTGTTTGTTTTTCCGTCGTCCCCTACAGCATCCTACACTGACCACAGGGCAGACACACACAAACAAGGCAAACCTATGTTCATTATGAAAGACTTTGTATTGTGCATCCCCCTCTCTCTCCCCTTTACGCCAACATCCCCCCCTCTGAACCTCCACCCACATCCGCTGTCAGTTTCATAGCAGTGTGGGGTGGGTGTGGGGTGTGAGTGTGGGGATGGGGGCTGCACCATCGCCGTCCGTCATTCTAACGTCGCCTAGCAACCATCTGGCCGTTGCCATATCATCGCCATTCACAAGTTAATTACCGGCGTCCAACATCGGGTCGTTATCTGGACCCATGGACAGTCTATCAGACACATTTGATGACAGACACAGATAAACAAATATATGTATACATACATACATACATTGAGACAAGGGAGGGGGCGAGCGAGGCAGCGTCTTTATGATATGTCAACAAAAACTGCAGTCACTCTCAAGCAAGGTGCGCAGATGTTTCTTTGTTCTATTTTTAGTTCTGGGGGGGGGGGTCAAAGACCTGATCCGTGAATGAATGGAAGTGTTCATGGATTACACACACACACTTCTTGTAAACATAGACACATACAATCAAACACGCTGGTCACGTTCAAACGGCATATAGAGCTCGGTGCGACAGTGGGTGGGGGGGGCCCAGACAAAAAGTCAACAAATGACAAATGTCAACAAATAAAACATGTCGACAAATTGCAAATGTCGACAAATGAAAAATGTCAACAAATGACAAATGTTGACAAATGACCAAAATGTCGTTCACTAACTAATGTCGCGGTCGTCAACAAACTGCACAATGACAAAGATGCTTCGAGAGAATGTCTCCCTCGGAATAGAATCAAATAATTCAGATGGTTAAAAAAAAAAGTGGCGGGGGAAAAAGAAAATTAACATTGTTCCGTAACCAGAAGTTATTAGGACGTTCGTCGAGTGAAAAACAGATGACGGCGTTACAAGGACGTTTGGAACAAATCAAAACAAAACGTCGTTAACTGAAGCAACAACAACATTGACATCACAGACAAAGCCTGGCAGACGATATGCACGCCCACCTCCCCGCCCACGCAATGCGAGACAACTCTGTAAGTGAACCTCCCCCTCCCAACAATGCAAAGTTGAAAACACTTAGTAGGTTCAATGTTTCAACCCGGGGGGGGGGGGGCACACTGGCTTCGTAGTTTGTGGGCCGGACCAAGATCAGACTGTTGGAGTGCTGACACTGACGAGTAGAAATTAATAACGGCCAGATCTGTTACTTCCCTCTGGAACAACGAGTGGCGGACCGCCGGATCGAACCGTTGGGCGGGGCCGCGTTGGGCCCGCGGACCACGGTTCACCCGTGGCTGTTTTAACTCTGCAGTTGTATGCGCGTGGCGTTGTTTACGTCGATTCCCTTGTGATTGTTGTTTTACCCGATGTGGACAATGCAGTTAGATTCTGAGGCGGGTGGTGGGGGGGGGGGGGGAGAGAGGGGTGTCGGGGCGACAGTCAGGAGAAAGAAGATGTGAGACCCAGGTAACTAATAAATCACGCTAAGTACTTTGTCAACCGACAGAAACATTTCAACGTAAATATTCTCCACCAGAATCCTCGCCGAGTACGGGGGGAGGGGGCGCTTGTCAGAGTTTAGCGGAACGGTTGTCGGACACTGTAGTGTCCGGTGGCGGACTTTGGGAGTGACGACCAGGGCCGCCGCATCGGACACGGCGCCTCAAAGGGGGTCCCACAAACACACACACACACTAAGATACATAAACACACATAAACACCAGGCGGATGTTGTAAGCCAACTAAATAGAGTCCAGTGGACAGAGTACAGCGGGCGTACAGTGGATAGAGTACATCAGACAAACAGTGGACAAAGTACAGCGGACATAATGTGGACATAGTACAGCGGGCATACAGTGGACATACAGTGGACAGAGTAAAAGGGGACGTATAGTGGACAGAGTACAGTGGACACACAGCGGACAGAGTATTTCTGAAATGTTATGGACTAAATGCTGAAGTGTACAAAATACTGCTGACACCGACAAAATTCTTCAGACCTGACAGACATCAGTAATTGTTTAAACCTCCCTCCCCCCTCCCGCTTCCCTAATCACCAAACACAGATAGACGTCACTGTTGGGAGATAACCCAGTGATCTGATCAGATTCCAAAAGTGTGTGGAGGCACGGTCACGTGCACAAACTCAAAAAGATACAGACGACACTCAGTGTGCATCATACCCACGTGGTCAATGTTACTGTTCATGATCCATTCCCCCCCCCACCCTCAGTATCTGGATAGTAGAAAACAGTTGGGGCCGTGAGGAGAGGTTCCAACGTTAAAACTGCGCACAACGTCCGTGTCATGTTGCGCACAACGTCCGTGTCTATGTTGCGCACAACGTCCGTGTCATGTTGCGCACAACGTCCGTGTCTATGTTGCGCACAACGTCCGTGTCATGTTGCGCACAAAGTATGGGTTAGGTGTACGAATTTTGAGTTTGTTACTTTACATCTTTGGTTCTAACGTAAGATAACGAGCAGACGACAGTGAATCACGTGGTTTTCTTTTTTCCATCTTGAAACGCGATTAAAGAAAAATGTCTAAACTTAACAATTATCAAATTCTAGAGAGGAGAGTTGGCCACCTCTAAACCACAAACACACACACACATACATACACACAGCCACATTGACACACTCGGGACTTGTTCTAAACATTCAACACGGCGGCCATGGATGAATGGGGAAGGGGGGGGGGGACACGAGTCACGTGTCACTGCTGCGAGACAGAAGTGTTCGATTGTTTGTTCAGCCTCGTTTTTCCCCGCCAATCTCTTGTTGCGTCTCTTACGTCACAGACATGAACTCAAGTTAATTTCTTCCAGATTTATTTCCGGAAACGGTGGTGGCCATCAAAGCGCGGTAAGTCAAACGTGAAAGGTCAAGTGACATGAAAAGACACCAAATGTTTTGAGAGTCAGCACAAGAACGCGTGACGCTAACACAGTCTAACACAGACAGGGGTCAAGTGCGGCCCGCGGGTAAAATTGTGGGGCAATGAACTGCCTAATCCGGCCCGCGATTTAATCCCCCCAACCCGCTGGTTGACACCAAAAAGGGCGTATATGATGAATCTATTTTAGCGCCCCCCTCACAACTAACCTCTTTGATACGGGCTCTTTTGTCAAATTTGAGAACCCGTTGTGGCCTGCGATGAAAAAGTTTGCCCACCCTTGGTCTAAGCCATGAAAGATATTCTAAAACGGCCAGAGATGGTGCTGGTCTGAGTACACGGTTATAGTAAGTTATACTTACCAACGTCTGTACAACGACTGTGAAAACAACACAAACACACACACACACACACAACATATTCAGAGCTACTTACACATACTAATATTATTCATATTTCAACACCCGATGACGTCATTAAGAATGGCGCATTCAACTAATCCAGAAGCGACTACCACATCCATATGTATTTAATACTTCCTCAATATATGATGACGTCATTGTTGTTGTTTTGTTCCCCGGCCAATGATGGAATAGGACACTGCCGAGTGACTTCAAGCGAGAAAATGAAATTTTCACTTCACCGGACAATTGACCAAAGTACTGCAGACAGTTTTTATCGAATCAGATTTTTTTTTTTGGTTTATAATCATTATAAAAGACGGTAACGTTGGCGATCGTCCTGTTTTTATTGTCCACGGCTGGGCGGGTGTAACCTTCCCTCACAACGTGAAAGAATTGAGACAATCAAATTCTAAACATGTACACAACTGGGCCATTCACACACACACACACACGCACACACATTTTCAACACAAACGTGTCAAACTACACAAGAGGCGGGGGGCTGGCTCAAGCTAGCCATGGGGCCCATCCCCAACAACTGGGGGGGGGACCCCTGATCATACACCTACCAATCGCCAAATCATTTTATACAAAGGGGTCCTCCTCTCCCCCCCCCCCGTGGAAAATGGCCAGGCGTCACTCTGCGGCGGCCTTGCGAGTGTTTAACCTGACGTACACCTAAATAAAGTGCCAACCATAATCTAATCTCTGCCCTCTCTAAGATTAGCGCGTGATCGCGCGAACACATTACACCAGAGCTCGCACACGTTACACCAGAGCGCGCACACGTTACACCAGAGCGCAAACATGTTTCCTCTTCAGCTGCGCACTAAAAAAATATAACTTTCTTTCCGAAAGTTGCGCAAAGGCCAAACATCTTTCTTGGCGGTAAGGGGCGTCGAAAAAATTTACAGGGAACAATGGATGACGTAGTTGTCCCTGAGATCAAAAAGGTCAGGGTCGTACAAGGTCTGGGCATGAGAATGGGCGTTAAGGATGCCCAGTAAAATTCAACGACAAGTTCGGAAGTTGCGATGTCTCGTGATGTTGACATGTTAAAAACGTCAGCCTGTGGCGGCTGTTGTGACGTTCAGTTTCCTCCGGCATTAAGACTCCCGCCGATGACGTCAGCCGAGTATCAACTGAATGACAGGGACTGCAATTACGAGCAAAATCTTCTGAACAGGTTTGAATTGAACCACCCTCCACCCCCACCCTGCCTTCAACATCAAGAAGAGCCAATCAAAGACTTTGAAAGCGGTTGTTTAAACACCCCCCCAACCACCACCACCACCACGGCCCCACTCCGGTTGAAATGAAAGTTTGTCATCATTAAAGACAGATCGAAGCCAGCCCCCCCCCCCCCCCGGGCGACGCGGTTCCTGTGTACTGTCACATGATGACGGGAGGAAAGGGGGGGGGAGAGGGGGGACCCATTAATTCAAAGACAACACAATTACATGTCAGCAGATTTACTCGTCGGTGGATATGACAGCTGAGACAGCCTGACATGCTTGTTTTTTTTTTTGTGGCAGTGTGAGCGACGACACGGCGTGCAGCGAACTGCGTAAACAGACAAACAGATAAATGGAAGAACGGTAAAAATAAAACTATACAAAAAATATTTAAAAAAAAACACACACACAGGCTTTCTGAAAACAAACAAAAATAAAAAGGTATACAACGCACTATCAGAGTTTTCACATGTCTCGGAGAATAAATCTCGTGGTGGGGGCGATGTAGCGAGTGAGATTCACGTGGCACACACGATTTATATTCATAGTGATGATGACATTGTTTTTACTTTCACTCTTTAGTGCAGAGTAAATGATATTTTTTTGGAAAAACCCGGAAATCTGCATCCCCATGAGACGACTCTCCCCCCCCCCCCCCCGGGTCTCTCTGCAAATCATTTAAACGGTTGTTGTTGTTTTCCCGCCAACAGTAAATTAGATTGTATACCCCCCACCCCTTTCTTTTTCGTGAAATAATTACAAAAAAAAAATTGATAACAAAATTTTAATGAAAATAGAAACATGGACGACATAAAGTGTTCACAAAAAACATAATAATACGGTTTACTACGCAGTAACTACACAATGTAACTGTTACGGGTCCTTTTCTTCTTTTATTCCATACATGTTACGTGCTCTTTGGTTATGCTCTATAAACGTCTCAGGCGCTTTGGTTTACGTTATGAGTTGTGCGTTTTAATTCAAACGTAGAAATGTCAATTTAGCTTAATGTCTGTCTGTTTCACTCTTATTTGCTCACTCCTTTGTCACAACTCAAAAACCAATCAAACTCGATGCGTTGTTGGTACAACGATTTATTTACATAAATGTACATCAGAATACAACAAGTCCATAAACGAATACACATTTAAATCCACAGTAATTTGCTCTGCCTCAACTCTGACTAACTACAATTCCTGTCCCTAAAACTCTCGTCACTAGATCTCTCGTAACTATCTCTATCTTCTAACTCTCGTCCAAGCTCCTCTCTTAACTTCTCCTAACTAACTAATGTCCGAATCCAGTCCCTATTTATACCTCTAGCGTCCGTGCCCTAATTTCCCTAAGTACGTCACAGTCTCCTCAGTATTGTCCTAACTATCTAATCTTTATAGGAGCGTCATCTGGTCGTCATTGATACCCTACTAGCCTGTCCGACGCCGCCTCCTGGTCTTCACACCTTTGCTGTCTACTATTCTATTGTTTCCCAACTTGTCACCTTGTCACTATTATTCGTGTTAATCCTAATTCTTAGATATCTATTATATTCAAACGTCGAAGGGGATTGTCTCAGTCTCTACATCTACTTTAGCTCGTCACAGTAACAAACCACTGTAGGACTGTGTATCTCATTAAACAATTGTCTTCAATGACATAAAATAGAAAAGTAAACACCATTATATGACGGCATGTGTGTGTGTGTATGTGTATTCTGTGGCAAAGCCTGTCCTACCAAGTTTGCGTGAAATAATTTCACATTTTCAACATCACAAATAATTCACAAAATTCGGTCACCGTGCGCATCACCGAACAGAAACACAACGTGTGAGAGCGCCATCTACGTGGGAAGTCTTTTACTTTACGATGCCATGACATCCAGACATCGGTCTGTTAAGGTTAATCCCGAGCTAAACTCCGCCAGACAAATTTTCTTTTCCTCAAAACTCGCAGTTAAGTGCTGCCACGACAGAAGGAGTAAGGTAATAGTGGGAGGAGGAGAGGAGAGGAGAAAGGAAATCAAAAGGAGGTTGAGACTGACCAGGCCCAACAGTTAATTTGGAGGACCGGGGGGAAGGAGGGAGTAAGGTAGGAAAACAGCTTTGAAAGGTTCTGTTGAGGACAAGTTCAGCGACAGCAAGTCCCATAACTCTGAAGTAAATGACGTCATGCAAAATAAAAAGGAAAAAAAAGGGGGGGGGGGAGAAACGATAAAAGCGCGGGGAAAATAAAAAAACACAAAACATGAAAATGAAATGAATAAACAGACAAAATAAAAACAACTGTTGAAGTACATACACATTGTCAGTTGTGCGAAAGCTGATGAACCCAAAACTGTTGAACAGATCTTTTTGGTAAGGAGCGACATGAACGTGACAGGCAGTCAAACAGACAAACACACGCACTCACAGTCGGATCAAAACTTTGAAGGGATTGGGAATCGCGAACCAGATCAGATGTCTTTCAGATTTCATTGCGCTCTTGGTTAAAAAAAAAAAGAGATTAGCAGCATTGCATATTTGTATTTTATTTTTACGCTTTTTAGGGTTAAAAAAAAGTATTTAGAGCTTGTAGCAAATAGAATAGTTGATGTAGTTACAGCTCACATAGTGCAAAACGAAAAACTTAAAAAAAAAAAAAATCAATATTTGTTACACTTTATACTTTTACTGTACAAGAATATGGCGGGCAATACTGAAAAAAACCAATCTTCAGAACTAAGCACATCTTTGAACCGGTATCCTGACAAAACCCCCACGGACAAAACCCCCAGCGGACAAAACCCCCACTTGACCTCTCCCCTATTTTTGTTATAAAATCTATTATTTGGCCCTCATTTTTGTTTTAAAATGTAATATATAATACCTGGATGAAAATATATATAAAAATATGTATATTAAGGGAATTTTTTTTCAAAGTACCCCATTAGCCCGTCGAGTCACAGTGGTCAAAAGTCATTCTCCTGTTAACTTTACATCAACAGGCAAGTTATCTACCAAGATAAAAAAACAACAAAATTAACGGTTTTAGCCCAAGGTCAATACTGACCGTATCCTAATTCTACCTTTTAATTCTCGCGCCAGACACACATTTTATAGCAGACGGTAAAACAAACAGCATAAGAACCACAGTGGTCGAAAGCCAATCCTTTATTTAGGTAAAACAGCATAGAGACACGCCTAATGACAGACTGTGTTGACAGACATGACATCTCTTATATCGAAAAATTTTTCCCTTAGCCCATGGTCAACTTTGTATACATAGAAGTATTATTAATATTGACTTATATTCAATCTTAATATTTTGGGGGTTTTGTCCGCTGGGGGTTTTGTCCGCTGGGGGGTTTGTCCTACACTCCTTTGAACCAGCGCTAAACTTCAGACGACGTAATCTCTTTCCGCTATTTACCTCTTTGTATGAACATGATTTAAAAAAAAAAGGTAAATAACTTCGGGCTGTATAGAAGTTTGATTGACTGACAGAAGTTTGATTGACTGACAGAAGTTTGATTGACTGACAGAAGTTTGATTGACTGACAGAAGTTTGATTGACTGACAGAAGTTTGATTGACTGACAGAAGTTTGATTGACTGACAGAAGTTTGATTGACTGACAGACACACTGTTGTCAACGTGAGTACACAAATATTTGAAATTTCTCATCGATTGAGCTTACAGCAGTTGGTGATATCTGATTCCAAATTTCCCAAAACAAAAACTACAGAGAATCTGTCAACCGCCAGACAAAGTGACTTGCCTCTATTTAGGGGCAGTGGGTTCTCGGCCCAAGGCACCGTTTGTTCTAAATGAGTGCATTTGATTGTAATAATAAAACTGGTATCGACTGGTGCAGACATGAACACGTTTAGTTCCAAAACTGTCACCTAAAACAGAGGTTTTCAACCTGTGGTCCGCGGACCCCTGGGGGTCCGCGAGGAGCTTCAAAGGGGTCCGTGGGTAAGTCAAGGAAAGTAGTGATTTTTCTTGTTTAAAGTATTGCTTGGTTTGGTTAATTGGTTAGCTTTTACCTAAAATAAATACTAGATATGCCCATGTTTCAGGAACAGACAACAATGTGCAGAATTGAAAACTTTGCTGGTATTTCCTTATATTTTTGTCTGAAGTCTGAACTAGACTGCATACTACATGTCCTTGTGCAATGAGTTTTTTGAGTCATGTCATCTTGGCAATATTTCTTACTTACTGAGCTCTGACATCACTGTTAAAACATCCGGATCTGCACAAGCGTGTGTATTGTTGAAAAATAGTCTGGTTAATCAGTGGTTACAATTATTATAAACCTAGATTGGCCTAGAAATAATCTTAGACAAAAGTTTTTGATATCCAATTGCTGGTATACACTTTGCATATTAAATAAAAATGACACCCACAGATTGTTTTGGTTCGAAGCAGATTTTTCGTAAGTTGTTAATATGAAAGTAGGTCAGAGCGATAATATGGATTTTTCGCTAACGCATCGATGAAACAGTGCGAAATTCTAGCCATGAACCTATCATGATGTTCTGTTGCCATGTGACTTGCTTATGTGACAAATACTTTTTAAAATGTTAATAAGCAATTCAAAATATTTCATAATATTTGTATTTGTTTTATCAGAGTAGTCGAATTAATTTTAAAATGTGAGTTTTCGTCATCAGAATGTGAAATATTTTTACAGATAAATTACTTCCTCTTACTCTCTCTACTCTGAAACTTTGTCTCTACTTTTTTCCCCCTGTAAGATTCGAGTCAGAGGGACTAAACTGTTTTTGGTCATTTGTTTATCAATATTTGTAAAAGTAAACTGTCCAAGCCTAGCATGGATAAATTTGTGGAGAGGAAAACTGACCAGAACCTGGGAGATTCTGATGATCGAGAATATATACCATTCGGCTTCACCGCAGTGGTAACCGAGTTAACCAACTTCTTTATGTTGTGTGATGCAATATTATCGGGCGATGCGTTGAAGCCTGTGAAATTGAGGTGTCATTTGACCACAGTAAAGTTCGAAACTTGCCAGTAAAGCGAAGGAATACTTTGAGAGGCAGAAAGAGCTCTATTTGAAACAGAATGGCAAACTGATGGCCTGCACTACTGTGAACGAGAAAGCTCTTCGAGCGTCGTATTTGGTCGATACAAGTTGATAGCATTGCGAATAGCGCGCTCCAAAAACCTCACACAATTGTACAAGAGATAATTATACTGGCAGCAGTTGACATGTGCGAAGTCTTTCTAGGAAAGGAATACAGTCAAAAACTGAAAGTCATACCACTGTCTGATAACACAGTGAGCAGACGAAATGCCGAGAAGTCAGAAGATGTTCGCTGCCAACTGATTGCACGTCTTCAGCATCTCAGACTCCCATTTCAGCTTCACGAAAGTACAGACATTGCAAATGCAGCCAAATTGTTGGTCTATGTTCGATACTGCTGGGAAGGTGAAGTTGTAGAAGACTTTTTCTTCTGCAAGTTGCTGCCGGGGTGCACAACCGGTGAAGCACTTTCCCGTATACTTGATGCATTTTTTGAAGAATCAGGACTGGCCTGGACACAATGTGTTGGCATTTGCACAGACGGCGCTGCTGTGATGAATGGTCGTTAGTCTGGTTTAGTCGCACGAAAGAAACAAGCAGAGCCTCACATAGTATCAACCCACTGCGTGATTTACAGCGGCAAAGGAATGAATGAAGATATTGCTGTTGTGTAAAACAGGCACAGCCTTACCACTGAACAGAAAACTGAGTAACATACATACCACTAGAATAAATGCTTTGTGATTGTTTCATTTTTTGGGTAGATAGCTATTTATATGAAAAATTACTTGTACATGTTTTGCGCGTAACTTAGGCTAGGCCTACCGTTTAGCATAATTTAAGACATATTATGGGCGCCTTTGGCTATGGGGGTTCGCCACCCGGGCTTGGAATGTCTTTGGGGTCCACAGCATAAAAAAGGTTGAAAAATCTGACCTAAAATATGTATATAAATTTCATCAATTGATTAAGTTTTCTGAATCGCTAATCTTAACGACAGAAAAACCAACCAACAAAAGAAAACGTTAATTCAGTGGGAGCCACAATGCGCCACCCCACCCTTGTGTCGGTCAATGGAAAGAAGAGCCAACAGGAGTTGCGCGGCTTGTTATTGCTTATTTACAACACGGTGTAAATTTAAAAGAAAAAAATGTTTCCATAAAAGTTTCACTGCGTACGCCGTGACAAGTGCCGGTGTTGGCAGAAATTGGAAACCATTAACTCGGTCAAGTGCAAGTTGTTTTTTTTTAGGGTGACAGTGAACAGGGTACACCGCCACGCGGCCATGACGTTATTTGTCAATAAATCATCATCATCATCACTTTGAGCTACAAGGGGGAAGTCAGCGACAGCGGTGTGGTGGGTCATGGACACAAAAAGGGGGGCGGGAGAGGGGTGGGGAATGTATTGTCAGGGGACATGACTCTCCCACACCGGGGCATCAAAGTGTCATTAAGCGAAAACACCGAGTTGGCTGGAACAAAGTAAAACGAATATAAAAATAAACGGACAAGGTTCGTGTCGGTGGTTGTTGCAGTCAATGGTCCAGATGAATGTTGCGCCGGATACTTGTGGTGGTGTCGGTAGTTGTTGGCAGTCCATGGTCCAGATAAATGTTGATAGTCGATTGTGTGCAATGGCTAATGGAGGCAACACGGGGGACATAAGAAGGGAACCGGGATTTGAGCTCGTAAACAGAGCTGCCGCCAGCTAATTTTTGGCCCAAGACAATCTCCACAAAATTTTGGGCCTTTCTGATTGCACACACCGATAGTTGAATCATTATTACATCAGATTACTGTACCCAGAGGGGCCCCGCCGCTCTAGGGCAGGGGAACATGACGTGTTCGGTTTAAGACGCCCCATGGTTTATACCGCAATACAGTGATATACACTGCTATATACAGCTCCACATTACTGTATACTGCATTGCACTTGTATATACACCGCTATACGCTGTTATATACCTCTATACACAGCTTTATACTGGTGTATACTGTGACACAATGATGTGTACTGTTTGTTCTCTACACTGCTATACACAGCGAACCACCGCCATATTATAAAGTGCATTACTATGCATTACTGTAATCTGCTGCTTGCTGCAATACACTGCTATGCACTGCTTCATATTGCTGCTACACACAGCTGTCAGTCATAATGCTATACCGTGGTGGTGAACCTTTTTGGGACCGCGTGCCCAAAATTTAACCAACCCCCCCCCCAACCCGCTCCACTTATTTATAGCAAAAAGTGCCAACACTCCAATTAAAATTAAAGAAAAGTGATATTTTAGTCGCGTGCCGACTGATGGGTCTCTGCGTGCCGACTGATGGGTCTCTGCGTGCCGGCTGTGGCACGCGTGCGATAGGTTCGCCACCACCACTGTGCTGCTCACTGCCATTGACTGCTATATATATATATATATATATATATATATATATATATATATACACCGATTCAATAAGTACATTTAGTACATGAACGATTAGATAGCTTTGATTGGATACAGAGCCACCTTGATATTTAACACTGACCAGACTTATGTACAGATGTAAGGGGGGGGGGGCTGCACCCCAGATGATGTTGAAATAAAGGATTGGGGGGGTGGGGGGAGGGAGAAAAGAAGAAGGACTTCAAGGAAATCCCTTTCTTTTTAATCAGGAGGAAAACTTTAGACTGTAGATGAAAGTAAGCAATACACACTGACTGTATACAGATGACCATTCCCACCTTTTTTCTAATCTGCACCAGGGGGAGGGAATACATCTCTGTTCCTATATGTCCATCTAAATGGAACATCGCCCATGTTTACTTCTTTTTTTTTACTGCATGCTTTGTTTTCATTGTTGAATTGTTTACTACTGAATTTTTTTTTTTACTGTTGACATTTTTACAATTGAATTTTATACTGTAAAATTTTGAACTATTGAATTTTTCACGCTTGAATTACGTATTGTATTATTTTTCGATTTTGAATTTTCGTACTTTTATAAGATCCCCCCCTCCCCTCAGCCCCGTAGCGTGAAAATTCTACAGGAGGGGCCAGGCATTCTACAGCATGGGCCTGGTAATATATTTTACTAAGTAGAACAAATAAGCAGGGGGGGGGCAGACAAAACGCAGGGGGCCGGTCCCCCGGGCTCCCCCCCCCCCGCACGCTACGGGCCTCCACTCTCCGTAACATTCTCGATTCACTGAATTCATTAGCAGAGAAAGAGACAGGTGGATCCATGGTGAACACACACACACACACACACACACACACACACGCAGTCCCACACCTTGAAACGTGAGTTGTTTCTGTTATGAACATTGATCTGTGGGTTGAAACGGGAAACCTTTATGTGTCTATAGAATATGTACAAATGCTCAACTAGGGACATGGGGATCGATACAACTTTGACTCACGCCAAATGACTGGCCACAAGGTATCCAGTGGAACGGACTTCGATCAAAAACCGAAACAGACGACGACCAAAACTCTCAAACCCAGCTCACGTGTATGTGAAATTTGAATGCAACGTTTCAGGTAATGACGTTTGTTATTTTGTAGTATTATTGAATGAATGAGCGTTTGGCTCTAAAGAAAACAAGAGAGCAAGTCACGACGTGAAAATGTCGTCACAAGTTTGTAAAGGACATTGGGAATAGCCCCCCCCCCCCTTGGTTTCCATGTAAAACAGTAAATAATGTTCCTTAAAATAAGAACAGACATCAGCGCTCTGAGATAATTTATTCAAAGTATTAAGCGGTGAAAAAAAAATATTCAAAGAAGAATAAAACACATAGCTGTGTGGCGAGATTGTTTAGCCAGGACAAAATCCGAAGCCAAAATAAGACAAAAGAATCTTTCACCAGGCTTAACGTTATTAGCTCTGATCGGATTAAAACGTCTCATTGAAACAACACAAAAGTGAATAGTATAAAGTAAATATTGATATCAGATTTAAACCCACATTGATGTGACAGTATGTGGGGAAGTTGGTATAAGGTTACGTCCTGTGTCACAAGAACTGTGATTTAAAGTAAACCTATTACAGCTTTACAATAATGAGTTACGTCTTCAGTCAGAAATCTGCGATTTAAAAGTAAACAGACAACAGCTTTGCAGTAACAAGATCACGAGTTGTAAATTAAAAAAAACCAATGGTTTAGCGTAAACCAGCGGTACCAGAGTGGGTGGCGGACAAATATTAACTTTATAATATAAGAATGAAGAACTTTTTTTCTACTGTTGTAAATGTGCAAACATAAAATGGAGATCTGTATGTCTACAGTTAATGACGTTAATATTTTCCTCCTTTTTACCTTTACATTTTTTTTCTTTGCGTGAGGATCGCGAAACCAATTCTTGAGGCGGCTCGCGAGACCCAAACTGATGTCGCAGTGGGGGTGCAAAGGGTAAAGCCAGTGATGTAAACAGATTACAGCTTTACAACAAAGGCTGGTGAGCTGTGACTTAGTAAAAAGCGATTACAAGCGTTCACAACCATTGTAAGTCATGCTTCTTATACTGGCCGATACTGTGGTCATGTATAAGGAAACGGTCACTCCGAATGACCAGTGCGTCTGATCGCACAGCCAAGTCCATCAACATAACATACATCGGCCTGTGGTCAGCGGACAAGACCACCGTTTTCACAAACATACACACACACAAAATCACCAAGACGTAACCCATCAGTGTAACAACCAGCGATAAAACGTTTGACCCATCCAAACGAGCGCGCTCACCCCCCCCCTCCACCCCCCGTCCCAGCCCAACTTGACCACGACTTCCTTCCACCCTCCCCGTCCCGCTGTGCCAGGCTGTCATGCCAGCGGCAAACTGAAGAGGTGCGAGAGAGAGAGAGAGAGAGAGAGAGAGAGAGACGGGATATGGAGAGTGAGGTAAACAATACGACTCATGACGTGCCACACACTGTAAAGAAAAGTTTCTGGACTAGCTGCACCTACAGGGTCCCGTCCATCTCTCTCTATTTTTGGATTATTCTGGACTTTAAAAAAAAATAACAGCCGTGAGGTGAGCACTTCACTTGGTCACTATACACTCACTCACACACGCGCGTCTTGTTGTTCTCTGCGTCCACACGGAGTGATACGTTCTGAGATTTACGCGCGTTTGGCTTTTGTTTAAAAGAGAGACTTTTTGTGTGAAATGAAGGTAAATATATGAAGGTGTATATATGTAATTATAGAGTCAGATTTCACCATGGTTATCATAAGGTTGTGATTGGTTGTATTCATTGGAAGCTATCAGCCAATGAAAAAAAAAAAAGGAAGATGAGTGACGGTTTCAGCTGACTTGGTTTTTATTATTATTGTTACTTCTTCGGAACAATGTATTTCCGTGTAATCAATACGGAAGCATGTATTATCATTATAATTATTAACTAGCTGTACCCTGCAAAACCTTTGCATAGAGTTATATCCCCTCAGGCTAGATCGGTAGGGTAGGTTATTTTTGGTTTCGGGCAGATCCGATTTTTTTCAGGATTGTACTTTACTGTTGTATTAATTCTTTACTTTCGATTTTAACGCAGAACCCTAATCGCTATTATATTATTAATGATATGTGTTTATGGGGATTCGTATGCAGCGGCCGCGTGTCACTGCGAGCCTCCTGTGACATATTAGAAAGGTGTGTCACATACGTGTGAGACACGCGAATTGCGCTGTGTCCTCCAAGTGAAACGACACGCTCTGGCTCAACACATTTTTGGTTTTTCTGGTTTGGCTGAGATGTATAGGAAATTATTTTAATGGATAAAATTTAATGACACTTCTGGACTTATAACTTCTAACTGTCACTGCGAGCCTCCTGTGACATATTAGAAAGGTGTGTCACATACGTGTGAGACACGCGAATTGCGCTGTGTCCTCCAAGTGAAACGACACGCTCTGGCTCAACACATTTTTGGTTTTTCTGGTTTGGCTGAGATGTATAGGAAATTATTTTAATGGATAAAATTTAATGACACTTCTGGACTTATAACTTCTAACTGGCCCTAGGTCATCGTGGTCGAAACCGCCGCTGGTCAGTTCCACAGGTGAGGTGCATATAATATCTAACTGGCCCTAGGTCATCGTGGTCGAAACCGCCGCTGGTCAGTTCCAGAGGTGTGGTGCATAATATAATGTCTAACTGGCCCTATGTCATCGTGGTCAAATCGCCAGTGGTCAGATCCATATGTGTGGTGCAAATGTCTAGCTGGCCCCTAGGTCATCGTGGTCATCAAACCACCAGTGGTCAGTTCCATATACGCGTACAATGTTTGCTAGCGTGTCAGGCTTATGACGACACGACAACAGACACATTGTTGACAACGTAACGCACCACACAGCGGCGGCTGACAGTTGTGGGGGCGGGGCGGGGGGGGGGGTTATTATTTAAAGGGATAAAAAAAAATATGCCTGGCTGTTCTGCCGACCCGTTATTGTTGAGCCGTCAGCGCCTTGTCGGCGTGGCAGGGCGCGCCGGTTTACATACCTGGCGGGGGAGGGGGGTGCGAGTTACACCGTGTCCACCTTTGAGCCGTAAAGATTAGGGCGTCAGGTTACCTACCCCACTACCCCCACCCACAATAATAAAAAAAAAGTTAGGCCAAACGGGCCATCGGGGCAGATGAAGTGTAGAATTCATCTGTTTGTGTAACCTCGGCATATGAAGGGATTGTGTGGTTAGCACAACGCTCAGTCGCCTTTACTTCCCCGACTTAAGTCATTTAAAGCTGGATGGACTTGTGGGACGACTTTGAAACAATTTTCACCTGGAAATATTCCCATGGTTCTCACCGAGGATCGAACCCAGGACTCTCAGGTCGACAGTCGAGTAACTACACCACTCGGCCATCCGTCCCACTACACACACAATAGCCGAGCGTGTAATTGCTATAGAGGCAAATTTAGAAACCCCCATGTGGCCCGCGATTCAAAAAGTTTGCCCACCCCCCTGCCTCGAATCAAACGACCACTCAACGATATACATGTACTTTTTTTTTAATCTCTTTTCTATCGTTTTTGTGGTCGTTTAATTCGAGGCTATAAATAGCCAGAACATCACGTGACATACGAAAATAGAACAATTCTAATGGAAGAAGAAAAAAAAACAACGCACGTGCGAAGAACATTAGCCACTTCGTGTGAATAGACGGCATACTCGTGAAACCGCTTGGTGCGAATAGTCTTCAGGTAAATATAAATACACAAACAAATAAACAATATATTTTGTATCTTCCTAGTCCCCCCCCCCTTTTGCACGCGTTCCATCAAGATTAAAAAAAAAATTTACGTTGTCAATAAAGATGATGCGGGGAGATGGACACTAAATTGACAAGACAGTGAGGGGGAGGAGGGGGATGTCAATGACATTGGCGCGTCTGGATTCACAGCGGGAGGGAATCACGATAACAGAAGATTTATATCTACATCTATATGCAAGTCTGTAGGGAACAAACAATAAGAACGGGGGGGGGGAGGGAGGAATTTGGGTCATTAGGTCAGGGATGAGAGTGTTGGGGGGTGTGAGGGTGGTGGGTGGCGCTGAAATACGAGACGAGTATTTTCGAATGAAGCCGCCCGCCCCTATAGTTTTTCAGCGCCCAGCTGCGCTCTCTTAACTAATGGCTCTTATCAGTGGACGCTGAGGACCTTGATCTTCTTTTCACCCCCCCACCCACCGCCGCCACATATTTCAGCCAAGTTTGGTTTTGTGTGTGTGTGTCGCTTCTCCAATCAAAAGACACGATACAGATACAAAATTATCCTTACTTACAAAAGAAGGCGGACATTATTTCTGCTGATTGGGAGGTGAAAAGCTGGTGTGATTCTTTTACACGAATATATTAAAAAGAAAAAAAAAAAAGAAAGTTCAAAGTTCAGCGAACGCCAAAGTGCAACAGATTTAAGACGGGACTTTCAGATCAGGAGAGATAATTCAGTCACGTTGTTTTTTTTTTTACGCGCCAATTACTTTGACTGCGGTAATTACCGCCCCCTGAATGATACATTTTTGATATTCTGGCGTAACTGGTGTGTGTCGAACGAATACAATCGTCGAGAGCTTATTTACATGTTTTTTTTTCTTTTTAAATGTCTGCTTAGTTGAGTGCGTGTGTGTGTGCGTGTGTGTGTGTGTGTGTGCTCAGTGGTGGCTTACACAACTATTGTCAAGCGGGTGCAACGAAGCCACCCAAGATCAAATATTCATAAGTCTATGCCCCCCCCCCACATTCAAACGGCTACTAAAATCATTTTTCCCCAGAGTTGTATATACATGTCCGAGGTGGGGGGGGGGGGAGCGAGCTGAATCAAAACATTATGGGATAAACTGAGCAGACAATTATTTTTTAGAGCATTTTTGTCTGTCTGTCTGTCTGTCCGTCATCACCCTAGATCTCAATAACCATAAGTCCTAGACCCATGATGTATATATCATTTTGTAGGTCTTGGCCTGCCATGTGTGCAGCAAAAGTTCATTTCGCGATCTGACCTCTGAGGGCCGTAAAAGGGGGCTTATAAAGTACCTTTTTTAAGCATATAAGCTATATTAACAAAGGAGCGCCCTAGATCTCAGCAACCATAAGTCCTAGACCCATGATATATATATCATTTTGTAGGTCTTGGCCTGCCATGTGTACATCAAAAGTGCATTTCACAACAGGACCTCTCATGGCCGGGCTTCAGGGCTCCTAAGGGGCTTATATATTATATATAGATTATAAGCTAAACAAAGGGGCGAAATCATTATTTACTTTTGTAACAGTTATTCAACATGACTTACTTCCCTAACTTTTTATAAAACCCATAATCAATGACAACTTTGCAGCACAGCTCAATCAACCAAAAGTCATCATTTGTTGGGACTTCAATCAAGATTTCAAAGAGCCCGGGGCAGAAATTGAAAACTTCTTCGAAACAAACTTCAACATTCAACTACTTTGACCAAGATTGGCAACAACATTTTATCAAACAACAATTGACGGAGTTTTCGGACGATTAAATAACTACAATTTAGAATGTTTCAATTATGAGTACTATTTCAGTGACCACAAACCACTTGTAGTTAGATTTAAGAAATATTTTTTTTTTCAAATATAAAGAAACGTCTTTTTAATATCTTTTTTCAGATATATACATTACACAATTGAATTTATAAACATTTCCAAAATTGACAAATATTTACTGAAATATAGCATACGTACTGATACATAACACGAAAATGCTCTAACACGTCCTGTGTCCAGTATGGAACAGGCTTAAATTGCTTGTTTTTAATACACCCACTTTTCATTGTTTCCATATCCGAGTGCAATAAGGTTATGTTCCTCTGGATTTCTAGCGTGGTGGTCGTCTTCATACTTAACAGAAAGAATGGCCCTGTGACCCGTTTTAATTCATTTCCGTCTCATATATTTCTAGGACTAAATATTTGATGAATGGAGATTGGAGATGCCGTTTAATATAACAGTAGAGGGAAAATTGGTCCAAATGAATGTCACAGCTACAGATGTTATTTACAGCCTTATGTGTGTGTGTGTGTGTGTGTGTGTGTGTGTGTTTCCCAAGGTAGTTTATACAAAGACACATGTTTCAAGTTGGGACATTTCAGCGTCACACAGTGACACACACAGTTAGCCCAGGGCTGGTCCAATGTAGAGCTGCATGGTGGCTGTTGGATTCTGTACTGCTCCCAATGAGCCAGACAGTTCTATTGTACGGCTCCCAATGAGCCAGACTGTTCTATTGTACGGCTCCCAAAGAGCCAGACAGTTCTATTGTACGGCTCCCGATGCGCCAGACAGTTCTACTGTACGGCTCCCGATGAGCCAGACTGTTCTATTGTACGGCTCCCAAAGAGCCAGACAGTTCTATTGTACGGCTCCCAAAGAGCCAGACAGTTCTACTGTACGGCTCCCGATGAGCCAGACAGTTCTATTGTGCGGCTCTCGATGAGCCAGACAGTTCTATTGTACGGCTCCCAAAGAGCCATACAGTTCTACTGTACGGCTCCCGATGCGCCAGACAGTTCTACTGTACGGCTCCCGATGAGCCAGACAGTTCTATTGTACGGCTCCCAAAGAGCCAGACAGTTCTATTGTACGGCTCCCAACGAGCCAGACAGTTCTAATGTGCGGCTCCCAATGAGCTAGATATTTCTAGTGTTAGGCTCCCACAATTTGGATTCATTGACTATTGTGGGGCTCATCGCAATGACCTGTGACCTGCCCGTGGGGCGATACGGTACATTTTTTGAGTGAATAAAGAAATAAAAAATAAAAAATATTATTCTCTTGTAAATCTAATTTTAGTAATAAAAAATATCCCCACAGAAATTCTGAAAAGAAAAGCGTTTTTCTTAGCTGTCAATTTTTTGCTTAAGAGTTATAAAAAAAAAAAAAGCTGTTGAAATTAAATTGGTTTATTCCACCCGTACCAAGAATGCATCCCAATCCTCCCTCGTACCGCCTTACACCAGAAGTTGTCCCCCCGTCTAACGAGTAGTAGGTGGAGACTTCCGGTCCCTCAACTTCAAAATGGCTTCCCTCTTTCCCCCCTCGCGATTAGCGTGCTAAAACTAGTTCATACTATCGCATTAATGAAACAAAAAAATAATAATAATGGACCGAACACGTCAATCAATACACGAAGGTCAAATGTTACAGAAGACTCGAGTCGCCGCGTGGCAAGCGTGTAGTGTGTATGCACTTAGAAGCAGTGCTCGATTTAAGAAAAAAAAAAACCAGTGCCGGGAATGAAAATAAATGTCTGCAGAGCCGGGGATAAATGTCTATGGTTTCATCCCCGGCGGGGATATATTAGCTAAAGCAGAGCCGGGGATAACAGTTCCCTGTGCCGGGGATATCCCCGGCGGTAAATCGAGCCCTGCTTAGAAGACACAGGGTACACCCCCCCCCCCCACCGTCTCACATTGATTAAGACAGTGTTGCCAGACTGTGCTACTTTTTTTTCACGAATTCGCATTGTGCTACTTTTAGCAAAAAAGTTCCTCTGGTAGGGTAAAATTATAATGTATTTTACATAAGTTTAAGTGGCGAAAAAAAATATAAATAAATGTCCGCTACTTTCTGTTGGCCCTTTTTTGTGTGTTAGGCTTAGCGCCGGTTTGATCCTAAACTTTCTGGCAACAACACCACCACAGTGTGGTCATGATTGAAGGAGAAACGGTCAGTGACGGAAATAGAACTTATCAGATATGGCCACGGCAGTGCGGAACATGTTGTGTGTATGTGTGTGTGTGTGTGTGTGTGTGTGTGTGTGTGGAGGTGGTGCGCGTAGGGGGACGGGGGTAGCGGAGCCATGAAAAGTCACGTGATCGTTGCAATTATCTCTTTCGTCTTGAAAATTAACACCATGTGGCTGTGTGTGTGTGTGTGTGTGTGTGTGTGTGTGTGTGAATGACGAGACACACTTGGCACTGCGACACAGATGAACAACCCACGTGTGCTGGGAGATAACCATGAACAATGTGACACTCACAGAGAACTGCCCCCACCCCACCCCCCCCAACTCTTTTTACAGAGCCACGGGATGAGTACTGTCTGGTAAACCAAGGTGAGTATAAGGTCGTATCCTATCCCATGATTTCTGCCAGGTCGTATCCTATCCCATGATTTATGCCAGGTCGTATCCTAATCCATTGAATTCTGTCAGGTCAGATCCTATCCCATGATTTATGCCAGGTCGTATCCTAATCCGTTGAATTCTGTCAGGTCAGATCCTATCCCATGATTTATGCCAGGTCGTATCCTAATCCATTGAATTCTGTCAGGTCAGATCCTATCCCATGATTTCTGCCAGGTCGTATCCTAATCCATTGAATTCTGTCAGGTCAGATCCCATCCCATGATTTATGCCAGGTCGTATCCTAACCAGAGGTGTGCGGATCTTGAAATTTAGCGTCCGCGTCCGTCCGCGGATTTCAATCAATGATCCGCGTCCGCAGAATCTTACAACATTGCTCCGCAGTCATTCCGCGCGTCCGCATTGCTGAAATTTAGCTGTTTAAATGACTTGAAATTTTTTTATGGTAACGCTAAAGAAGATCCGCGTCAGTCCGCGAGTCCGCAACTTAACCATACGAAGCGTCCGCTGTCAGTCTGCGGATTCGGAAAAGTCTGCGGATCTGCGTCCGCAAAGCGGACGCGTCCGCTGTCCGCTCATCTCTGATCCTAACCCATTGAATTCTGTAAGGTTATTTTCCTATCGCATGTTTTATGCCAGGTCGTATCCTATCCCATGAATTCTGTCAAGTCGTATCCTATCCCATGATTTCTGCCATGGTCGTATCCTATCCCATGATTTCTGCCATGGTCGTATCCTATCCCATGAAATTTGTCTGGTCAGATCCTATCCGACAAATCGTACCTCTCGTTCGAGTAGAGATCCAGTCGTTGAGCCTCATATCACATTTACTGTACAGCATTCCAAACATTAAAAAAAAAAAAATTACGTATCAAGTTACGTGCACAGAATGAGTGTATCGTTCTATTTATAGCTATAACATTACCGTAAACACCTGAAACATGTTGCCCGTTTAGTCAATTATCTTCCCTGGAGGGGGGTGGGTGAATCCCTATCTACACCCTCACTGTAGCAGACACAGCAGCGGACGTGGAGGCGCCGCAGGAGGGACACTGTGTGATTGAAGCCTTGTAGGGGGCCCGGGACCGTCCATCATGCACCCACCAGGCTCACAACCAGGGTGTCGCCCGGGGATGACTTAGTAAACTGCGCCCCCCCCCATTTCTGTGACGAAAGCGTATTGAATTGATGGAAATGCCGCGCCCTCCCCCCACTTACTGAGTGCACGCAGGGGTTACCCCCCCCCAGGCGTATCCACCACTGGTAGAACTTGCCTCGCGACAAGCCTACGTCACAAGAGTTTTGTATCCGAAGAGCCCGGCACGCTGCAATAAAAAAAAACAATACTTGAGAAACAAACATTTGTACCAGACCAGCCGGACACACGATAATGATCTCCCCCCCCCCCCTCATTCACATCAAAAGCCGCAGATCTACTGAATTACGCGCGTGTTTTCTCCAGACCCTGTGCAGGAAATGAGATACACATCTAATTGTTTCTCAGTCCTGACTACAGTGGCGCTGCCTTCTGAGGGGAGTGTCAAGTGTCAACCGGGGGGGGGGGGGGCAACCGACTCAGGCCGCGGCCGAAGAGGGCCTCGCGTTACGAGAATTTATTTCGTCACCTGGCTGTGCCTTAAGCTAAACTCTCGGCCCTGATGGGTGGGGCCCTAATTCAATCGTTGCCCTACTTTCGAGTAAGACCGTCTCTGATGACCATCCAATTTGAAAAAAAAAATTAATAACTTTGGACAATAAAGGGGCGTAGTGTAAAGGGAAGGGAGGGAGGGGGTTAGGATTGTAAGGCTTCAGTAGTGGCAAGACTTGAGGAGATTGCTAAATCCCTTTAACATCCTTCGCGCACCCCCCCGGCCCCACTTCCGGGCTCATCTTATCGCGGTATGCCGTACACTTTGAAACAAGTTCGATAACCAACGACTTGTTTGCGTTCCTGAATGAATTGCTTTATGGCCCCTTGGTGCAGTGACATTTTGTTATCGTCTGCCAGATTTATTTGCGCGCGCATTCCACCAAAATAAAAAATAAAAATAAAAAAAAAGTCCCCTACTTATTGTTATTATTACTGCCGACTGTTGGGTCCGGTCCAGCTGGGGGTGGGGGTGGAGGGGGGTGGAGATCATGTAGACTGCGATTCATGATTGTAACACCAGAATTTTTTTTTTTTTATTTTTGTTGTTGTTTTCAGTCTGGGTTTTTTTTTTTTAAAGTTATTTGCCTTCACGATCTGTGTTAATGTGGCTTTATGGGAACGATGCGCAATGCGTAGGTGGTAACTAGAACCCTGAACTACGTCACATCATGCAAATAAGTGGGCTAAAGAGAGGGAGGAAGTGTGTATGTGTGTGTGTGGGGGGAGGGTGAACAGAACCACGGGGTTCCATCGTTTTATTAAAATACCGATCCATGACAACTAACGAATTAAAGAAAGGATGGTGGGGGGGGGGAGGGGATGTCAGTCGACCTTTGCTCTCCCCTCAACAGACTTTAAATACCCATTTTTTTTTTAAATCTGAGTAGGATTCAGGGGCGTCGATCGAACCCTCGAACAGACGCGACCCGAGACTTTCACCCATCGAAATCTTACGAGCCCGCCTTGCTGCTCTGTGATGCAGTGCGCGATCTTGTGTATTATATCTAGGTCTGATGATTCCAAGACAAACAACACTGCATTGCATGAGCCCCCCCGCCCCGCCCTTCCCCCCCCGGGGGGACACAGAGTACACATGCCAAGGGCCTTAAAAAAAACGACACCAACAACAAACTCATTTATTTTCACATACACAGGGCGTCGAACTAATCGACACACCGAGGAAACAAAAATATAACTGTTACGGGCTCTTTTGTGGATAACCATTAAACACACAGTGAAACACACAGGTATATCAACAGATAAATCAACGCTTATTGATTTGAAATATAAAATAAATGAGCTTTATTTAAACTACTCGTGACTGCACGACTATCTCATACAAACTCTAATACAACACTCCCTTAAAAACTAACTTACAACTTCTGGTCCCCGATCTGGTGGGTGGGGGATAGGGGGGGGGATGGGTGTTTCGGACCGTAGGGCTTTGATCTCGGTAGGAGATCGGGGCGATGCGTTACGCACATCAAAGCCTGACTCGGAGGTTTGACCAGAGTCCAGTGGTGCTTTGATTTCGGGAGAAGAATAGGGGGCGGGGCGTTACGGACATCAAAGCCTGACAATAGGGCTTTGATTTCGGTCACTTTAACTGTGCTACGCTGACCACAGGTGTGGCGATGAGGGAAACATAATATGGGGGGAGGGGGCTGTGATGAGAGGGGGTGCGATCGTAACATCTCCCTCCTTGTCAGTAAGCATGATGCAATCATGCAAGATAAAATATACATCAAAATTTGTACTAAACCAAAAAAAATCATACATTTGGAAATTACATAATTATTAATGTCAAAATGACATGCTGATAAGATACACAAGAGACATAATTCTAAAATTACGTCTTCTAACAGAAGTGTCATCCATTCTACGGTCTATCAAACCAATTTGTTTGGTTCCAGCTACACTATCTTAACTAAAAAAGTAGAAACTAAAATATAAGCAATTTACTTATATTGGTACATCTAACAGTTTACAAGAGATTGCATAACACAAAAGACAATTAATTATAACAGATTTAAGTAAAGCATGAACAAATTATATATGCACACAATCCCAGTACCATAAATAACACCAATTACAAACTAAGGGATCGTAATCTGTCACTAAACAAAATGTCATCCCAAAGTTTCCTACTGTACTAACCCATTATAAATCTTCTATAACATACAGGCCTCTTTTTGCTAGAGGGAAGCAATGAAAAAACAAATAGAAAAACTGGTACAACATAACGTTTTAAAGTTAATAAAAGAATTATATATTTACAGAGAGAGATAACACCTCTCAACAGATTGTTACAACTGGTAAGAATGTATCAACAAATGGCCAAAATTTTAGTGCTTGGTCACTCACGGCCAATAAGAACAAAAATCAGATAACAATATTAAATTAATCGGTGACTTTATATTAAAGAAAAAAAAATACTTGTAGTTAAGTTTTACATGTAATTTGGAAGATAGTGTAATGAGTCCTATGATGATCGTAAGTTATCATCCAATATCAACAAGATCGGATTATATTAGCTTGGTGATTAACGTTTACAACACAAAACAATATGATGTCAATAGATACTTTACCTAAACCAGAATGGAGGTATATGTTACTCATGAAAATGTATCACACAATTATCGCTGCCTTTACAGCTTTAATAGTTTGGGCTTTGTTCCTGAATTTGGTTTGAAATGCAACGAGACAAAGTGTCAGCTAATACGTTTTGCTTACCCGGAATGGTCTGGATGATAAAATTGAAATCTTGTAGTAACAGAGCCCATCTTGCTACTCTATGATTCCCTAGTTTCTTTGAATTGATGAAAGCCAGTGGCGCATGGTCGGTCAAGAGAGTGAAAGGGGCACCCAGGAGGTACCTGGCCAGCTTGGTGATGCACCATACGATGGCTAGTCCCTCCCTCTCTATAGTAGCATACCTAGTCTCAGCTAATGTCAGTTTACGGCTAACGTACAACACAGGGTGTAACACCCCATCATGGCCCTGTAACAGGGCCCCACCTATGGCTACCCCGGAGGCGTCCGTAACCAGACAGAAGGGCCTACTGATATCCGGTAGTTTGAGAATGGGCTGTTGGGCGAACGCTATCTTGATTAAATCGAGCGCCTGTTGACACCTGTCAGACCATATAACTTTATTCGATTCCCCCTTTCTGGTTAGATTGGCTAGTGGTTCCATCACATGTGCAAAGTTAGGTATAAATTTACGGTAAAAATTGCACAGACCTAGCAAGCTGCGGACTTGCTTCTTAGACGACGGTACTTCTATGTTCAATATTCTTGACACAGTCTCGTCTACTGGTCGTATCGAGTTGTTGCCTACCTTATGTCCCAAGAAAGTAATCTCTGTCAGTCCTATTTCTAGTTTAGTTGGTCTGACAGTCAGGTTGTGTCGCTTTAATATGTCGAATACCTCTCGAAGGCCTTGCATATGTTTTTCCCAGTCTTCATGAAAAACACAGATATCATCTAAGTAGTAAATTGTGTCAAGTCTGTGGGAGAATAACTTGGCCATCATTCTGTTGAATGTGGCCGGTGCATTGACCAACCCGAAACTCATAAAGTTCCATTGGAATAAACCAAATGGAGTGATAAATGCCGTCAGGGGCTTTGCTTCTTGGGTTAAAGGTATTTGCCAGTAACCTCTGGCTAAATCCAATTTAGAAAAATATTTGGCATTAGCTAAGCGTGTCATTAACTCTTCAGAGTTAGGCATTGGGTAGGAATCTAGAACAGTAATTTTATTCAACTGACGATAGTCCACACACAGTCTAATGTCACCAGTTTTCTTTTTCACTAGCACTATAGGGGCAGCGTATGGAGACTCTGATGGCTCAATGATCCCCTGTTTCTGTAGTTCTATTAACTCCCTTTGAATCTGTCCTCGGTGGTGTAGAGGTAGCGCATACGGTCTCAGTCGAATCACTTTATATTCTGATAGTTTTATGTCATGTTTAATTACATCCGTCTTACCCGGCACGTCCGAAAGAATGTTTAAATAATCAGTCAGAAGTCCCTCGACGGTCGCGGCTTTGTCAGAAGGTAAGCTACTAATTCGTACATCTTTCCATGTTTCCTTAGTTCCAATTTCTGGTATGTCATGTGACAGCATATTATCATCTGATAGATCGTCTTCTTTCAGTAAGAGGCAACTGATATTAGTCTCCGCTGTAGACGGTACATTGTCTGGGTGGGAGATATCTATTGGTCGTGGGTAATACTCTTTCAACATGTTAATATGGAATGTCTTAACCTTATTTCTGATATCGATTTCATAGTCCACGTCAGTCACTTTTCTAACAACTTTAAAAGGTCCCTGCCATCTAATGAACAGTCTATTTGTCTTATCTGGTAACAGTACCAGTACTTCGTCCCCCGGACGGACACGTCTCATCGTTCGGCTGGTATTTACCCTCGTCATGGTTTGAGAGTTCCTGTTTGAGACATTGGTCTTGGCTACGTCACAGGCCTGAATAAGTCTTTGTCGAGTGTCGATAACCAGTTCATATGTTGTTCTAACCTCAGGGGTTAAATCGGCCTTAGTCATGAGGTCTTTCAAAATGGATAGTGGTCCTTTCGGATTTGCGCCATACACCATCTCAAATGGTGAGAACCCTGTGGTTTCTTGGGGAACTTCCCTATACGCGAATAGTACACATGGTAGCATGAGGTCCCAGTCACCGGGGCTGTTATTGGCTACTTTACTAATCATGCTCTTTATTGTTCCATTAAGTCTCTCACAAATCCCATTGCTCTGGGGGTGGTATGGAGATGTGAATGTCTGTTTGATCCCTAGTACCGTTGTGAAGTGTTTGGTCATGTCAGATACAAACTGGGTTCCTCTATCCGATAAAATTACATCAGGGAAACCTGTCCTACAGAAAATGCTAAGCAGTGCCTGCGCCACGTCTTCAGCCCTAATGAATTTTAGCGGTACGGCTTCCGGCCACCTTGAACATACATCCACCACTGTTAATATATAACGATGTCCCCTGTACGACATTACTGGCATTGGCCCTATTATGTCTATGGCAAACTTTTTGAACGGTCTGTCGATCACATCTGTCACTTGCAGGGGCGCCCTACCTCGTGTGGGTTTGGTCCCTTTCACCTGGCATATAACGCATGTCTTCACATATTTCTTTATGTCTCTTGTCATACCTGGCCAGAAGAACTTACTCATGATCCTATGTTTGGTCCTAGTGACCCCCATGTGACCCGCCAATACAGAGTCATGAGCCGTTTTAAGCACCAAGTGCCTATATTTGATGGGTACAAGGAGTTGTTTCAATATATTTCCCTTAGATTGTATTTTTCGAAACCATACACCTTCGTCCAGCACTATCCGTTCTCCGATTGCCCTGCCTTTCTTCGTCGAACTTTCGCACTGACTAATTAACTTTTGTAAAGAAGTGTCGTTTTGCTGGTCATACCGGAATGAGCTCTCGTCTACACGAACCCTGTCAACTCCGTCCACAACCTGTTCGTCTAGGGATCTGCCATTCTCATTAACGGGTACTTCCTTTTGGCTTCCCACGCCAGTCTCTGCAACTACGTCTAACTCTGTCATAACCTGGTCTGTACTGGGACTTTCTTTTGAGTAGTCAGTGTCAATTTGAGGTTCCTGGCAGTAAATGTCTTTATCTCTCATCCCTTGTGCCCTTGTAGTGACGGCGTTACAGTTCTGCATGGGTGCATTCTGTCTTACCCAACTGTCTAATTCCACGGGACTACATTCTATCACGCCAGGGATGTTCCCAATTAGAACATCATAGGGTGGATCATCAATTACAAAGGCAGGTATCATGCCCGAATAGAAAGGAGTCTTGATTTTAATCATGGCGAGGGGTAACTCGTGTATCCCTCCTACAAATGACACGCAATGTCCTGTTTCCCCAGTAAACTCATGATCTTTAACCAGAGATCTTCTGATGCCTACTACTGTAGCCCCAGTGTCACGTAACACGTTTACTGGTGTGTCACCCACAAACCCAGGGTAGAACTTGAGGCTATGACCTGTTGCCAGTATTGCTAGCACCGGGTTAGCGCTCTCTCTCTGTCTCTGTCTGGAATCGTTTGTCAGATATGTATTTTTGCCAGGGTAGTTTCTCTTTGGCTTGGTGCAATATCGTGAAGTATGCCCCCTGCCGTTGCATGAGAAACATGTTAAACTACTAACTTTGTCATCCTTACAGTCCCTAGCAAGATGTCCGCCCTTCCCGCATGTAACACGATCTATCTCTGTCACGGCGGTCATTGGAACTGCTTCTGTGACGTCCGGGACTAGAGCTATGTCTACGTTCAGGTTGTGTGACTGCCCTGGCATAACATAGAACGTCTTGTCGTTGTTCTGTGTCTGCTTTCGATATGGGGTTTTCTGGATGTGCTGATTTGTATTTTCTCAAGAGGTCGGTAACTTCCTCTAACGATTTCGGCCCCTTCTCTTTTAAAAATGCTATAACATCCTTATGACACGCGTCTACGGCTTTGTCAACTAATATAAGTTTCCTCAGATTTTTATACTCTTGTTCGATACCCGATAATGCCACCCACCTATCGAAATACAAACTAAGATTTGTTGTAAATATCTGCGGATCGTCATCACTGGACGGACGGGTGTTATGAAATTTGTCCCTATATCCCTCAGATGTGTTTCCATACATTCGCATCAGTGCGTCTTTTACTATTTTGTAATCCCTTATTTCCACTCTGTCTAATTTCAAGCAGACATCCAAGGCTTTACCCCGGAGAAATGTCAAAAGTGAGGACGCCCATTCACCCTCTGCTATCCCCGCACTACTTGCCAACAGCTCGAAACGTGATAGGTATGTGTCCATACTGTCCACATCCTCACTGAAATATGGTAACTTCAGGGTAGGCGTAGTTAGTCTCTCGCTATTCATGGTACTCGGGGGTTCGCTTGCTCTTGCTCTATCGAGTTCCAAACGCTCTTTCGCATTTTCCGCCTCTAGCTTTCTAATCATTCTCTCTTCGCACCTCTCATCCCTCTCCTTATCCTCCCTCTCTTTGTTTCTCGCTATCTCCTCGCGTCTCTCTTCTTTCTCCTCGGCATCTCTTAGCTTAACCCAATCACGCAACTCCTGCCCGGTAAGTCCAAGGGACTTACCATTCTCTATTAAAGCTGTAAGGGTTGTCATGGCACTGATTATATATACAGCACAATATACCCCTAATACAAAATGAAAGGAGAATACTAGCAATAATAACTAACTATATAACTACTGGACAGAAAAGAGAACAACACCAACGAGAAAAAATAATAGTACAGCAATACAAAGTACCTAACTAATGAAACAAAAATTATGATAATTAACCTAAATGCACGTGTTTTAGTTGTTCCAAGTGGACCCTATTTTAACCTCTACTGTATTCGAATCAATACAGAATTCCACTAGGAACAACGAACAAAATACATTAGCAGGTTACAGTTAATGTTTATAAAAATTAATAAATAAAACAAAATTAAAATGTTAACTTAGCTGCAGCTTCCTGACCCTCTTGCAGAATTGATGACATTAATATAGTTCCATGCGAATTTTAACTCTAATGTTATTAGTTTCTGATTTATTTTATTGTTTTTTTTTCTAGATTAAAAAATAATATTGTCAATAATCCAATATTGTAAATGTACCACAGTAAATACCAGTCTTGAGACTCAGTCGGATGAGTAATCCACACAGTTAGCTCACTATAGAACAATTAGTTTCATCTGCAAAATCAGTTAAGTCAGTAACATCGGCAAACAGCAACGTCATGCAATATAGCAGTAATTAACATACGTGCTATAACTTGCAGGCAGTAAGGAGGTAGGCCTGCTACAGGGTTAATTCATTAATTAGACAGTAACCTCAGCTCAACAGCAATCTCGGTTATACATCAGCATCAGCAATTTTCAGTTACACATAGACCTCAGTTTAAAGGCAAAATGAACGATTCAGGACCACTGCTGCAGCCTTCTCAGCAACAATAACTTCTATCACAGAACAGTTCAAATGGTTGACAGCAGCTATATGACAAGCTAGACCTTATTATATCCGTAGCTCACATATAATCCACAGAAGAAAATAACCGCAACGTGGTTTGTATTAACATCAATTTTAACAATATCCTTAATCAGCAGTCACGAGTTCACGACGGAGGTGCCATAAATGTTACGGGCTCTTTTGTGGATAACCATTAAACACACAGTGAAACACACAGGTATATCAACAGATAAATCAACGCTTATTGATTTGAAATATAAAATAAATGAGCTTTATTTAAACTACTCGTGACTGCACGACTATCTCATACAAACTCTAATACAACACTCCCTTAAAAACTAACTTACAACTTCTGGTCCCCGATCTGGTGGGTGGGGGATAGGGGGGGGGGATGGGTGTTTCGGACCGTAGGGCTTTGATCTCGGTAGGAGATCGGGGCGATGCGTTACGCACATCAAAGCCTGACTCGGAGGTTTGACCAGAGTCCAGTGGTGCTTTGATTTCGGGAGAAGAATAGGGGGCGGGGCGTTACGGACATCAAAGCCTGACAATAGGGCTTTGATTTCGGTCACTTTAACTGTGCTACGCTGACCACAGGTGTGGCGATGAGGGAAACATAATATGGGGGGAGGGGGGCTGTGATGAGAGGGGGTGCGATCGTAACAATAACAAATAAAAGAAACGTTGCTGTTGAACTTTGACATGATGAATTTCTGGTGACACACAAGATGTGAGCTGTAATTGGCAGGAGGTGACACATTCATCACTGGACATGGAATGAGCGTGTGGTCCAAGGGCGACTCAAGATGTTTACCTAACGTTGGAAGAGGAGAGGAGGGGTGGGGGAAGATAGGGGACAAAAAAACCTTCTCGTCGGCTTGTGGTCAGTCCAATTTAACTTGACCACCTACTACGTCCAAGCTGGAGGAGGGGGGGTCAATCATCGACCAATGAGGAGGGTCGAGGGGGGGGGCGGTCAGATGACGAAGATCAAAGAGTGTATGTATGACACATTCTATCAACACACACACACACACACACACAAACACCGCAGACAGCGACAAATAAATACTTAAAAGTACACGACATTTAGTCCGACTTACTATTCCCCCCAGCCCCCAACCCCTTGCCGTCCCCCGCACCCCCCACTGGTCCACATCTTCACAGAGTTCACACTGTGCACTACTAAACCGGACACGATGACATTTTCAACGCGGTATTTCTTTCTCGTCAAATTTGGAAACAAAAAAAAAAAGAATTTTAATACAACTCATTCATCTGCGTGACATCGGTCCGTTTAACAGAAGCACCCTTCTGCCCCCCCCCCACACCCCACCCCTTCCCGAATGAGATGACGTGTACGGATGAGATTAAATCTTATACGGTGTATAGTAAACACACACACACACACAAGTTGAACCCAGTACAGTGCAGTTGTATTAAAAGTACTATTGAGGGGTATGTGGGGGGGGAGGTGGGTGCCCATGCGGTGTTGTCCCCCGGGGGGTACCATCCGCCATTAAGAGACCCGGGGATTGTTTCTTCTCCTTCACAGAATCTAAGAGATGAACAACCCAGCAGTTACACGGACATTACAAAAACACAATTCATTCTGATGGTGTTTTTTTTTTAAAACCACTTTCCTTTTAATACATCCGTCATGGTACAACATCTACACACACACACACGCACGCACACACACACACACTCTTTCATTTCTTGAACAACATTTACACATCAATATGTGCCTGGCCTATATATATGTATTTTACACATCAATATGTGCCTGGCCTATGTATGTATTGTACACATCAATATGTGCCTGGCCTATGTATATGTATTTTACGTTGTTTCATGTCCGTCGTCAACTCAGTTATACATGTAAACAACTTGTGAAGGGGAAAAAAAAAGGGGGGGGGGAATATGGGATAAACGGAGACGAAACAAAAAAAATGAAAATAAAACTCGAACTCTTGACAGCCGCGCATAACCTCGAAGCAGCTTCTTGAAACATATTACTGAACTCACAATATATACATGTCTGGTGGCGCGAGGGTCTGCTACTGACACTTCAAGGCAATGAGGCAACGTTATGTCCAGATAAAGGGCTCGGGAAATGTCCAGATAAAGGGCTCGGGAAATGTCCAGGTAAAGGGCTCGGGAAATGTCCAGATAAAGGGCTCGGGAAATGTCCAGATAAAGGGGTCGGGAAATGTCCAGATAAAGGGGGTCGGGAAATGTCCAGATAAAGGGGGTCGGGAAATGTCCAGATAAAGGGGTCGGGAAATGTCCAGATAAAGGGGTCTGGAAATGCCCAGATAAAGGGCTCGGGAAATGCCCAGATAAAGGGGGTCGGGAAATGTCCAGATAAAGGGGGTCGGGAAATGTCCAGATAAAGGGGGTCGGGAAATGTCCAGATAAAGGGGGTCGGGAAATGTCCAGATAAAGGGGTCGGGAAATGTCCAGATAAAGGGGTCGGGAAATGTCCAGATAAAGGGGGTCGGGAAATGTCCAGATAAAGGGGTCGGGAAATGTCCAGATAAAGGGGTCGGGAAATGTCCAGATAAAGGGGTCGGGAAATGTCCAGATAAAGGGGTCGGGAAATGTCCAGATAAAGGGGTCGGGAAATGTCCAGATAAGTATACACAATGAAAAAAAAGGGACGGGGGGAGGGGATAAAAAGAAGAAGCAATATTATCTTTCAGGGAACGATTATCTTCCCCCCCCCCCATTCCGGCCCGGTGGACTCGACTAGCCGTACAGATAGCCACCTCTACCACCGGTATCTTCCACAGTGTGGGCCTACCGCGCATAAACAACTTTTGTCTCCGACTAAATGGTTTCTATGAGGTACGAGTGGGTGGGGAAAAAACAACCAAGATTATGGTGTGATGATAAAAACTGATGTCGAACTAGTGAACACGTGGGGCGAGAGAGAGAAAAAGAATGAGATGGTGGGGGGGGGGGTATAAAACTTACATAAAGTGTGAATAAAAACAACCTCCCCCCCACACACACACAAACACACGCAACCCCCTCTCACCTTTCTCAAGAATGTTTGAAGTCACACAAAGTGCTGCCTCGCTCACACACACAAACACACACACACAAACAGATAGTAGGCACTGCTGACTTTACACACATTTAAAAGGTGAGTCAAAGACTTCCGGAAGAAAACGTTGCCAGGCTGGTCGTCTGGAACTTAGCCGGCGGCCATGCGCTATTTTTGAAAACATTCGCACAATTTCACAGGTCACCGAACTATATTTAAAAAAAAAAACACTTTTTACTCCGTTCACGAACCTGACATGTCCAGACAATGGTTTAATGAAATGGAAACACATTCGAATGTCAACAAGCTTTACCCCCCTTGTTGAATCCCCCCACTATACAGAACGAGTGTATATACAGAATTGAAATAAAAATAGATGTTTCCGCTTGACCTTTTGTTTATTAGTGGAAGTATACCGCCCCCCTATTTCCCTTCCGGCAATCACGAGTACAGTAGAACGTCTTATTGTTCTATTTGCTTCCCATTCTGTTTAATCCGATGTAAGAAGCTCAAAGTTGAGAGAGTCCACGCCAAGGTAACAGGCCAGGGCTTTGTGATCAGCTGGAGGTTTTGCTGCTCCCGTTATCAATCGACCGGGGTGGGGGGGGGGGGAAGGACACGCATCGAGTTTAAAAAAAAAGAGTGCAGCAGAGCGCAATGTTGTCAAAGTATCAGACGACAGCGTGCACTGGTGTGCATGTAAGTGTGTGGCTAGGTGGTGGAGACGGTGTGAGTCGGTGTGCATGTAAGTGTGTGGCTAGGTGGTGGAGACGGTGTGAGTCGGTGTGCATGTAAGTGTGTGGCTAGGTGGTGGAGACGGTGTGCACTGGTGTGCATGTAAGTGTGTGGCTAGGTGTTGGAGACGGTGTCAGTCGGTGTGCATGTAAGTGTGTGGCTAGGTGGTGGAGACGGTGTCAGTCGGTGTGCATGTAAGTGTGTGGCTAGGTGGTGGATACGGTGTGCACTGGTGTGCATACAAGTGTGTGGCTAGGTGTTGGAGACGGTGTGAGTCGGTGTGCATGTAAGTGTGTGGCTAGGTGGTGGAGACGGTGTCAGTCGGTATGCATGTAAGTGTGTGGCTAGGTGGTGGATACGGTGTGCACTGGTGTGCATACAAGTGTGTGGCTAGGTGTTGGAGACGGTGTGAGTCGGTGTGCATGTAAGTGTGTGGCTAGGTGGTGGAGACGGTGTGAGCCGGCGGGGCATGATTCAAGTCACGGGTTCAAGTCCGCGGCGTCGCCAGTTAACGACGGCGTGTAACGGTCTCGTGCAGCGCAGGGATACGGTGGCTAGCGGTCTATGTGATGAGCCCCCCCCCCCACCAATCAAGACTAGACTATAGACAGGACATTCAAAGGCAGATTTAGCAGCTAGCGAGCTAACGGCGAGTGTCGTACACTACCTTGGGGGCAAGTGTCATAGGCCGGGAGTGGGGGGGGGCTAGTAATCATATGCGCAAGGGGTCCCTCGTACTTCGCCCATAAACGCATGTTTTATATTGTTACAATTAGGTGACGAAAGATCTCATCTTGAGGGGGGGGGGCACCGATGAGGGCCAGACAGGGTGGGCCCAAACCTAATAAATGCCATGTGCCTTGACCTTAAGGGGGGGTCCGTCGGATAAAGTAAGCTGTTACATAATGACTCGGCTGTTGGTGGGTTTGTATGATGCACCGTTTGGCGAGTAACTGCCGGGAGGGGTGGGGGGCCCAAGATTGCCTGGCATACAGAAACAAACAAAACAACGTCGACCACAACACATTGAATTCCCCTTGGTACACGCCCCTCCACAGCCCAAGACCACAGGGAGAAAGTTTCAATTCTAACAACAAAATAGTAGACAAACAAAAAACAATACATTTTTGTAAACCAGTGGATAATGCCCCGGAACATTTTTGTAAACCAGTGGATAATGCCCGGCACATTTGTGTAAACCAGTGGATAATGCCCTGGCACTTTTTGAAGAAATATTTAAGCGGTGTCAATTAAAACAACCCAAAACAACTTATAATGATAAAATAATTTTAAATGGACTAAAAGTGTGTGACGTAACGCGCCCAGCGACACACTGTGGACTCCACTCGGCCTAGAGCTGTACCGACCGACGGGCTGTCCCGTGGGGGGTGGTGGTGCCATCCTCTATCCCCTCTATTGCACTCATTATTAATCACTCTCCTCGGCACCCACGCTTTATCCTCCCGAGAGATGAACATTTTTTTTTCAACTTTTTTAGCGCATTGTGTATTAGAAAAAAAGCGTGTGAGTTTTTGTTTTTTTTTTAAGTATTCATTATTAATGCTGCGATCTACGCAACAAAAAAAAAAGGTGAACTGAAATTACTCAACCGCTCCTCAATGTAACGTTCAGTCGAGGCGTTCGTGGTTAAGTCCCCCCAATGTAATGGCGACCAACCCATTCAATAAAAACCACGTCACTCAGTGATGGCCAGCTTAGAGGAGGAGGGGGGAAAAACAGAAAAAAACCGGAATGATAAACTACGGAGAGCAAGACAAACATAAAACAAATTTTAAACACTAACAATGTGAACGACATTCCCCCACCCCCCTTTTTCTATTCATCAAAGGAAAGTAAAAAAAAAAAATACCATCTGGCCTTGACCGCAATTTCTTCAGCCAATCAACTCATAGAGTTTGTTGTTATTTATTATTAGCAAGAAAAACACAGAAAAAGAAAATAAAAAAAAAAAACTGTCTACAATGTACAGTCTATTATTCCCAATAACCGGTTGTGGGGGAAAATAAAAACCCATGTTACGGAAAAAAGGGGGAAGTCATGCGTTTTACGTTCAAGCTAATAACAACATAGTTATCTCCCGTCTTGCCGGAATGACGATAATGTATTATTATTGGGTGAAGATGTTCTGCGGAATATGATCTCCATAGTGTATTATAAGCAAGGACATTCCTTGTTGTCGTGTGCAGCCAACCTGCGTGGAAACATTTAATTGACAGCCTTGGTGTAAAAATGTTACAGTAATCAATTTCCGGTGTCTCTCAGCCACACCCCCCCCCCCCATATATTTGAGAACGGTATTACTTTACAGTTAATTCCCCCCGAGTTCATTATGATGATTTTCGCACCGACCTCTATTTTTAGCAACGATTTCTCTCGACAGGATTGATTCTCTAAAACAAACAGTCTTCGGTAAAGCCCATAGAATATAAATTGTATCAAGTGACATGCGCAGACTAATATCATCGGAAACAAAATATAGAATGAATACCAAAACGAACATTTTATAAACGCATACGTGACCATTATATTACGGTATAAGGAACATGACATATATAATTTTTTTTTTCAGAATTTTTTTTTCAGGATTAGGGTTAGGGTGTGGAGCAATATTATCTACGGCTGGTACCCGAAGTAAAAAAAAAATACGGAGACCATACGTATGGTCCCGTAACAACTGCCTTTTATAAATATGTATTGCTTTATACAACAAAGAAAACACGTTTTACGTTTCAAAAAATTTCCTCACTTGGTGTGTTTTTATTTTCCTTTCAAATCTATTAATACTCGACATTGGTGACTGTTACGGGTCCTTTTTCAATATACTTCATAAATGTTGCGGGCTCTTTGGTTTTATGCTCAATAAACGTCTCAGGCCCTTTGGTTTATGTTATGAGTTGTGCGTTTTTAATTCAAACGTCGAGATGTCAATTTAGCTTAATGTCTGTCTGTTTCACTCTTATTTGCTCACTCCTTTGTCACAACTCAAAAACCACTCAAACTCGATGCGTTGTTAGTACAACGATTTATTTACATAAATGTACATCAGAATACAACAAGTCCATAAACGAATACACATTTAAATCCACAGTAATTTGCTCTGCCTCAACTCTGACTAACTAAAAGATCGCTTTGCTATTCTCGTCGCTCTCGTAACTATCTCTCTTCTCTAGCCCGTCCTAACTCCTCTCATAACTTCTCCTAACTACTACTAACTAATGTCCGAATCCAGCCCCTATTTATACCCTTAACGTCCGTGCCCTAATTTCCCTAAGTACGTCACAGTCTCTTCACTATCTAATCTTTCTAGGAGCGTCACCTGGTCGTCATTGTTAACCTACTAGACTGTCCGACGTCGCCTCCCGGTCTTCACACCTTTGCTGTCTACTATTCTATTGTTTCCCAACCTTGCCCTATGTCGTCTGTCACCTTGGCACTATTATTCGTACTAATCCTAATTCTTAGATATCTACTATGTTAAAAGGTCGACGGGGATTGTCTCTGTCTCTAAATCTACTTTAGCTCGTCACAGTGACGTCATTTGCCAATAAATGTGTCAACTGCTCGAAGCATTCAAAACAAAATGTATTGGTGAAAATTAATGGGATCGTTCTTGCTTATGGGCGAATTCTGCGCGTCATGGCAGAATTATATAGCTTTATGATATAAATATATATTTTACTAAGTAGAGCAAATAAGCAGAGGGGGCCAGACAAAACGCAGGGCTGGGCGCCCCCCCACCGCACTCTACGGGCTATATATATAGCCTGGTTCCCTGACATTATACGAGACATTTCATCATTATAGCAATTCATCATTGCACATTTGAACATTATAGCAATTCATCATTGCACATTTGAACATTATAGCAATTCATCATTATAGCATTTCACCACCATAACATTCCTAACCCTAATCCTAACCCTAACCCTAATGATGAGATGTTACAATGATGTAATGTCTCGTATGATGGGGTGTCTGGTCACCATATAAGCCTACATCATGGCCTACATACAAACACGCACACGCTCAAACATTCCACAGCTATGATGGTGTAACTGTGCTACAATCTAGTACACAGACAATCCACTAAATCTTGGTGGCCCAGATGACTGACAGACAGACACGAAGAAATCCATAAACAAAAAAATCCAGGACTTGGAATATTTTTTTTTAAACCCTCCACGGACGGTTTTTTGTTCCGTCATTACCACAGAGTGTCACGTGTTGAAATGTCGGTCAAACTGCCCCTGGGCGTCGGATGCCAGCATTGAAAAAACCGTCCACCAGTAGAAAATTGGAGGAGGGTGGGGGAGGGGGGAATAAAGCCATGAACCTTCAGAGTGACTGCAATTATTCAGCCTAGATTCCAGACACGATGATCTGCCACTTCCCCCCCCCTCCCTCTACCAGCAGCAGCCGACACACCCCCGCCCCCCACCACCACCGCTCTCCCTTCACAATGTACTTTCTCTTTAACGGCTGGGCGGACGTGCGTGTGGTGGCCGATACTGTGGAGCGCAGATGGCGCGGGTTCGAATCCACGAAACGATGCCTGACGTTTATCAAGCGTCGCGTTTACGTCATCCGTCGCCATAGCAACGCCATCAACGGCGGCCATCTTTAGGCATGACACACACACTGCACAGGTCAGGCACAATACATCCGCCCCGATGAAACGGAAACAATCGTCTCATCCTTAATGCAACTATGACCATCCTTATGAGTGTGTGTGTGTGGGGGGGGGGGGGTAAATTGTGTGCATACGTTTGATTTCCTTGATGCGGAAGACCTGGAGTGGCTTTACGGTGATGGTTTAAGTGTTCCGCGGGCTGCGGGTTGAAAATCGCTGGTTTGGCTGTTAGAAAGTTTTTACTGGTAACGAAGAACCAAACCGGCCAGCAACACCTTCACGGTGTGTGTGTGGATGTGAGTATATAGGTGCGTGTGTGTGATTGACAGCTGCCTGACGCTATCACCGGGTCTTGACTTGGGCCGTGTTTCCAGACATCGGGTGGTGCCTGACGCCATTACGACCCCCCCTCCCCTTTGACGTGCCTGACAGTGACCAGTCTGAGGTGAACACTGGACGCGCCCTTGATGTTCAGTGCTGTCTGCACGATGCGCACCTAAGTGATACAGTCACACATTCAGATGGGATGATGATGGTGAGGAGTCGAGTCAGCGGTCTGTACCTTCAGCAGAGGTGGCGTGCGGCCCATATATCGGGTCAGCTGTGGGGCAGGTGCACCCGATGCAGGACATTCCAAAAACCTCCCCACCTGGGGTACAGGAGGTCGGGGCGTGTTGGTAGAAACAACAACTACGGACGGGTTGCGCCACGTGATCGATTCACTTCCTTTATCCTGTGACCTGATTGCTGGACACGGAGAAAAGTTCCTAATGGCCTGCATCAAAACGACAACAAACTGTATCAGACGACGGGACAGAGATCAGACGACGGGACAGAGAACTGGGGCAGGGGCGGGTGACGGGAGGAGGAGGGGGGGATCAAGTCAAATGGTTTCGTTAAGTCTTTTATTCCCTCTTTCATCTCCCCCCCCCCTCTCTGTCCCTCCCCCCCCCACCCCTCTACCTGCCATCCATTCGCCCAGAATCATTCCCCGTAAACGCGGTAATTGATCCGGGACAAAGCGGAGGTTGGTGGGGGTGGGGAGGTCCTAAAGGTAAACTTAATTCAGAACCGGAAGTGGAGCCGGACGTCGGCGATGACGTTGAACGCTGCGAATTTGTCGTCAGGGCCGGTTGCCATGGCAGCAGATTAGACGGAAAAAGTGAAATGTTGACATTTGCACGTGTGACCTGGTCGCGGTGTGGCCGTATCCCCCCCCCCCCAACCAACCCAAGCATCAACCAGCTCGAGGTAGCACGCAAAGTTCTGGCCGGCTTATGGGGGAGGGAAGGGTGCTATATAGGAGGGGGAGAGGGCAAAAAGTAACTTGAAACGGAGGAATCCAGCCCCCCCCCCCTTTCCTTTTTTTTTCCAACCCGTCTTAGATTCATATTATAGTTTATCCAACCTTCCAACGTAAGGGCACGCCGGATGGTGGGGGGGGGGGTGTAAAAGACAACAGGTAACTCGGCCCGGGGGGGGGGGGGAATGACCGATTAGAAGAAAAAAAGAGTTTAAAAAAAAATGAAGTTCAGAGAAAGATGTCTTGCCTATCTAAGCTAAAGAGTGGGGGACCATCGGCTGAGTACAGGTAGCAGTCGGCCTCTCGTCGAGAGCCGCGGTTCTCAAACCTTTTGTTTTGTGCGCGACTGTACCCCCTATAGGTGCGAAAGTGTATTTCGGCGGTTACCCATCACACTTCACATCCTTGACTGCTGCACGTGAAAAATACACGTCTCTTAGTACCCACGCGCCGCCCTAAGCTTTCCTCGTAGCCGTACCCCTCGGGGTACGCGTGCGATCGGCTGAAAACCGCGGTCGCAGATTATAATCATAATAATAAAGTGTACCCGAATGCTATAAAACGAGAGAGGGCGTGTTCCGATATTTAAACAAGTAAACACATTTCTGTGTGTGTGTGTATATATAAATAATATCGGAATCTATATTGGCCAAGCGGTATAAAAGCCGTTATAATATATTACTACGCCGCCGTCCCCGACTGGCGCCCTGCTTAACTGAGAGTACTTCAACCACCGGGAGGGCGTTGAGATTGTGAACAAAGGCGCCCGTCACTGAATAACTGGGGGGGGGGGGGTCGGAGAAATAGTCTGTGCGGTAAAAAAAAATATTTGCGGAACACCCAGGAACCAGCGCACTTGCAGACAAGAGCCGGAAGTGGACTTTGTAGTTGAGATTAAATGTATGTGTGGTCATCCCCTTCGAGTGGTCATTTTTTTTCCCTCGGACAAATTTTGTTTATTGATGGAGAGAGAAAGACATGCATTTAATTAATGATGATTCGAAAAGCAAAAAAAAAAAAAACATGATAACAGGAAATGAGGCGTGCGATTGTGTAGTTTAGCACTGAACAGTTAAAACTTGAGAATAATTTCTACATAGTTTGAAACATTAAAGACAACAGGAAAGGTAGATAGATTGAACAAATAGGCGGATAAATACCGACGTATAAATAGTTACTGATAGACAGACAGATTCATATATATATATATATATATATATATATATATATATATATATATATATATCAATGATGTGACAATGCCCCATGTATGACTGCAGGAAGTCCACCGTCACGTCCGTCCGTCTGACCATGTCACACTACCTCAACGTGTAACCTGAAACTGACGATGACGGCAGAAGGCCGCCATTACAGCCCACGTGATGTTTGGACACGGTGGAGGGGGGAGGGGGGGAGAGTCACAGACGTGCGAGCGAGGGTCACAAGGTGAGCTAAGAAATCATAGACGGTGCGAGGAAGAGTGATGAAGGGGAAGACACACATTGTTTGAGTATGCTTACCAGGTATCTGTCGAGGCGTGCCGCTGAATATCATCCTGGAATTCCGTCACCTGATCTCACCCCCCCTCTCCGCCCCCTTTCCCTCCACACACCCCTAATCCGTTCTCACCTGGGGACTTCTTCACCAGGAGGTATCTGCTGGCCAATCAAACAATTTCACTGTGTGTGACTTGGGGGGGGGGGGTGAGGAGTGAGAGCGTCAGCAGGTTTCCCGTCCGCACGGACATCCCCGCAGTGCAGCCGTCAACCCGATCGTCAGGTCAGGTGGGCCGCAGGGTGCGAGTGGGCGTGTCCAGGTGATATGTCTTCATGTCTACATGTGGGTGATGACGAGCCAGTGACGGGTGGCTGTGTGTGTGTTTATATAGGCGGCCGGGCCCAAAAAAAAACAACCCAGCTGACTAAATCCCCAACTTTTAATAATAAACGCTTTATTTAACTGGCAGTTTAAAGTAGATACTTGGCAAACAATGGTTTATACAGTTTTAAAGTAGATATTTTAAAATGTTAAACAAAATTATCAAAGGAACGTGCCTCTTATACGATGCTGAAGTAGTTTAGCTCCCAACAGATTTAGTGTACATAAAGCTTTACGCAGTGCACATAAAGCTGCACGCAGTGTACATAAAGTTGTACGCAGCGGACATAAAGCTGTACGCAGTGGACATTAATCTGTATACAGTGGACGTAAAACTGAATGCAAAAGACATAAAGATGTATACAGTGGACATAAAGCTGTATGCAGCGGATATAAAGCTGTAACACAGTGGACGTAAAGCTGTATGCAGTGGACATAAAGCTGTATGTAGTGTACATAAATATGTATGCAGTGAAAAGGGGGGGGGGGAAGCAATTTAAACAAGATTAACATTTGAATAATACACAACACACAACATAAACCGTCCCCTGACATATAAATAAGTAAAGTTCCCTTCTTAGCCCTGACGGGCCTTCGGGGCAGATGAAGTGTAGAATTCATCTGTTTCTATAACCTCGGCATATGAAGGGATTGTGTGGTTAGCACAACGCCCAGCCGCCTTTACTTCCCCAACTTAAGTCAGGTACCCATTTAAAGCTGGGTGGACTTGTGGGACGACTTTGCCCCAAATTTCACCTGGAAAAATTCCAAGGGCCTCACCGAGGATCGAACCCAGGACTCTCAGGTTGACAGTCGAGTATCTACACCACTCGGCCATCCGTCCCACTTGACATATAAATAGCCCTCTTCAATTGTTCGTCCGCCGGCATCTAATGAAGAATTTATAAATTACGGTCACCGGTATGAAATGAATGGTGACTCCCCCCATCTTTTTTGTTTCTTTTTTTTTTACGTTTCCCATGCAGGAGAGTCTGTCACCATGGTAACATCCAAACTCAACATCAATCACAATGAATCAAGTGAAATGTTTTTCAAAACATTCAAAAGAGGGAAAATAAATCAAAAAGGTTTTGGCGGTGGATCGAAGCTGCGCTGGGCTGTCTTTAAATAATTTACGAAAAAAAAAAACTGATCTTTTCACTGGAAGAAAGAGCGATTTGTTATTATCCTATGAACTTTGTGCGCTAGTTAGCACTGAGAACATAAATTTGTTTGCTACATGATTTCACCCGTCAATCTTCTTTGTCTAAAGATCTAACAGACCACGTCTGAATGCAGCCACGACATCCGGGGCGGGGGGGGGGGGAGGGGGGCACAGTTTTTGCACATAGGAGCGAATTTCACAATCACGCTTACAATTTATTAAGTCAGAGTAGTGAGGTCCATCTTCGTGCGAAAAACGTGCCTCTCGTTCCGTTGTCGAGCATCGGTCGAGCATATCCACACTGGCCGTCGGGGGCCAAGGCGCTAGCGGTCATATGCTTTAGAAATCCCCCACCCCACCCCCCGGGGTAAAAAGTGCCTAGTGGTATTGATCATATAAAGGTGAACATATCTAGGTTCACATAAGGCACGAATCACATCATGCCCAGACATCCGTTCAAAGACGCACAACTCGTGCGCCGATCTCACAGATAGTCAGACCTTACGCCCAATGGCAGTCGTATCTGAATGTCACGTGGGTGTGTATCCCAGCAGCAGAGCGGCACACACACACACACACACACACACACGTCACTGCACGAGCAATAAAAATTATGGGATTGTTTTCTCAAAAGATACTCCGTGAGATTATTTTACTTTTCGTTCACTTCATAGAAACCCTTTTATCGTTAAAAAATAATTAATATATAAATAAATTAATTAATTAAACAAATAATTCAACATTTTCCAAAGGGTAAAAAAACAAGCAATTAAGCCTGTTCCATTCTGGACACAGGACGTGTTAGCGCATTTTCATTTTATGTATCAGTACGTTTGTTATCTTTCAGTAAATATTTGTAAATTTTGGAAATGTTTATAAATTCAATTGTGTAATGCATATATCTGAAAAAAGATATTAAAAGGACAAGTAAGTCATGTTGAATAACTGTTACAAAAATAAATAATGATTACGCCCCTTTGATTAGCTTTTATTATTTATATTTAAAATATAAGTAAAACGGTACATAACAAACTCTTATATTTTGGCCATGAGAGGTCAAATCGCGAAATGGACTTTTGATGTACACTTGGCAGGCCAAGACCTACACAATGATATATACATCATGGGTCTAGGACTTATGGTTGCTGAGATATAGGGCGGTCCATTATTAATATAGCTTATATAGTAAAAAACGGTACTTTATAAGGCCCCTTTTACGGCCCTGAGAGGTCAGATCGCGAAATGGAAAAAAGTCATTTCTTGGCAGACCAAGACCTACAAAATGATATATACATCATGGGTCTAGGACTTATGGTTGTTGAGATCTAGGGTGATGACAGACAGACAGACAGACACAAAACGGGGACAATAGAGCATTTTTTTTCGAAAATGCTCTAAAAACACAGCAAAGCTTGACGTGACTGCGCAGTATGAATGATATACACGTCAGTGGCATTCAGTAAATTAGACATAGACTGTGCGCATCATCAAAAGGCCTTTACAGACTATCTGCCTCGTGACTATCCGGATTTTCGCATTATCCGGGCTTGATCAAAAACTTTTAAATAATAAAACAAAAAAGTCGTGTCTAGTGTTTGTGTGCGAAAGCAGAAAGCGGGGGGGGGGGGGGTATTTCGATAGTCGCGGCCTATACGGAATGCCGTGTATCCGGCGAGCGTCTACCTGTACTACAGGACTAATTATCACAGGTCTATCGTGTTAGTTTACATGGGGGCGGTCACCGGAAGTTGTCTTATTCTCGATGACCTTAACTTGCCCCCAAAAAAAAACTTTCACACGCAATAACCAACCCGACGGCGTCAGCATCCATTATATTCAAGCCAAAAACCAACCCCCCCCCTCCCTCCCCCCCAACACAATCAATGATTGTTTGTTTTGTTTTTTAAACCAACACACTGACCATGTTTAAAACTTTTTAATTTTTTTAAGCATGACTATTGTTGTTGTTGTTTTTTTTTCCAGAACCGTGAAAAGTGATTGACCTACTTAATGGGAAGAGGATCTGAACGAGGCTGACCTACTTATTGAAAAAAAAAGGCCAGAGTGGACCAGTCCGAGCCTCAAGTCCAGCAGGGCGTAGGGAGCCAATAAAATAAAGAGTAAAGCCTCCACGAGGAGTGGGGAGAGAAAGAATAACGGAAGAAAAAAAAAACAACGACCTGATAAGGAAGTAGTTAGGTCTGATGGAACTGTTCTCGGGCAAGGGATAACGAGCCCCACGAGAGCCCAATCATGTCCGATTACATGGCCGGTCAGCCGGCTTAAAGGCTCGTAATGAGATGTCTGACCCTCACGTTGGTCGAATTACTGACCGGTGATGTGGACACAAACCACAAGGCCCCCTTTTTGTTTAAAAAAAAGTGTTAGCGCGTGAAATGTGTGTGTAACAAAATAGACGCTGACATCGTTTTTATTCTTCATCTTGAACGCGGTGAAAAAAAAAATCAATAAAACTTAAATCAATCAAAGGAAAGGCAACTCTAAGAAAATCTGCAGATGGCGCATCAAAGTGCTGCGGACTGTTGTTTTTGGTGATAGATGTCGCTGAATGTCACAAAGATGGTGGTGGTGCCGATGGGCGGCCCGGCCTTCAACGCCAGCGCGGCCTCAACGTCCTCCACGGCCGCGGCCCTGGGCTGCGTCACCGACACGCTGGCCGGCTACGCCTTTCTCTTCAACCTGACGGACCCGGAGGGTCCGAGGTCGCCCACCCCGGGCTTCGATGAGGTGCAGATCGTCAGTAAACACGTCATGGACAAGGTCAGTGTGTACAGCCCCGGGGGTGTGTATTGTTAGGGTGTCTGTTGTAAACACACACACGTGTGCTTCAGTTCTGGCAGACTTGTGCTATATATATATATATATATAAATATATATATATATATATGTGTGTGTGTGTGTGTGTGTGTGTTGCAGGTAGGGTTAACTATTTCGGTCAGACGGTGCCGTGTAGTTAGCTACATAGCAAAGGACATACTGTAGTGTAGATAGCTACAAAACAAAAAAACACGCTGCAGTGTACATTAGGGTTATGACTTTTTTGTAACCTCATATTTACATGTCAAGAAAAGGTGACTTTTAACGAGTGTATTATGACACCAAATAACCTTTTCTGAAAATATTTGAAAAACCTTCCCCACCAAACCATAAAACGAATATTATATATTAATATATATAACACAACACTGTAATGGAAAGTTACATAAGAACAACAAGTGCAATGCATGTCAGCATGAGTATAGAGATGTCCAAAATATGAAATGATAATAAAGGACAGCATAGGAAATATAAATTAAGTTTTATGCTTCATCATTAGTTAGAACAAAACAGTTAATAGTGTCTTTGAAGTCTCACAACGTGGAACAATTTCTTGCATTATTTGTATAGCTCTTTCTGCATAGCAGTTACTTCGTTTTATACCAGGTATTGCTTAATCTTCACAGACCCAGTGCCTCAAGAAGCATCTTTCTGCTTCAGTGTATCTATGCAAAGCAGGTGCTAAAATCTCTTTTCCTATTTTCCAGACCCTTTGATCTGAAAACCATACTTCAGACCATGCATGTCCTCGCTATGAAAGTACACACAAGTTCAAATTTCTCGTTTCTATTTTCCGGAATGGCAGAAGTGCTAGTATTGCACTTGAATTCCAACGAGCATTACTTAAAGCCGTCAGTCTCTGGAAGTGAATTACTGGATAGGTTTGATTTCATTCGTAATAGTGAAATACTTGCGTCAAATGATGTAAGAACTTCATGTCGTCTTTCCATCCTTTGTTTTCTCACATGATTTCTGAACTACTATCTTGAGAATCAAGTGACTCTTTAAGTGACTCGTAATTTGCGCTAATTTCAGCAACAAATGGATAAGAAATGTTTGGATTAGACGTTTCCCTGCCGAAAACAGAATCCATAGCATGCTTGAGTACTAGGCCTAAAACATGAAACTGGCAGCCTATGTACTGAGGGATTTGTCCACTGTTCTGTTGACAGTAATTTTGCAGCTTGTGTACCACACCATTTTTGCTGCCAGAAATTGTATTCCTTGTATCGCAAATAATTACTCGAATACATGAATAGATTTCGTATTCAGCTAGAACAGTCTTATTCGCTGTAAATATTGTCTCTGCTTTTCCATTTGTCAGAGACAATATGGCTAATCGAATTTCTTTTTCAACGCTTTTCAGTAAAACAACTTGTTTTTCTCCTTCTATTCTTTTTTCTGTCAAAATGTATGCACCATTCAAAATTTTGTAAGCTCTTTTTATAAATTGCAACTTCAAATCTGCTTTATAGGTTGCCTTATACACTCCTGACTGCGAAGGAGCTTCAATATTGGGAGAGTGTTCGCTTATTATTTTTAAAACTTTACAAGCTTTATTTGTTGACAAATTTGCTTTCCTACAAAATTAATTACAAACAGACGATTACAGTACAATATTCTCAAATCAACCAAGCAGACTTTCCAAATTCCAAGCAGACCACTCGTGACAATTACCAAACAAAGGTATCATAAGATTTGATTATTTTTGGTACAGTTGCAGTAGACGCATAATACATTCAAACAGTGCACTTAAAACTTAAAACAAACTTTTTTGATTTATTTTGTTTCAGACATGGAGGTAAAAAATACCATATAAACTTCCTGGATGTAATTATTGTAATCAAATATTTGTTAATGCGCAATCCGTAAAGAAGTAATTTTATTGAAAAACGCTTCTTATTTGTAAACACAAGATGGCGTTGGTGGGAAAGGTTTTTTTGAGTGAAAAATAAATTAATATTATTTTCATATTTTGTTCACAATTGTTCATTAAAAAATGCCATGTTAAATAAGATTCTGAAAAAAAATGTAAAAAGTACTAACCCTAGTGTACATAGTTCAAGTCTATTCACTTGTACTAACATGGTGGACTTTTAACGTGTTTCTTATTTAGGTTTCGAAGGTTTTGTTGTAATGGGGGGGGGGGGGTGATGTATGAAATCTGACGTCGTTCGTATCCCTGCTAGTGTTCATCAATGACGTCATGTAGTGGTCAACCGTACGGATGGCCCCCCACCCCCACCACCCATGCGGTAGCTGGATTCGAACACACTAACTCTAGCAGCGTCCTGACCACCCAATAAACCCATCAGATCACATTGTCTCCACACCCCCCACCCATCCACCACCCCGGGGGGGGGGGGTTCAACAGGGACAGAGCGGAGCTGTGTGTCGTCGTCTACCTCTGGGTAAACCAAACCCCCGAAGCTCTAACCGGCTTGGTACAGACAGAATGACACACACACACAGTCAAAAACTCTCTAAAACACAATTTTGTTTTGTAGAACATGACTGACTGACATTCTGATTCACACCACCATCATCACCACCCCTTCCCACCGCACACAGCAGAAAGCCGTTAATGGAATCTCAATAAAACGTCATGAGGGAAATTTCCTCCCTAATACATCCCCCCAGCACCACCACCACCAACCTCCAGAGTTGATCAATTGTGGGGGGGGGGCTTTTTGCCTCAACAAATTATTTTTTATCCTTCCGTTTAGGGGGGAGGGGGTCTCGTGGAAGGGAGAGAAAGAGTGAGGGAGAGAGAAGGAGTTAGGGACAGAGGAGGGAGGGAGCCTGAGACATCAAACGTCATTTTGTGACGTAGACAACTCACGTGACAGTACATTCCAATACTTGCGCTTGGGGGGGGGGGGGAGGAGGAGGAGGACGGTGGGAAGGGGACGGAACGGGGCGGTGGTGCCAGGCAACAACAACACCAGCAGCCACCTTTAAAAAGATGTCAAGTGTCACAGTGACACCCAGCCACGGCTGACAGAACAAATGACAAGGAGGTCTTGTTGTCTTCAGAAGAAAACAGACAGACAAACAAACAAACAAATCGGTAAACGCGAAGTTGTCAAAAAAAATTATGGATTACTGTACGGCAGAGATTGAGCATTTATTATTTTTACAACGTGTGTGAGGATAATGTTTGCATGTCAATTTTCCCACCTCCTTTTTTTATTTGGTCCTATACATTCCCACCATAATATATATATATATATATATATATATATATATATATATATATATATATATATATATATATATATATATATAGTTATAAGACGCATTTGTTGTCTGTCTGTTCCCTTATAACTCAAGATCCAGAAAACCAAATAACGTGAAATTTGTTACACATACACATAATTACATGGGAAAGGTTATAGGACATGTTTCGTTTCATCTCGATGGGTAGTTTAATTGTAATTAATTATTTTAGTATTTTACTATATAATTCCTCTGTGACGTCATTTCCCTATGATACATTTTTAAAAGAGGGGTAACTCCCGGAAACTCCAACTGTAAACATAATGAAATCAATAGTCATATCTATTTACCTATCGTTTTATGTATTCGGAAGATTAAAATTAAGGGTGCACTTTAATAAACCGAAATACGTTAATTAAAATGTTTATGTGACATTATTAATATTATTAATACAATCTCAATGCGTAGTTTAATTGTAATTAATTATTTTAGTATTTTACTATATTAAAGTATTCACGGTATGGGATAGCCTTCACTATAAATAAAAATCGCGCACCAAGTGAATGTGTAATTGAACGGACGGAGAAGAAAGGGCTAGGGACGGGAAAAAAAATATTGTTGTTGTTTTTTTTTTCATGCTGCAAGTACCCGGCTTTGCCCGGGATTAAAATAAGGTTTTCTGTTTATTTAAGAAGCATAATTTGACGTTTAATTGTACAGAGAGAGGGAGGGGGAGAGAGATAAAGAGAGAGGGGGCAGGGAGGGAGAGGGAAGGAGGGGGCAGAGAGGGGGGAGAGAAGGAGGGAGGGAGGGAGAGAGGTGGTAGGGAGGGAGATTAAGGGGGAGGGAGGGAGAGGGAGGGTTGGAGAGAAAGGGAGGGAAGGAAAGAGAAAGGAAGAGAGGGAGTAGGGAGGGAGATAGAGGGGAGGGAGTGAAAGGGGGAGGGAAGGAGAGAGGGAGAGAGAGGATGGGAGGGAGTGAGAGATAAAGAGATAGAGGGGGCAGGGAGGGAGAGAGGGGGGAGGAGGAAGGGAGGAAGGTGGAGAGAGGGGGGACGGGGGTGAGAGAAGGAGATATAGGAAGAGAGAGGGACCTGGGAGAGTTAGTGAGGGAGAAAGGGAGGGAGGGAAAGAGAAAGGGAGAGAGGGGGTAAGGAGGGAGATAGAGGGGAGGGAGGGAGGGAGAGAGGGGGTAGGGAGAAAACAAAAGGTAAACAGAAAACCTTATTTTAAACCCGGGCAAAGCCTGGTACTTGCAACTAGTTATATATATATATATACCAGCTGCACCCTGCTAAACCTTTGCATAGAGTTATATCCCCTTAGGCTTGATCGGTAGGCTAGGCTATCTTTGGTTTCGGGCAGATCTGATTTTTTCATGAATGTATTTTAAACTGGAATACTGTTGTGTATTAATTCTATACGGCTGCGTGTGGTCTTATTGACGCAGGTTGCACACCACCCCTGTGCTCTGACCGGTTAGTTTTGAGAAATCCTGTTCCAGGTCTACCGTGAGTCTGTCTCATCAATTCCATCGACCTGGTAGCAGTCACCAGTCAGTCTCTCCAGTCTGATCTGTTTTATTCACCGTTGTCCGTTGTAGTCCACCAGGTCAAAATGCCCGGTGGCAATTTACATACTGTGTCTCAAGAAGCCTTTTGTTCATTTTTCCGGACTATGTCTGACCAACCACTTCGACGTGTCAGCACCCTCGTTGACGGAAGTGTCGTCACGTTAGCGGCTGTGTGTTCGAGTCCAGAGCTACCGCGTGGGTGGTTGGGGGCGGGGGGGGGGCAGGCCGTACGGTTGACCACTGCGTCTCAATGGTCACGACACAGAACGTCCGGACGCAGCAAGTCAAATATTAAAAAGTCTTTTAAAAATTCAAATCTACATGTCAATTGCCGTTCGTCCAATTAAAAACGAAACAAAACAAGTGCCGACACTTTAAATTCTGCGCTTTACGTGTTAAATATTTCTTGAATGCAGTGCTATATATATTTTTTTATCTCAACATTACATATGTATCTGAAGATTTTTAGCTAACAAATACGACTCCATAGCCTTCCAAACAGATTTCTATTTTTTATTACCGGATCTGTTTTTTCCCCCCGATGTAACTTTGATCGAACTATTTATATCAAGTGTTATATAACAGATGTGATTGGGTTGGGGGGTTGTAATCCGTTATATATGGAGAGGGTGGAAAATAACGTCTATTATTTGACACAAACCTTGAACAAAAATACAATTAAAACAAAATCCGAAAAAAAAAATTTGCTTCATAATAAACAAGGGGAATCGTGTTCTGAATCTTGAGACAAAACTGTTATAATGGGGCAGTGCTGTCGGTGTCGGCGACGGTAGTAAATCCGCAATGTCCGACACACCGGCCCTGGTTAAAACATCGCTTCGATCATTAGTGCGTGCGTTTTTAATGGGCAGCTGGGTGCATTGCACGGCCGGGACTCAGAGAACCCAATACACGGTGCATACATAAGTTACTGACTACTAACGGTGCATAGATAAGTGACTGACTACTAACGGTGCATACATAAGTGACTGACTACTGCTGATGTAAAGGTATGGGATACGAGGCTGGGCAGAACTTATTTAGCAACGTTAAACAACTCAATGCCACGTCCGGCATTGTTGTCCCAGGGAGTGAAAGAACAAAAACTTTAAACTACACGACTTCGGGCACGGTTCAAGTATTACACACACACATACACACACAGGGTTACTCCAGAGGGTAGTGGGACAGTGAAGATGCCATCTGTCACAGTTGATAGGATTACAGTGTCAGACTCCTTGGACTAAGTAACTCTTTAACTAGCAGTGTGTGTTGGGTGGTCTGGAACCTCTCAGCCTCCCACCCCCACCACCCGCAACACCCTCCGTTTCCCCAATCACCCCAACAAAACCCCAACAAAGTCTTGATCTCATTGTGCACAAACAGCCAAACAAATTAAATAAAATGTCTTTATCATTTGTGACAACCGGAAGTTCAGCCAGCAGACGTTGCTTTGTTTTTTGTTTTTTTTTAAGTTTGATGTGAAGGAATCACGAAGACGGATGCCTAAAATAACTAACTAAATAACAACAACTCTGTCACACTGACACGTGAATGTGCGACAATATGGATTCCATTAAACAATAAGTCGTAAGACAAAATATACACAAACATGGTTCTGTACATTAACTATATATATATTTATATATATATATATATATCTTTATATGTATTGAATTAAATGTATATATTGTTGATACAATGGTAAGTTTAACATACACATGCTTTTACCTATAGAAAGATAGATGGATAGTAAGAATAGACAGACAGATAGACTGATGATAGATATATCAATAGACTGATAATAGACAGTCAGACTGTGAGATAGAAAGATTAATAGATGGATTGTTAGACAGATAGATAGATAGACATTTAGACAGATAGATTATATAGATAGATTAGATTGATTAGATATATTAGACAGATTAGATAGATAGACATATATGTACTCATAAAATGATATGCTTGTGTTTGAACCCACGTCTATCACACACACACAGACCACCATCATCTTCGTCATGGTCCTGATCCCGTGCTTCTCGGTGTTCGGGTCAGTGGGCAATATCCTGAGTCTGCGGGTGCTGGTCCACCACCGGATGAGGAACGCCACCAACATGGTGCTGGCAGCCCTGGCCGTGTCCGACCTGCTGTTCCTGCTCCACGCCTTCTACTTCTCGTTCCTCAAGTTCCTGCTGCAGCGGAACCCGCCGGCCGGGGAGTACCTCAGGTAATCGACTCTCCTAGATACTCGTCACTTAGAGACATGTAGTAGTAGTAGTAGTAGTAGTAGTAGTAGTATAGTAGTAGTAGTATAGTAGTCGATTACAGTTCTCGTTCAAATAACACGGGGGAGCCGTTTGCCCCAGACCCGTAGCGTGAAAATTCAATAGGAGGGGCCAGGCATTCTACAACATGGGCCAGGCAATAGCGGGGGGGGGGGCAGGTAATACATTTTTAAGTAGAACAAATAAGCGGGGGGGGGCGCCCCCCCTGGTCCACCCGCACGCTACGGGCCTGCGTTGCCCCCCCCCCCCAGGCAAAGGATTAGGGGTGGGGGAGAGACTTATTTACCTTTTTTTTTGTGGGGAAGGGAAAAATTTCAGCTCTATAATTATATGAATTTAAAATGTCATCACGTGTTTCCTTAAGAATTTTCTACCAGTTTTTGCCCCCTAAACCTTTCACTGTGACTTCGATCAGTGAACACATAAAACTTACCATATACTTTGTACACACGGACACGCGGGAGAATTTAAAGCTGGGGGCGCGCCCTTAATAAGGTTGGCAAACACCGCCCTTGGGTCATCGAGCGTCGTAACGAAGCCATGATCCCAACACTTGTCCAGCTACTTAAACTTGTCGAAATCGGTTTAACACTAGAAAAGTTCAGTAGAGATTATGTCTTTAAAGCTTCTATTACCGTGGGTTTTTTTTTTTTTTGAATTTACGTCTTCAGCCCAAGAGTCTTGTGTTGTTCGAATCTATTTGCGTTCAATTTTATCAAAGCGCTGAATAATTAATGATAGTTATCCATCCTACCCTCTTTTTTTTTTTTGGTTGTTCCATCAAGTTAAAATTTTGAAATTAATATTTTTTTTTTTACTTTCCTTATTGATTCCTACTCCTTGCTAATGTCTCGTACATTAAAATAAATTATATAAATCGATTACATGCGCGTGCACAGAGAAGATATTCCGTTTCAATTACATCTCACGCGCGGCTGGTAAGTTACAAATAAAAGTCTAATTACAGCAAAAAAAAAAATAAACGCATACATCTAGTTCGGTTCAACTTGAGTTTCTTTTACTTATACACGTGATGATTAGTGTTTAAATTTAAAACAAGATACAACGTACACGTCATCACGGCGTCACGGGAAGCGAGGCTAAAGCAACCGATCACGTCAAATTAAAAGCCGCGTATGACGTCATCTGTCAAATAATGCTGTCATTCCTTGTCAGACGTCCGCTCCACTCAGCGAGGAGAGGGGGGGAAAATGGTCTCCATTGTCATTTTCTTATCAGCGAGAAGTCGTCCAAGACTTTGAGATTAAGACCGCTATTCAGATATTCATAAGATTTATAACCCCCCCACCACACACACACACACACACACCGGTATCGGTGCCAGATATTGATCAGCCGAGAGCCGGGGGGGGGATGATTATTTCGATTATTTCTGGGATCACGAAGTGAATCAGGGAGTTTTTTTTTTATTTATTTATTTTCATCTTCATTTCTATCCTAGGGTGATGACGTTCCCGCTCCTGGGGTCCTACGGGAGCGTCGTGACGGCCAGGATCACCACCTGCCTGACCACCATGCTGAGCGTGGAGCGGCTGGTGGCCGTCTACTTCCCCATGAAGGCCAAGGTCATGTGCGGGCGGGTCATGACCACCGCCTGCATCGTCCTGATCTACCTGGTGACGGCCGCCGTGTTCATCCCCATGGCCCTCAAGTACTACGGCTCCATCCGGACCGTCAACAACCAGACCGTGTACGGCATGGGCCTGACCGGGCTCGGGCAGCACACGGTCTTCTACCTGGCGTACGGCAACGTCCTCAACGTCCTGTTCCGCCTGGTGCCCATCCTGGTGCTCATCCTGGTCAACGCGCTCATCGCCTGCGCCATCCGCCGGACCTGGTCCATCCGAAGGTCCATGTCCAACGGCGGCTCGGCCACGTACGAGCAGAACCGCATCACCGTCATGCTGCTGATGGTCTCCGCGGTCTTCCTGGTGTGCATCCTGCCGGGCGCCGTGCACAGCATCGTCAACCAGATGTACCGGCAGTACTCCAGGCAGGGCAGCCAGAGCAACATCTACGACGTCATGGGCAGCGTGACCTACTTCCTGGAGACGGTCAACTCGTCCGTCAACTTCGTCATCTACATGGCCTTCAGCACCAAGTTCTGCCGGACGTACAAACAGATCTTCTGCTGCTACGGGAAGAGGGGCGGCGGAGGCGCCGGCGGCGGCGGGAACACGAACAACAACAACAACAACAACCGGGGCTCCGCCAGGTCCGTCATCCGGTTCTCCTCCCGCCCGCAGCTGGGCTCGAGGTCCAGCATGACCAGCTACCGGGAGCTGTACTTCCTGAACCAGCTGGGGAAGGGAAAGATCTCCAGCTACGTGGAGAGGGAGCTGGGCGGCAAGCCCGTCCGGAAGAACGGGTTCGTGTCCAACACGGGCAGCATTGTGGAGGAAGGGGGCAAGAGGATCTTCCGCAGCAAGTACTCCATCAGCGAGAGCTACAGCGGGCACAGTCACAGCGGGCAGAGCAGCCAGGGCAAGATGGAGGGCTCCAAGGGCGAGCGGTACAGCCAGCACAGCGCGCACAGCAGCCACAGCGCCGAGCCCAAGGCCGAGGACATGTACAGTTGACGGTGTTACTCCGCATTTGTGTAGCAACCCCCCCCGCACAAACCGTCAGCTGCGCATCTGCAATCACTAGTGTGTCGACCGACATACATGTTTTCCCCCACACCGCCTCGTCAAGCAGCGCATCGCACTGGCCGCGAAGGTGGTTCGTGGGCCATTCCGAGCCCTTGTGGCGTTCGAACCTCCGAACCTCGGCAAAGCTTGTCACTTTAACCACCTCACATTCATTTCCGTGTTTAAAAAAAAAAACCAGAGGCTGTGGCCTCTGTAGTGCCTACAAGGTAATTTGCTGTCCCCGAGCTTGTTGGGGGATGTACTACAGCGGTCACTGTGTTGACACAGGATCAGGAAATTAACTTCCCAGCCGCTTTGAATCCATCGCTCAACTTTCAAAGGCGGTTACTGTAACCCGACAGACATTTTAGGTTACAAAAGTAAAACTTCCCCGGTTTGAAATACTACCCATGGCTAACTTTTACAAAAAATCGGCCAGTGATGACTTTACTTTATCATATTCTGAGATTACGGCATAGGATTGGATTATATTTCACTTTCAGAGAACATGGTGCGTAATGTCAAGTTTGTTTTTAAACAGTGCTCACACGATTTTGGTGTGCAATTGAATACGTTACTTGGAGTGTATAATACAGGAATAAAATATTGACTGTGATAAGTTATAAGTAAACAATGTAAATAAAATGTACAAATCAACTCATTAATACATTTTTCGGCTAGTCATGGCGTCACACGTATTTTGGGCATCACACAGTAACTGGTGCGTCACATAGCAACTGGGGCGTCACACAGTAACTGGTGCGTCACACAGTATCTGGGGCGTCACACAGTAACTGGTGCGTCACATAGCAACTGGGGCGTCACACAGTAACTGGTGCGTCACATAGTATCTGGGGCGTCACACATTATCTGGGCGTCACACAGTCAAAAAGTATCTGGGGCGTCACACAGTATCTAGGGCATCACACAGTAACTGGTGCGTCACATAGTATCTGGGGCGTCACACATTATCTGGGCGTCACACAGTCAAAAAGTATCTGGGGCGTCACACATTATCTGGGGCGTCACAAAGTATCCGGGGCGTCACACAGTATCTGGGGCGTCACACAGTCAAAAAGTATCTGGGGTGTCACACAGTATCTGGGGCGTCACACAGTATCCGGGGCGTCACAAAGTCAAAAAGTATTTGGGGTATCACACAGTATCCGGGGATGACACAGTAACTGGGGTGTCACACATTATCTGGGTCGTCACAAAGTCAAAACGTTTCTGGGGTGTCACACAGTATCCGGGGCGTCACACAGTATCTGGGGCGTCACACAGTATCGAGCAAGTAGGATTACGGGGATATTTAGTGTAAGCCTGTGGTTGGCGCTTTCGTGTAGACGTCACACAGTCAAAAAGTATATGGGGTGTCACACAGTATCTGGGGCGTCACACAGTATCCGGGGCGTCACACAGTATCCGGGGCGTCACACAGTATCTGGGGCGTCACACAGTCAAAAAGTATCTGGGGCGTCACACAGTAACTGGTGCGTCACATAGTATCTGGGGCGTCACACATTATCTGGGCGTCACACAGTCAAAAAGTATCTGGGGCGTCACACAGTATCTGGGGCATCACACAGTAACTGGTGCGTCACACATTATCTGGGCGTCACACAGTCAAAAAGTATCTGGGGCGTCACACAGTATCTAGGGCATCACACAGTAACTGGTGCGTCACATAGTATCTGGGGCGTCACACATTATCTGGGCGTCACACAGTCAAAAAGTATCTGGGGCGTCACACATTATCTGGGGCGTCACAAAGTATCCGGGGCGTCACACAGTATCTGGGGCGTCACACAGTCAAAAAGTATCTGGGGTGTCACACAGTATCTGGGGCGTCACACAGTATCCGGGGCGTCACAAAGTCAAAAAGTATTTGGGGTATCACACAGTATCCGGGGATGACACAGTAACTGGGGTGTCACACATTATCTGGGTCGTCACAAAGTCAAAACGTTTCTGGGGTGTCACACAGTATCCGGGGCGTCACACAGTATCTGGGGCGTCACACAGTATCGAGCAAGTAGGATTACGGGGATATTTAGTGTAAGCCTGTGGTTGGCGCTTTCGTGTAGACGTCACACAGTCAAAAAGTATATGGGGTGTCACACAGTATCTGGGGCGTCACACAGTATCCGGGGCGTCACACAGTATCCGGGGCGTCACACAGTATCTGGGGCGTCACACAGTCAAAAAGTATCTGGGGCGTCACACAGTAACTGGTGCGTCACATAGTATCTGGGGCGTCACACATTATCTGGGCGTCACACAGTCAAAAAGTATCTGGGGCGTCACACAGTATCTGGGGCATCACACAGTAACTGGTGCGTCACACATTATCTGGGCGTCACACAGTCAAAAAGTATCTGGGGCATCACACAGTAACTGGTGCGTCACATAGTATCTGGGGCGTCACACAGTATCTGGGGTGTCACACAGTATCTGGGGTGTCACACAGTATCCTGGGCGTCACACAGTATCCGGGGCGTCACACAGTATCTGGGGGTGTCACACAGTATTCGGGGATGACACAGTAACTGGGGTGTCACACATTATCTGGGTCGTCACAAAGTCAAAACGTTTCTGGGGTGTCACACAGTATCCGGGGCGTCACACAGTATCTGGGGCGTCACACAGTGTCGAGCAAGTAGGATTACGGGGATACTTAGTGTAAGCCTGTGGTTGGCGCTTTCGTGTGTAGACGTCACACAGTCAAAAAGTATATGGGGTGTCAAACAGTATCTGGGGCGTCACACAGTATCCGGGGCGTCACACAGTCAAAAAGTATCTGGGGCGTCACACAGTAACTGGTGCGTCACATAGTATCTGGGGCGTCACACAGTCAAAAAGTATCTGGGGCGTCACACAGTATCTGGGGCATCACACAGTAACTGGTGCGTCACACATTATCTGGGCGTCACACAGTCAAAAAGTATCTGGGGCGTCACACAGTATCTGGGGCATCACACAGTATCTGGGGTGTCACACAGTATCCTGGGCGTCACACAGTATCCGGGGCGTCACACAGTATCTGGGGGTGTCACACAGTATTCGGGGATGACACAGTAACTGGGGTGTCACACATTATCTGGGTCGTCACAAAGTCAAAACGTTTCTGGGGTGTCACAGTATCCGGGGCGTCACACAGTATCTGGGGCGTCACACAGTATCGAGCAAGTAGGATTACGGGGATATTTAGTGTAAGCCTGTGGTTGGCGCTTTTGTGTAGACGATAATCGGAGGGGGGGGCGGTTGATTCTTAAGTCAACCGTTGCCTTAATTGTTGGCATATATATATATATATATATATATATATATATATATATATATATATATATACATATACAGTCGATTCCGCTTAATTGGGACACATCGGGACCGAGGCTTTTTGTCCCAATTAAGCAGGCTGTCCCAATTAAACATACAAATTTACTATTGGCTTCCTGGTTTGTTTTTCTTTGAGCTTTGTCCCAAATAAGAGGCTGTCCCAAGTTGCGTGCATAATATTGTGCATAATCTCTAAACCACAGATCTTGTCCAGTAACCAAACTCAACATCAAACAACAAAACACCTCAACTGACGACCACATTCCCGTACATAAGTTGCGTGCATAATTATGTGCATAATCTCCAAACCACAGAACTTGTCCAGTAACTAAACTCAACATCAAACAACAAAACACCTCAACTGATGACGACATCCCCGTACATAAGTTGCGTGCATAATTGTGTGCATAATCTCTAAACCACAGATCTTGTCCAGTAGCTAAACTCAACATCAAACAATAAAACACCTCAACTGATGACGACATCCCCGTACATAAGTTGCGTGCATAATTGTGTGCATAATCTCTAAACCACAGATCTTGTCCAGTAACTAAACTCAACATCAAGAACACAATATTTAAAGAAAAAAACAGCCATCTTATTCTGAAACTTAACACAGTGATGTCCCGTGGGGGTCTAGTCGGTAGCCAATCAACAAACCAGCACACACACACACACACACACACACACAAATAGCAGCGAACGACAACTCGGGTCGTCATATCCGGTTCTTGACGCTGACCAGTGGAAACACTATCCCTCCCCGGTGAATACACGCGCGCACAGAGACAGACAATATAGACCGGTGTCAATGTAGACATGTTCACAGATACATTCTCACACCGTATAAACATCACATCAATTTACATATTGATGCATGGAGGTGGTTGGGGGAGGGGGGGGTGTGACGTGGGATGGTGCATCGCATTTGAACCAACATGGCGACAAAACAATTCAGACTCGATCATGTGAGGAATAAACTATTTACTTTCTAAATATGAGACGGTTCGTTGTTTCGCTAGAGTATCACCCAGGACGTTGTGGTTTCCCCCAAGGCCGGCCTTACGTCTTTAAGAGCCCTGGGGCAAAACGTTATTCAGGGGGCCGCCGCTTGCAAATCTTTCGGGTCACCGAAAAAAAAATAATCTTCGACTACTGGGGGGGGGGTGTCCCCCCTCTGCAAAATAACAAAATGCACCGAAGTCTAAATTTTAGACTTTCAAAAAAAATAAAAACAAGTAAACTTTTCCAGAACGTATGTTTACATTGACAAACGGCAGTAAATACACCCCCCCCCCCCCCCAAGAATAAACTTTTTTTTGAGTTTGCCCTGACAGTTGAAAGTCTCTTGTCATTTTGTTACAGATGGCAAGATGGATGAACGTTGAGGAGGAGGAGTAGGGGGGGATGGACATAATAATCAATTACCAGCACACGGTTTGTTATTACTGTTGAGGATGAGTTGTTGTTGTTTCTGTTAAAGTGCTCACGGGCCGTGTTGGACAGAAACAAACATAACATAACTGACATTCCTTGATTGGGGGGGAGGAGGGGCGTGTCATCGTGTGGCATTGACACATTTCTTTGTTGTTGTTGTTGTTGATCGACTGTTTAATTTCGTTGTCTTTAGTCGCCAGTAAATATTTAAACAAACAAACAATCGGATGGTCGATGTTACAGGGACTGCCACGAGGGGACGGATGGTCGTGCGGTAAAGCGCTCGACTGTCGACCTGAAAGGTACCTGGTTCGATCTCCGGTGAGAGGGGGAACCAAGGAAATTTCTCAGGTCTGGGCTCAAGTTTCCGATATATCTCCCGTGGTGCCTCCACGGCCATTGCATTTATCGGCTATGGGTGATGGATGAAAGACGGGATCCATAAAAACCGTCCCATTTGTGGTTTATAGGATCTAAGAGATTTCATCTCATCCTTACAGGTACTTCACACACAGTGACCACCAGTGGCGGACATAGGTTGGTTGAGGCCTTGCCCCCCCACACACACACATACAGTAAAACTCAGTCACTAACAAATGGATAAAGTTTGGCTTTGCATGGCCTCTCAAACGTAGGCACCCGGTGCGCCCACCACCTTGGGCGCCCTCCGTTTAAATCCGCCTCTGTGTATTAAAGTAGAAACATTGTTTGTTTTGTTTACTCATAGTTGAACGCAACAAAAAGTTTTTTGTCCACTAATTAGAGATTACGTTTGCATCCAGACAAGAGATGGGGGGGGGGGTACCCATGAGTTCATGAATACGCCAAGGAATAAATTATACAAAACCTGTTTATAAAAATGAGTGGGTTCATGAGCGTATAGCGGTGACTCCCTTGAAACGCAGTCACGTGGTTTCCACACACACACACACACACTCCCAACAGATCAACAGACCAGTATAAAGTCATTCTCAAACTTTTTTGCGTTTCGCGACAAACCCCCCCCCCCCCACCCCATCCCCAACTAAAAAGTGTTTCCGGTTTTCGTGCCCCACCTGTGAATAAAGAAAACCTATTCTCGAGTAAAAAAGCAAATAAATACATTATCTGGCCACCAACTTTCAATCAGCTCGTATTTTGAGAACCACTCGACTAGAAGGAAAATTTTGGGCAGATTTCTTTAAAAAAAAATATTTAAAAAAACAAGCAATTAAGCCTGTTCCATTCTGGACACAGGACGTGTTAGCGCATTTTCGTGTTATGTATCAGTACGTTTGTTAGCTTTCAGTAAATATTTGTAAATTTTGGAAATGTTTATAAATTCAATTGTGTAATGCATATATTTGTAAAAAAAAAATTATAAAGACGTTTCTTTATATTTGAAAAAAAATTATTGTCTCTTAAATCTAACTACAAGTGGTTTGTGGTTACTGAAATAGGACTCATAATTGAAAACATTCGAAATTATAGTCATTTAATCGTCCGAAAACTCCGTCAATTGTTGCATAGCTCTGATACTTTCAATTAAACTCAGAACACAAGCTTACTATTTCATTTGATGAGTTTCTTAATAAATCTTGGTGAAACTACGTGCTGCAGTATTTCGCACCAAATGAACGGGTTATTGAACGTACAAGGTGTATATATAATATATAAGCCCCTTAGGATCCCTGAAGCCCGGCCCTCAGAGGTCCTATCGCAAAATGAACTTTTGGTGTACACATGGCAGGCCAAGACCTACAAAATGATATATACATCATGGGTCTAGGACTTATAGTTGCTGAGATATAGCGCTCCTTTATTAATATAGCTTATATAGTAAAAAACGGTACTAAGGCCCCTTTTACGGCCCTGAGAGGTCAGATCGCGAAATGGAAAAAGTCATTTCTTGGCAGGCCAAGAACTACAAAATGATATATACATCATGGGTCTAGGACTTATGGTTGTTGAGATCTAGGGTGATGACGGACGGACGGACGGACAGACAAAACAGGGACAATAGAGCATTTTTTTTTCGAAAATGCTCTAAAAAACCCACTTCAAGAAAGCATTTTAAAAGTCTCGCACTAAAGTGTGTGTAATGATTGTCTAGACAAATCGGCTGGGGATGACTTCCATGAAGCCAGAAATCAATATACACTAAATAAATTACAGATATTTTTTTTTTATGTACGTATTCTTCCGACTCAACTTCAGAACAGGCCGTGCAGCCGACTTCTATCACTTCGTACAAATATAGATCAACTTCAGTGCATCGCGCGATGCACTAGGTATTATTACCAATAAGGAACAACAAAAAAACCGACAAGAAACCATAGTGCCTTTACGGGGGGGAGGGGGGGGATTGTAAAAAAAATATATAATAGATGACTAAATCTCTGCATTGCCTTTAAACTAAGCGCAGTGTTAACGTAAATACTCTCAAACCAATGGCTCGCAGTGAATAATGTTTTTCAGTGGAGCAGACGATATTATTAAAATGAATAAAATATTAAGTGCTCGTGAAATTTCTTTTATAAAGAAAACGTGAAATGAACAAAACAATGTTCAACTTGTTTTTTATTAAATAAAAAACTATGACAACTGATTAAGACTATTTCTGGTGAGAAAATCAATGTCTAGCTTGGGGGAAGCGGATAATAAGTTTTCTACTCTCCGGGCACAAGACAGCTTTAAAAAAAAAAGGGGGAGAGAAACGTGTTTTTTTTTTAAAGCGACATACGATTGCGGACAGAGTTGTCCTTTCCTAATGTCAGGAGCTAAACACCATGTACAAGTATTTTAATGTCTGTTGTCGTATTGTTGTACCTACATGTACACCGCCTATTTTTTTTTTTTGTTCGAAACACATTTGTAGTCAATTTTGTTGTGATGCTGAAAAAATGCTACGCCTGGTCACATACAGGGGTGGATGGTCGTATTTTTGTCAAGTTTTAAGTATCGTTAAATAAATCCGGTTTTTTTATTATTATTAATTATATCGAAGCGTAGAGATACAATGGAGATCTTTTCACCGAAGTACCGTGGGTTGGGGTTGAATTAATAGCTGCGCGATAAAATAACAACATATATGTATGGTAGAACGTTGTTAATATGACTCGGTACAGCACAGCACGGTTTAAAGTAGACCTCAGGAGTACACCATTACCACCACAGCCTGGGGTACAACAGTACTAGGATACAGCTGGATCGTACCAGATTATAGTTCTAAAAAAAGCTAGGGTACAGTTAATAAAGTACGAGAACGCAATGCAACAGTATTAGAACACAGACCAAAATTGCCAGTATATAGCACAACGGTACCAGAACACAGAACAAAATTACCAGTACATAGCACAACGGTACCAGAACACAGAACAAAATTACCAGTACATAGCACAGACCAAAATTACCAATACATAGCAGAACTGTACTAGAACAGACCAAAATTACCAGTACATAGCACAACAGTACCAGAACACTGAACAACTAAAATAGAACGCGGTTCCACAGTACTAAAAGATAAAACTAAAATTACATGACGACGTACCGTAGTAATGTAACATGGTACAACAGCACTAGAACCCAGAAGAACAATAAACATAACGCGGTTTATCAGTAAAAGAGCTTAGAACAAAAAAATACAGAACACGGTACAATAGTATTATATATACTACGGTACAACAGTACCAGAGCGTAGTACAGCAGTACTAGAACACGGTATAACAGTACCGGACCCCCCCACACACACACACCCTCCACACACACACACACACCATTCCCCGAAAACCCGCCACGCTCAACGTAACACCCGCATGAATCAGTAGGCCTGTGGGTACAATGGGTACAGTGGGTACAATGGTAGCGGCAGGAAGTTTACGGGATGTGGCACGGCAAATGATCTGATTGGGGGGTGGCGACAACATATTTATTATTACATGTACCATTTTTTTTTTTAAATATCACAGTTGAAGATCTTCCGTGCATAAAGACTGATTTCATCTACACCCATTGATATATATATATATATATATATATATATATATATATCTCTGATGTTTATCTGTTTACATGTGTGCACCGGAACATAAGACGTACTCTTGTTGTCCATGCACAAAATGCTTACAAAAAATAAAACATGCTGCAAACCCGCAACTGTGTTTATCTCTTTCTTATTTTGTGCTCTCTTATTTTTAAGGTTAATTATGGACATAAATTATTTGATTTCACTCATTGAAATAAAGCGTGCAAAGTGATAAACAGTTTACAAGGCATGTTTACTTTCGAGTTATTTTTAATTCCGCGTGAGAGTGGGGGGGGGGGGTTCATATCCGGTTTGATCTGGCCGGTGGATGGCAGCACGCGACACGTTTCCATCACGGACATTCATATATTCGCAAACGTCATATTATTATTATATTTTTTTAGACGGAATCCTAGCATATCCATCCATGTACCACCCTCCCGGGCCGCTTGCGCCCCATCCCATCCCCCCCCCCCAAACACCCACATCACGCCAAGTGCGCCCAGCCTCTTAAGCTCCATTAATATTTTACCCCCCCCCTCTCCACACTCCCACCCCTCCCCTGTCCCATTCAGTGGGAACGTGCCAGTTTGTTTCAAAATCCGCAGCCATTTTCCAATGTCGGTCAAGTCCCTGCAACAACAATAACACTCACTCACTCACGTGACGCGCCGCCCACATCCGAGATCAAATGACCAGTTTGATCACTTGACCCCCCCCCCCTCAACGTCAACGGACCGCCGATCATAACATCCAGCAAACAGGAACTGTCGCAATAGACAGTGACGAGGAAACGAAAACAAAAAAAAAAAGAAAGATCGCGACTGAAAGTATTATTAGAGACACAACAACCACCTCAAATGGTTTGGGGGGGGGGGGGATAGGCTCAAATAGCATCGTTAACATGGGGGGGGGGGGAAACTGGGGCCCATAGAAACTTTTTGCCCCCCCCCCGCCGCCGAAAGATGGAGCTATAGTTTTAGGAGGACCACACCGTCAATCATATTACCGCCAAGCTATTAGCGACGCCAACAACGGTGAATTCCATCTGCATAACTTTTAGACACCGGCGCTTCAGGGGAAACTGTTGCTCTTAGGAGGTTCCACCCCTCAACCATTTTGCGGGGAATCCCCTACAAGTTGTTACTGACCCTAAATGGAAAAATTCGACATGTGGTTTAAAAAACAAAACAAACATCATCATTTGTCCCTTAAACACCGCGGCTCTCAAACCTTTTTTTTCCCGCGACTGTACCCTATAGGGTGTAAAAGTGTGTCCCGCCGTTACACGTTAAGTCCTTCAGAATTCTTGGGTTGTTGTATACGTGTGCCCCTCCTGCATAACCTTTCCCCGCTGCCCTTGGGGGAAGGGGGGAGGGGGGTATGCGTACCGCCGATCGAGGACCGACGAGGCCCTTAACATGTTTCGTCGTTGGGCACTGTGTGCAAGGGGGGGTGGGGGGGCCTCTAGGGACTCCGTCGCGAGGGCCTCAGTTGCCACAGTTTGTCAACGGCCCTAGAGTTCACGGCCGCGGTCCTTGGGATCTGCCTGGTATCTAAGTGGAAGGCTGTACTGTACCAGGTTTGAAAAGATTTCACAGGCTGGGATCTGCCTGGCATCTAAGTGGAAGGCTGTACTGTACCGGGTTTGAAAAGATTTCACAGGCTGGGATCTGCCTGGCATCTAAGTGGAAGGCTGTACTGTACCAGGTTTGAAAAGATTTCACAGGCTGGGATCTGCCTGGCATCTAAGTGGAAGGTTGTACTGTACCAGGTTTGAAAAGATTTCACGGCTAGGATCTGCCTGGTATCTAAGTGGAAGGCTGTACTGTACCAGGTTTGAAAAGATTTTACGGCTGGGATCTGCCTGGTATCTAAGTGGAAGGCTGTACTGTACCAGGTTTGAAAAGATTTTACGGCTGGGATCTGCCTGGTATCTAAGTGGAAGGCTGTACTGTACCAGGTTGAAAAGACTTGACACAGACCGTAAATTCGCAACAATGGTTGGGGGGGGAGGGGCGGTAAGACCATGGAGAGTGAAAAACGGAACTGACAGCCAGTGTGAATGTGTCTGTGTGTGTGCTATAACGAGTGAGGTGAACACATATGAATGACAGAATGAGAGAAAGAATGATGGTTGACATCATCAGTTAATCCCTGACACGGCAAGTCCATCAGGAGTTTAATCCCCCCCCTCCCACTCTCCTAACCAAAAAGTACATCTGATGTCAAGAGGTTGGGGGGGGGGGGGGGCTTTTGACACAACAGTAACAGAGGACACAGCTGTCATCGCCCAACTGGACGACTGTATGATGGGTTCAATATGGTGATTGGAATGGAATCAAACATTCGTGAATCAATTACACACACAATAACACTTGCACACCAGCGCCGCGCTATCACCACCCTTGACCTCGGGATGCTGCATATATTAGTAGTCCCTGCAGCACAAGCATCTTAAATAACAATGGGCTGGCACTGGGTACGTAAGCCCCCCCACACACACACACACATCAAAACAGAGACGGATTTAACGTCGGGCGTTCATCATGGGCCCCGACTTCTGAAGGGCCACGCAAAACTCAATTTTACAAGTAAATTTTGTTAACTGTCAACATATAATCACTTCCGTGCCGGTGGGGAAGGGGGGGCGCTCAAACCACCTAAATCCGCGTCTGCATCCATGCACCCAACCAAACCTGGGGTATCCGCAACAAACTATGGGACACAGGACCGGATTCGACCCAGTCAGACGCCAACAATAACTTTCTGAACAGAATCCACGCGTGGCCAACTCTTTAAAGAGTTGAATAGATGCGCGAAGTTAACAAGAGGAGAGAACCGCCAAATTAAAAATTCACTCTAAATTAACTCCCCATGGATCGCTCTGAACAGATGGGTTCCCCCCCCCACACACACACACATCCCAAAGTCAGTTTAAATACTTTCTACACATCTGTTTTCAGTTAAAACCGTGTTTTCGCTGCTTACAATTAATTCACTTCACGTCTGCAGAAGTTAACAAGTGCATAAATCGACGAGTTATCAATTTTCTGCAGAACAGCAGTTTTTAACATGACGTAGACATCCCTGTAGGTTGGGGGGGAGGGGCGCTGATCACAGACATTCAGAAGAAAAAAAAAACCCAGTTTCACGTGTCATTGTTATTATTGTCAGTGTTCCATCTAGTCGGTATATAGCTAAGGGGCCGTTCACATATTATATAACGCAAAAATGTCAATTTTTACCCCCCCCCATATATAACAAAAATAAATTCGCAACCACCCCCCCTTCGGCTTTATATAATATGTGAACGACCCCTAATCTGTGTTCCAGCTAGTCGTTTTTCTAGTGTTTGGTGCCTGAGCGCCCCCGTCCCCGGGCAGAACGCGGACGCTGCACCCCTCCCCGCCATCAATTAATAGAATTCCGACTAATTCGAATAATTCGATAGAAACCGGGCCAACTCGATCAAATTAAAGTACATATATTATCCCCAAGTACATCCGAATAATGCTGAGTTGGCATCCTGCGGGGCAAGGGAGGGGGGGTCTCTCTCATAATGCCCCCCCTTTCCTTCCCGCACACCGTACTTCCATACAATAACATTTTCCACTCTTTACATGTTGAACTTTTGCCATGTCACGTGGCAAGAGGCACAAATAAAAAATGTTGAATACAGTTCATTCAAGGCCAAATACATCAAACAGTATCTCTCCTAGTATTTGGCAACAAAAATAAACACATGACGGATATCCTGCATACAACGATCATTTTATCCAACACAGGAAATAGATACAAAAACAAAAAATAAAGACAGACACACACCCCCCCACCCCTGAATGCGAAGTGTATGTTGAGTGACATGTTTGATGGCGGGAATTTCTTCTCCCCCCCCCCCCCACCGGCCTCTCACCAGACGACCAGCTGGACAGTGTAAGATAACCTGACACCATTATGAATTATGCATTCTGGGAAACATGAGCAAAATTTTATGAATAAATGCGTGGGGGGTATTGTTTGTTTTTTGTTTTGTTTTTTTTTTTGACAGACCATAATGAAATGGAAACAAACAATGCGGGCGACAGATGAAATACATTTTTTAGAACATTACGATGATAATGAACAAATGATAATGAACAAATGATAATGAACGAACATGCCCCCCCCCCGCAGCCTGAATAAGGGGTAGCAATAAAAAAAAAACAGCCTTGACACATGGAGATACGATCAATGAATTAAGTTCTATCGAGGCCAGTGACATAAAAAAAGGTGTGTTTAATATTGTAATTTATTTTAAAAAAAATGACATGAAGAGCAGAGAAACAGAACCAATGAATGTACAAATCAATATCCCAGAGTTCATTAGACCAATGAATGTACAAATCAATATCCCAGAGTTAGATAGACCGATGAATGCACAAATCAATATCCCAGAGTTAAATAGACCGATGAATGTACAAATCAATATCCCAGAGTTCATTAGACCAATGAATGTACAAATCAATATCCCAGAGTTCAATAGACCGATGAATGTACAAATCAATGTCCCAGAGTTAAATAGACCGATGAATGCACAAATCAATATCCCAGAGTTAAATAGACTGACAGCCAAACAAATCAATATCCCAGAGTTCAATAGACCAATGAATGTACAAATCAATATCCCAGAGTTAGATAGACAGATGTATGTACAAATCAATATCCCAGAGTTATATAGACAGATGTATGTACAAATCAATATCCCAGAGTTCAATAGACCGATGAATGTACAAATCAATATCCCAGAGTTAAATAGACCGATGAATGTACAAATCAATATCCCAGAGTTAAATAGACCGATGAATGTACAAATCAATATCCCAGAGTTAGATAGACCTATGAATGTACAAATCAATATCACAGAGTTAGATAGACCGATGAATGCACAAATCAATATCCCAGAGTTAAATAGACCGATGAATGTACAAATCAATATCCCAGAGTTCAATAGACCGATGAATGTACAAATCAATATCCCAGAGTTCATTAGACCAATGAATGTACAAATCAATATCCCAGAGTTCAATAGACCGATGAATGTACAAATCAATATCCCAGAGTTAAATAGACCGATGAATATGCACAAATCAATATCCCAGAGTTAAGTAGACTGATGAATGTACAAATCAATATCCCAGAGTTCAATAGACCAATGAATGTACAAATCAATATCCCAGAGTTAGATAGACAGATGAATGTACAAATCAATATCCCAGAGTTAGATAGACAGATGCATGTACAAATCAATATCCCAGAGTTCAATAGACCGATGAATGTACAAATCAATATCCCAGAGTTAAATAGGACCCCAAATGAATGTACAAATCAATATCCCAGAGTTAAATAGACCGATGAATGCACAAATCTAACATCCCCAGAGTTCATTAGACCAATGAATGCTACCTAAAATCAGATATCCCAGGAGTTAGATAGATATATACGATGTATAAGTCAATATCCACCAGAGTTAGATACATTGATGAATGCCCACAAATCAATATCTCAGAGTTAAATACAATTCAGTGAATCTATAAATCAATATCCCAGAGTTCATTCAGACCAATGAATGTAAAAATCAATATCCCAGGAGTTCAATAGAACGTAATGAATGACTTGCAAATCAATATCCCCTGGAGTTAAATAGACCGATGAATGCACAAATCAATATCCCAGAGTTCAATAGACCAATGAATGTACAAATCAATATCCCAGAGTTCAACAGGCTGCTCCTTTCAGCAGGCTAATAAACTTTGTTTAAATTTGAAAGTCAAGGAAAAAAATTCATTCAAGAGCCCGTAGAAAAAAACTTTAAGCTATTTCAATGGTTCTCAAAAATTTGAAGGCCTCACAGCTCAATATGAAAACTAATTTTCTTTCACGACCTTACAACTCCTCCCCCCCACCCCCACTGTCAATTTTAAATCTATATTTTCTACGTTTACTTTAAGTTTTTTGGTGCATGAGGAGAAATAGAGCACAAAATTATTATTATATGATTATTCATGGGCCGAAACAAACTTACGGCCCAGCGGTGGGCCATGACCCACACACTGGGAACCACTGAGCTACAACAACACCATGGGGCTGACACAATGCCCCCCCCCAGGCCATATTTACTTTCATATTCTACCCAGACTGACTGTCAGGTGTCCCCAGTGTTAAGGTGTAAAAAGGGCCAGTGTACTTCCATCCCAAAAGCAATTTTTTTCTCCCCCAACCAACAAACGGCTGGCGTTAAAAAAAAATCAGACGAAGAAGAAGAAAAAGCAGAATGTACTCACATATTTGCTCAGAAATGACCGGTTGTCTCCGTCTTGGTTTTTAAGTTTTTCTTGCTCATCACGTTTCATTTTTTCAATGTAAGTCTGGGTGTCTGGCCTGCAATTGAAAACACTGTGAGTTGAAATATAAGTTATAAAGCCTAGTTTATCAGGTCACCCATTTAAATCTCAAGGAGATCATGGTGATGTAACATGGTGTTGGTTAAAAAAAAAAAGTTGACATACTTTATAGTAGTAGTAGTAAAAGTTCTCTTAACCCCAAAGGGCCATCGGGGCAGATGAAGTGTAAATTCATCTGTTTCTATAACCCCTAAGGCATATGAAGGGATTGGTGGCTAGCACAATGCCCAGCCGTCTTTACTTCCCAAATTAAAGGCAGGGGCCCATTTAAAAAGGGGGGGAGACAGGAGGAACTACCACCAACTAAACCCAGAAAAAAAATTTTGATGGTCACCAACGAAGGAACCAACCAAGCACAGTTAGACAGACAGGAGAATCTCCACACCTCTGCCATCCGTCCCCTACTTTATATTCTCTCTTCTTGGGCCCGGGGCGGGGGCTCTCCTCAGGGGGGGGCCCCCCCTTACCTCCTTGGGGGGGCGCCTTTCCCCCAGCCCCTTTATCAGTCCCCCTGCCCCAGCTTCACATTATTTAACCACTACAGACAATATCTAATAAATTAATGTGAGACATTCAATGAGTGGATTGTTATAGTTATGCAAACAAATAATCGTTTGAGTAATAAAATGTTAAAAAAAAAATCAGACTTTCAGTAAAGGGACTATAATCGTTATGCAAACATAAAAAGGAAATTTAGTAAAACACTTTCTAGTTAAAAAATATCTACCATCACTCTATTAATTTCCCAATTTTACCCCATATTTGCTCCCATCCTACAAAAAAAAAGCATCAAAATAATAATTTTATATAATAAATATTCTATAATTTAATTAAAAATTTAAATAAAAATTGAGGTATAAATTAAATAACTAAAGAAACATCTACATGTATTAGCATTTATAAGATCATTTTTAATGAAAAAAGATAGTCATTTATATATATGGGTGTGTTTTTTTAAATAAATACAAAGGGAAGGAAGGAAGGAGAAATAAGTTACAGGTCCTACAAGTCTGCTTTAGGTCAAAGTATGAACACAGTGTCCTGTTTAAATATTAACGGCATGTTACCTGAGTCACGATGTAAAGGGCTTTTAAAAATTTAATACAAATATTCAAATTATTGTTGTCCTTTTTTTTTTTACCGCATCTTAAAAATTGCCAAACGAAAACAATCCTAATTCTTCGCTGATAATAATAAGCTTCTAAAACTTCGTTCAAAACATAAAATAAATAGGCCCATATAATTACATTGATCTATTCATGATAACCTCAAAGTTCAACTACGGTCTATCTCCATGTAAAGGTTTTGCAGGGTACAGCTAGTAAATGAGGCCTAAATAATTGATTAGAAATAAAAACGAGAAAAAACTATGTTTGATTTATTTCTTTTTAAATTATGCGTATTTCATAAATATATATTTATGTCATTTGGATAAACCTAATATAATATTGAAGAATAAATGAAACAAATTTATTCTTACACTGGTCCTGAAACTGTGCTAGATATTTCCACCACAGATTTCCATGTGGTCAAGTTAGTATCTGGAACGTCAAGACCAATGCAGGTTGGAATTTTGGTATTAATACTGACTCCCAGAACCTCACCAGACTGATCAAAGTGTATTGTTATTTCATCCTGTAAGCCAGACTCCAGAATGCTACACTGTAAAAGAATAGATTGGAAAAAAGTAACAGGGCATGTTTGTGTACTAAGACAGGGCATGTTTGTATACTAAGACAGGGCATGTTTGTATACTAAGGAAAAAATATACAACTGAAGCATTGATCTACAAATGTGAAGAACTTAACAAAATCACAAACTCACAGCTTTAGTGGCTGATGAGACATAAACTGTACTCTCTCCTGTTGTTTTGGTCGGTATTCTTATTCTGTACAAGCCATTCTGATGTGCTGCAGACTTTAAACGTGTGAGTAGTACAAGGAATAGAGAAAACAAAAAGTGTGTCAGAGACATTTAGCTAACGGTCACAGCACAGTACATATACCAGGCTGTTAAAAACAAACTTGTGTAAAATATTATGCCTAAAGGAGAAAAAAAAAAATACGAACACGCAACAATTCTATTTCTTTGGAAGAGAGAGCTGACCCAGGAGTAAACTGAGCTTTATTTCCCTTCAATGACTGGATGACTATGGTGCCTCGCTTTGTGAATTCTTTAGATCCTTGAAAAAGAAAAAAAAAATCAAAGAAAATACTAATTATCACCAAATAATTACATCTGGCGGTTACGGTTATAGAAAATATGCAAAACACTAGCAATGGATAAGGATTATTTCTTATATATATATTTATGTAAATAAATTTACCTGATAAGAAAGAATGTTCAATAGGCAGAGTTCTGGATCCCTCAAATTCATCATCAGCCTGGATAAATTAACAAACAAAAAAATGTATGATCAATACAAGCAAAATATTTATATGATTATGTTTAGTAATTTAATAATTTTTAAAAAGAATAATAATTTGTTTATGTCAGTAAATACAATTTTTATTTTTTTTCAAAACATAACATTACAGCTATGAGATTTACTTAAACAATTATGTCTATAAAAATTTACATAATTATCAATATAACAAGCCTCAGAATAATACCAGTTTGTTAATAGTACAATTAATATAAAGTAAAAATTCCTGCTGGTAGTTTGCTTTTATAAAGCCAAGATAGAAAAGTATATGAGTTCTAAATGGTGTCCTAAACTCATTAAAAGCTATTACGAATCGGACCATTTTTTTGCATTTCTTTATTGCTTACAAATTTCATACCATGACTTCCTAGCGCTTGTGGTTAAATTTCCATTATAGCATTTTTCGGAGAGACAGTTTATTAATCATTTTCGACGATGCCCTATTTATTTAACAACAAGGTTAATAGCATCTTATGCTATTTCTGGGGCTGTTACGGATAATTTAATAAACTGAAATATTTTTTTTTATCTTGAACTGAAATTTTTTTTCTTTAAAACCATAAAAAGTGCTCAAGCACCAGAGCCCCCAGTTTGCTAACCACTGCACCAGCTAATAAACAACCTGAAATCTCTTCAACCAAATAGCAGTAGGGGAAACTAAGGTAGATCAGAAATTAGGCTAAATATAATATTATGACAAGACATCTCATTCACTTCCACCAAAACATGATTACATAAAAAAAATTATAGGATTTGGATATTGTATCATAAATTCATGGGGTTGGGTGGTGATTATGCATAAATTAACTTTTCTTAAAGATACAATAATTCAGAATAAATTGGTCAATGAGAGATCATTTTTTCTAAAAATCTGGATACATAAGTAATGCATACACAAGGGGTGGGCAAACTTTTGGCAGCTTAAGGTCACTTATAAAAAAATCAACATTATCAAAGGCCACAATTCAGTATCATCTGTTGTTCCTACAACTTAATACCTGTTCCATAAATGAATACAACCCTTGACATAAAGAAATCAAGAAGTGTTTAACATCTAATACATAATTGTCTAATGTAGTAGACCATGTGTATCCCTTCCCAGTGGCACAACCAGCAAAAAATGCTGGGGGGGGGGGGGGGGGGGGCACATATAGAAAAAAGACAGTTTATATAGTAAAATATGTATGATGATTTGGTCGGGGGGGGGCTCAAGCCCCTCCCCCTTGGTTGCGCCACTGTCCCTTCCACTGCTCAGCTAAAAATAGTCTGGGGAATTCCAAAACTGGAAATCTAAACACAACAAGGATTTCTTATGAAGAACTGTTTGGAAAGGAGTCCATTAAAATATTATGAAGGAATTTAAGAGTTTAATAATCGGGGGGGGGGGGGGGGGGGTGATTATGTTAAGATTGTGTACCCATAGTGAGGATTATTTTCTTTGGGTTGAACTATTTAACATATGAACTTTATTTGATGTACTATTATGTGTCCCTATTCTCAAATGAATTTTGGCTACAATAATCTCTTCATGTCCTTGGGGGCCACTGCGAGTATATAGACTGATTGTTAACGCACTCAAATATATTTTTCACTATTTTCAACTCCAACTGTGCGCCTACTCGCTGGTCCGGGTACCGGGCCTTTGTTTACTAGTTTTTAAATAATGTCCTGTCTTAGCCTGCTTATTTTATAATTAATAAGGTGAAGCGTAATACAATGTTTTTTTTTTTTTTATGCTAGGTGTCTTGTTAATGATTGTCAGTGAGCACTAGGTGATGATTATTCTAAATATATCAGGCGTGAAAAAAAGCAGATATATGTACTGCTGTGTGTATTCAACAATCATTGCTGCCAAGATTTGGATGCTGAACAGCACTCCTGCTATGAGTAAAATAAAGACAGGATAATGTAATAATAGCACACTTCTGCATTTGAATGCAAATATGGTTGGTGGTTGGGTGAGCTATTTTTTTCATACTTAGCTTGAAACAGTTTGAGTTATCGCATTAACGCTTTGATAAAATGTCAGAGTGATGACAGTGATGTTGGGCACCACCATCCTCACTATCTCTGTACATGAATTATTGTGAATGTGTGTGTGTTCTTTAAGTGGGAGGTATGGAAATAAAAATAAATGCCACTGTGTGTGTATGTATGTGTGTATGTGTGTGTGTGTGTGTGTTCTTTGAGTGGGAGGTATGGAAATAAAAATAAATGCCACTGTGTGTGTATGTATGTGTGTATGTATGTGTGTGTGTTCTTTGAGTGGGAGGTATGGAAATAAAAATAAATGCCACTGTGTGTGTATGTATGTGTGTGTGTGTTCTTTGAGTGGGAGGTATGGAAATAAAAATAAATGCCACCGTGTATGATTCTTGGTGCATTTTTATGAACAAAAAATGTTAAGTGGTTTTAAATGCAGCGAAAAAAACTATTTCTTGCTTCTCTTGTGAAGGCCACAATTATTTATTAAAAGGGTGCATGCAGCCTTGAAGGTCGCATTCGCCCACCACTGACCTAGCCCAACCAAAGAAATTGTTTTGAATTATTTAAATAAATTTTATGAATGTATAGCTGAAAATAAAATCTGGCATAAGATAAAAATGGTAACTTAGAAAAAGAAAAAAATATAATAATGGTTAACCAATGAGATATTCTCTTATAACTTATTATACTGTGCTTGTTTTCAAGTCCCATTTGTTATAATGAACATTCTGAACTATCAGTGATTCTACATAAATTATTATATCTGATTCTAAACTATAATTTTAAAAAGGTTTTAAGTCAATTATCTCAAAATTGACCAAAATGTATGAGGGAGCTGAAGAAATAATTAAATTCAACAAGTCAATTGGTCGCCCCATTTTGCTGCAACCGTTATTATGCCAGTAATAGCGAATCAAATGCATAGTACTAACAGTACTAATATATATTACTAATAGTAATGCACATCTTAACGATCATCATTAATAACACAATGACAAAATTGACACCAGCACCACAAAATCAAATGTAAATAATGTTATAATATAAATATTATTAGTATATATTCATTTGATAATTCGTATTTAAAACGGTAAATAGAGAATAAAATTTTAATAAACAAAGTAATTAAGTCATATTAAAGTGAACAGGTGCACTCACCAAAATCCCTGCTGCTAAAGCGGCATAAAAATAAACACAACAGCTGAGCCCAAAGATAAATCCCATGGAGGTCGCCATCTTACTACTGAAGATTTCGTGAAATGAAAACCAAGCTTAATCAGCCAATAAAAATTGATCTTCTGTTCTGCTCTACACCTGAGCCCAATAAAAAGATCGCTTTTTTCGTCGCAACGATGAATGTTTGTTCATGGCGGCCATGTGAGATAGTGTTTACAAATAAACCTCACTAGTATAATTCGCCACAATCTAGTTAAAGCTTTCACCTGTAAATATGGAAATAGACGATTCAGGATGAGCTTAACAGAGATGGAATCGTTTTCATTCTGTATTATACTCTACAGTTACTGTGGCATTTAGCCATTGCTGTATTGTCAAAGTTTTTGACAAATGAATTCAGATTTGGATTTCGCTCATTTTTAAGTCTTGTTATTTTGTTTTTGGGCGAGCCGTTATGTCAGTTTCTTGTAAAAGGCCCAAGTGGTTTGTTAATATTTTCAGTCGGATGCTTAATAATCTATACGGTTTTGCCTGCTAACCACCTTCCATCCGAAAACAAATCTGTCCTAATTACTGGTAAATATTTTTTTTTTATAAAAAATACAAAATCATATTAGATTAGTCATGATTAGTATGACTAGATGTGATTGGTGATTATCTCACATTATTTAGTCATATTTATAAACTGTATTTATTGATGGTTGGTTAGAAATTTTGTATTGGTTGTGAAAAAAATAAACAAAAATTATCTTTTAAAGTTAAAAAAAAGTTTCCTGTAAAGGACCATATATAACTATGAGCAGATGAAGTGTACATTTTATTTGTTTCTGTAACCTCTGCATGTAAAGGTATTGTGTGGTTAGCCCATTACCCAACCACATTTACCTCCCAACTCAAGTACCCATTTAAAGCATTTTAAAATAACTTTTCCCCACTCTCAGGACATGGCTAATTCCCTTGGTTCGCAGATAGGATTGAATCCAGGACTCTTGTTGACACTAAAGAGCTTTACACCACTCAGCTTCTTCTCCATCTTCTAACATTAAAATTATTATTTTAATTTAACAAGCCTCTATGACTATTACTTTCAATAGATAATTGATAAGGCCGATAATTAAAAGCAAAGTCCAATAAATTAAGTTGTAATGTTTTTAATTTAAAAGAAAAATCCTTTTTTCTTGAGATTACTTTTTGTATTGAAAAATTCTTATCCTAGCTAGCTGTAAGTTAAGAAAACAAAGAAGTTTTTCTTATATGAAAAGTGGAATGTACTCTTGTGTTCATTTGTTTTTCTCCTTTTATCTTATTTTAACCCCTAACCCTTACTTTATAATACATTTATGAACATTGGATTGAGCTCTTTCCCTAACCCTTACTTCATAATACATTTATGAACATTGGATTGAGCTCTTGTGTATATTTGTAATGCTTTTATTACTTTTAAAATACACAATATTTTTTTGGGCTTTGAAACATCTTAGCAAAACTTTAGCAAAATGTTTCCCCTGAAAACTATGGAGACTGTTCATAATTATAACATTTGAATAATCTGCCTATTTTTGAAAGCCGGTAATTGTAAACTATTAATGTACCCAATGTATTCATGCCATTTATTGCTAACTATTCTTAATGAAATGAATAATTTATTTTAATTCTATTATTATTTTAAAATTTCATTGTCATATCTCTGTCTTTTGTATATAATTGTAAAAAAGATTTACTTGAAAAGTAAACAATGTATTTATTTGATAGACTGCGTTTGTGAGATAAAAAGTAAGAATTCGTGTTAGTATTTTTTTATATTATTACATAAACAATTACACAAAGGTTTGCAGTGTACAAATTTAAAGTCACTTTGATTTAACTGGTAAACCAAAAGAAAATGACCCATTAAACCCATTGGCTGGTAGTCTGTAATAACTGATGTTCACTAAGCTGTTGTTCCCATATTTTGATTTCGTACAAAATCCTCGCTCAACATCTTTTTCTACAACTGTCCATACCATTGTAACTAGCATTATTTATCTGTTATGGCCAGTGAATGACTTTCTCTATATACGAGTCATAATTGTTTAATTATTTTGTATTGTACCTAAGAAAACTTTGAAATAATTTCAGGTTGTGACAGTGGATTTGGATTTGCTTTAGCTTTAAAGTTGGACAGTCTGGGTATGCAAGTGTTTGCCGGTTGTCTTAATGATGATGGTGTTGGCGCAAAAGAGCTAAAATGCAAATGCTCCAACAGGTGCGGGTTTTTTCTTATGTTCAATTACTTTGTGATATAAGTACAACTGGTGTTCGGCATTATTAAATCATTCAATGAACTATTAATAGTTTTACTGTACCATATCATGGAGTTGTTGTTTTTTTTAAACTGTGAACAAATCTGCTACTGTATCTGTTTTTAAATTTAATGCTCCTCTCAGCATTCGCCTTGTTTAAGTGTCCAATATAAATGTAAACATCTACAAAGATTCAAGAGTATCGTTAATAGTTTGAAATGTAATACTTTGAGTATCACTGCTGATTATTCATTTGTTATCTAGAGAGTAACTATTAATACAAATGAGAGTGTACTATTTCGAATCAATAATTGTGTTTACTTTAAATTAATTAAGTTCGAAATGTATTGATTTTTTTTCTTTTCTTTCCATCTCAGATTACAGGTCCTACAATTAGACGTCACCAGCCCCAAAGACATTGAAACAGCTGCAGATTTAATTAGATCTAAAGTTGGCGAGGAAGGTTGGTATTTTGATAATAGTTTTTGTTATTTGAAGGCATGATGTTGAAAATAAGAATTATTCCTTGGTTATTTGTTTAATTACTTAATAATATAAATACATGCATTTTGTTTCCCATTTATTTATCTGTAAAAAAACCTGGGGAAAAATGTGTGCCCTTAGATGACAGCATAAGTGGAGCATGTTTTATCATGAGGAAAAAAAATGTTTGCATTACATTTTAGAGGACTCGTAAAGTGAACCTATTAAGAGTAGGATAGTAAAGTTTCTTTAAGCCTCCCAAGGGCTCATCGGGGCAGATGACGTGTAGAATTCATCTGTTTCAATAACCCCAGCATATGAAGGGAATGTGTGGTTATCACAATGCCCAGATGCCTTTACTCCCACAACTTAATGTCATCCAAAACTGGGAGGATAAACAGCCCATCAATATATTTTTGACCTTATTATCATTTTAAGCGTCTTGGCTTATGTTTTTATTTGTTTTGTTTTTTTTATAGGATTGTGGGGTTTGGTCAACAATGCTGGCGTTTGGTATTTTGCTGATCTTGAATTGACTTCTGAAATAATTTTGCAGAAAGTTATGGATGTCAATTTATTTGGTGCTATACGTGTCACAAAAGCTGTACTCCCATTGGTCAAACAGGCTCGAGGAAGAATTATTAATGTTTCTAGTTTATTGGGTAGGTTACTCTGTCCATGCATGAATATAGTCATCAGTTTATATTGTTGTTAATTAGTTGTTTTTTTTTATCCATTTTAATAGATCTCATATGTGTTGCTGGACACTTGAATACATTTTAAATTCACTTCACTTGCAAAAAAAAAAAAAAATACATGTATACATTTCTGTAATTCTTTTTTCTGTTTTTAAAAAAATAAATCCAAGTGAAGATTAATAATAGTGTTATCCAGAGTAAAAATATAACTTTCTGCTGTGTCCAGTTTCAGCTGGTTAAGTGTTTGTGCATGCGAAGAAATGTATCATTATCTCTTGATTATTTATTTACTGGTAAAACTTTTTTCTAATAAGATAAAGTCTGTGAAAAATGTTCCCATAAATTTTGATCTTTAATATATCTAAAAGGATTTGCAGACATTTTTCTTTTTTGATTTGGTTTACTAATCACTCTATAATAAATTTTAAAAAGCAAGGCGTTGCAGACATGGTAATGTGGACTTATTACACGGTCAACTTATTTCTTGTTTTATCAGCTGTTTTTTTTGCTGTATGTAATCTATATTGATGACAGCTGAATATCGTATTGAATAGCTTGAGTGAGGAAAAGAAAACTTGAATAATGTAGCTACATTATATCCACCAATTTGTTAAAATTATATTTCTTAACATTTTTTTCTATTCTGCGTAACTTGGCTAGCTTTTTTTTAATTAAAAGGATGTTTTTCTAATAACCCTTAGGCAGAGTCTCTGTGGAAGGCAACGGTGCCTATGGTATGTCAAAACACGCCCTCGTGGCTTATAGTAATACCTTACGTCTGGAAATGAAGAAGTGGGGTGTTGACGTATCACTAATAGAACCTACGGCTTATTACACAGGTGTGTAGATTTGTATCAGTAATAGAAACTACGGCTTATTACACAGGTGTGTAGATTTGTATTAATGATGTTAAAATATCAGCATTAAATTATAAATGATTTTTTATACAGATCATAAAATTATGTTTGGATTATAATTATTAAAAAAAAATTTAATTTAAATAAAAATTTAAAACATATTTTTATCCCTTAAATTTGTGTTTCTCAAATTGTGGCACGCATACCCCCGGGGGTTATGCACTGCACCGGGGTGAGAACACTGGGTAAACATACACTGGGTAAACATTCTGGGGGTTGAGGGATAAAAAAAAAATGAAGGTAAAACAACTGTAAAAACAATATACAAGTTTGTTGTTTTTTTTTACTAGAGGTACTCAGTATTTCAAAAATAAAGAAAGGGGTACACAGATGTTAAATATTTGGGAAACATTGCCTTAAAGGAAATTTTCTTTGTTATCCTATAGCTAACATGCAAGGTCCTGTTTTACAAGAAAGAAAAGAAGAGTTGTGGGGGTCGCTTGATGAGCAAACCAAACAAGTAAGGATTTGTATAACTCTATGTTTAAAAAACTGACTTCATCTCTGACTTGATTTACAGTCAAAGCTAAAAAAGGATTTGTATAATTTGGTATCTAGACAAAAAACTTTATCTTGGTTTGCTTTGTAAAAAAATCTGTACTTATTTGTTGTTTATAGTTTTAAAAAAATAATTTTGCACTGTCATTTGTAAAAAAAAAAAAAAAAAGTGTATGTTTAAATGCCGTAAAAATATTTTATTGACATGTGTATTCTATTGGCAGATGTACGGTAAAGATTATTTGGACGCAGCCTATGATCACATAGAAACATACTTTCATAAATACTCCAAAGATCTCAGTCCAGTCATCCGGTGCATGCGCAGCGCCCTGCTGTCCAAGCGGCCCAAAGAGCGCTACCAGTGCGGAGTGGGTGCTGAAGTGCTGTATTTCCTGTGCCCCTTATTGCCAGTTTGGCTATCAGATTGTGTTTCAAACAGTATTAGCCTTCTCCCTAGACGCATTCGCCCGAGTTCATGTAATGAAAGAAGATGAACAGCCATTGGTGGAATTAACTGCATTTTTTGTATGTGACTTAACATTTATCATTCAAAAGTATTTTTCTTGCCCGGAGCCTAGTATCCAGTACTTTTTGATACTGCATAATATAAGTAAATAACATTATTGTTGTTTGGTTTTTAGAACTACAAAAAGGACCATATTCTTTTCAATTTGTTGTTTTTTTTTTTTACATATATATTTCATACTTGTGACTTAGTGCTTTATTATTAACGATTCAGTTCGCTTGTTAATTTTCTGTTTTTGGTATGATTACTTCTGTGTTGAAAAAAAACTTTCAGTGTTATGTTTAGTTTAAAGACTTTAGCAAGATAGTGTACATTTTTTTCGTTTCTAAGAATTATCTTCCTTTTTTTTTTTAATCCTAGAACATATCATTTTTTACTGTTTGTAAACATTCTTATCATTTGCCAGGAAAAAAATGTATTACGTTATTACGTGTTATATTTTTTAATCACATGTAATTTTGGCTGCTACAGAACTTAGCTTACTGTGTGTGTGGTTTTTTTAGGCCTGTGCTTCACTATGCATCCATCACAAAAATCTTAAAATGTATCATATTAAGAGGTCTATTTCATCTAATTCATTCACCGAAGATATTTTTTGTCAAAACTGTGGTTTTCAAAAAGGTAGATAGTTCATTAAATAGTAAACAATATTATGCATTTATAATCTTTGTTATGAATTATAAAGTTTTTATAATTTAAACAATTTTTTATCAGTTATATTTTATTTTTAATCTTCACACAGCTAAATTGTAGTATTCAGCATTTATATACGTACATTTATATATTGTTAATAAACTTAACTTTTACATACTTTTTAAAATTTCTACATGAACTATTATCACTATTAGATCTGCGCTAATCCGGGCGTTTGTCTTTTTTTCTTGATACTCTATGATTTTGGATGAAGTAAAACTTGTGTTCCATTGTTGCAGTAGCAGAGGGGAAATGTGTTTTGTGTAAAGAAATTTTTTGTTAAATTCAGTTATTACGTTTTATATTTTATTAGGCGTACGTCAAACTAATTTTCTGATGATTTATTGTTTTCTTTTTTTTTCAAATTCATTTTGGCAAAATTTAGTATCTGGATAGTATTAACTGATATTTAATCCATAACTAATATTATATGTGCAATGTAATATTTTCATTAACCTATAAATAGTGCTAGCATTTTGTGTATTATTGTATCTCTATTTTTTTTTAATTCATTGATTATAAAGTTGAAATGCCTATTGACCATCATTTTAAACATTTTTTTTCTATCCAATTTCAATTAGTTTAATGTTAAATTATATATGATGTATTGTCACTGCCAGAATTACAGACATTGAGTTCTGACCATTTCAGGTTTTCTTGCTTTTTTTCCTTTTACTAACCAAATTTTGAATGGAATAACTGCATGCCTGCTTTTGAACATGTTTAGCTGGTCACAGATAGACTTAACTATTTAATGTCAGTTGGTTCAAAAAAAAAATTGTACAGAGTTTTTATTACATCTTCATCCTTAACATTATATTTTATTTGAATATCTTTTCCTGTGCTACAATTTTCTTTTGTCAGTTACAGTGTAAAAATATTTATCGACCATGAATGACATGGCTTCTATTTTAGTTTTTTTGAAAATCATGGACAGTTGAATATAAAAGATAAGTAGTATATGAAAATCTTGCTAATCAATTGAACTTATCTTTTTGTTCAAATTATCCAAATGAATAAATGCTTTTGTATTTTTACTTTTTGTTAAAAGATTTTTTTCAATTTTTGAGTACTAATATTTGCACAAATGATGAACTCGGTAAAGAATTCCCTTTTTGCTCTTGTTTGCTTTTGTAATCTAATTTATGTGTTAAGGATGAGGTGCAGATGAGGGAATGTTTGTTGACATGTCCACCCAGCTTAAAACAGATACCTTACATCCAACTTTGTGAAAATAAATACAACTGGACATAGCCTCAGCCCACCCCCCACCCCCGTATACCCCTCAGAATGCTGTGGAAGATCCTTTGGTCCTTTTAGGTATACATATGTTATTGTAATTTTATGTTTATGGATTTTACTTTACCGTATATGTGTTGTGTTTGCGAAAATTGCAGGCTTTATGGGCATTAAGTTATTTGTTTCCTGTCTAACAATGCATTTATTTGCTTGACATACTCTGAATATTTTTTTCTCAAGTGCACTTTGAAACACATTTGAACAAACTCTGAAATAATTATTTCCTTCCCCCCAGGTTTTTAATTGGCTTATTCACGCATACATTTTTTTGTGGTCGCTACAATTAATTTTTTTTTTCTTAAATCAATAGATTTAGTCTTCTGTAAATTCTTACAAGTTTTCAAGAATACATGTATATTTTGTTAAAAGAAAATAACTTTTAGTTCATTATATTTTATTGTCTGTCTAACTAATAATTTAAAAAAAATGTTCTTTTCTTTTAAATACACAATTTTTCTCAGAGCTTTGATGTTTTTGTTGGGAAATAATATTTAAAGAAAAAAAATGTGATCAATAAAGAATGTGCAATTATAGAAGGTAATTTTGTTCCTTTTTTTTTCCCAGTTTTAAATTTTTTAACTGAAACATTTTGATTATTGCAGGTATGATAGCAATTGTAAAGCAAGTACATATAATATGTTTATCTGTTCTATTAAAATAAAAACTTAAGCTTAAAATAATGGCATTGCAAAGCAATGTTCATTCAACACTTGCTCTTAATCTGAAGTAATTTTTTGTCTAAATGATTCTTCAAATTAATCAGATAACTGATTAAAAAAATGTAGAGGTCCCAAAAAAGCAATAAAACATTGTTTCGGTCATTTGTCTATTACTTAAAATCATACTTGGATGCTATCTTTTGATTTTTGCAAATATTTTGTTCATAGTTAATTTAACATAAAATATATAAATAATCGCTAACATCTAGGGGGAAAAAAATGCTTTACAGATTGTCAAATGCAATGACTCAAAGATTCAAAGTCATGACGGATAGTTGTGTGCTAAAGCAACCTGAGTGTCCCAGGTTTAATCTCTGGTTGGAATTTTTCAGGTCATTGCCTTTACACTCCCGGTTGTGGTGGGGATAGAAAAAAAAGGGCACCACAAAAACATTAAAATTGTCTCGTGTTGTGGGGCCATTTTTTTAGGGTGGCTGTGTCGGGGTTTTTGTAACGAGCCAGATCTTTAGCACTACCTGAGGAGGAACAGGTTTGATTCCCAGCAAGTCCCAGCCACCTACATATATCTCCTGTGGCGCCGTCATGTTCAGTGCTCTATTGGCTATGTTAGGGATGAAAGAATGGTACTGCAAGACCGTCCCATTAGTGCTTTATAGGATCTGAGATAAACTAATCCTTACAGGGACTTGTAATATTAAATATAACACATAGTTGAAATGTGTGAAATATGAAACATACTCTTAGATTCTATACCATATGATTTCCTTTACAATTTTAATTTGGCTCCTAAAAAACAAATGTTTTAGTGGTTTTTGAATAAATATCAGTAAATGAATTAATTTTTAATTTAGTGGTATCTTGTACAAAATTTTCAGTGTGAAGAGCTAAATGACATAATTCATGTCAGCAGGATGAGTGATTGGAATTTACACGTATTAACATGAAACTAAAACAATTTTGTAAATATGAAAAGAAAAATCAGTTTTATAAATATTAAAGCTGTTTATTTATATATGACCAGGATGTTACAAGCTTTAGTTAAAAATTCAAAACCTACATCTGATAATTTGAATGAGGGGAAATATAAAAAAAAAAGAGTCAGTAATCTATATACAGATGCATTTTGGTTGACTAACAAAATCTGAATAGAATAAATAAGGATGAAACTGATCTCTATGAATGACAATAATGCTGCATCAATCGTGCAAGAATGAAGTTTTGATAAACAGATCCACCTTTTATTTTTATATTTTTTTTTTAAATGATATTAATTGCAATAAAATATCAATGTCACAATTTATTTTGAAGATTTATGGACACACTATTGGTGAAAGACTAAGGCATAAAATAAATATATATGAATCAATTGTACATCTCTGTAAATATAGTTATAGATTTAGGATGGAAATTCAATTACTACATGTATGGAAAAAAAACAATTTAACTAATAATAACTATCATATATATTTGCCCAGGTCAGAGAGCTTTGCGGCATAAAAATCAGGCTGTTTGATTGGATCAGCATTAGGACCCTTTCTATTTGAGGTAATTATATCGTCCTCCGTAGACATACCAGAAAGCACTAGCAAGGTCTTTACACCACATTTTTTGCCAAAAACAATGTCTGTATTTATACTGCAGAATAAAAAAAAATAATATAATAAAATACAATAACCTCTAAGAAACAATTCAATTATATCTGATTCAAAGAAATAATGTCATTCTTAGCCATCATAATACAAAACATAAAATTTACCAGAAATAAAAAAAAATAAAAAATTTAAACAAACAAAATTTATCTTTTTTTTATTTAAAGGTATACTGAAACGTGGTAAATTGACTGTTTACCCCAATAGTAAAATAAAGACTCTATGAAGATTGGATCACAAACTATGGCCAAAATGATGATAGAGTGAAACGTTATGACAATGTATTTACCTATCACCAGTCATCAAACATCTCGACGGGTCAATATTACGAACTTGCTTGAGAAGGTCAAACATCATTGTTTCAGGTTTACCCACAAGGATTGGACTTCGGTTCGCTGCTAATGTTACTGGTAGAACCATGCAGCCTGTGCCTGGATTCATAAATATTTTTTCAAAGATTAAAATCCACTTAAAAAAGACTAAAACTATTTACTACTAATAAATAGTAATAAAAAAAAAACATACATATGCTGTACCATACATATGCTGTACCATACATATGCTGTACTAGAATCTCTCTCTTGGGATGACGGAATCCCTGATAAATTTGACCTTATTAAAAACTTGCGGGTATGTCATCTCATTACAGGATATTTTATATTCTAAATTTCTAAGAATTTTTAGATGTTTTACATTGGTAACAAAGTTAAAGATTTGAATAATTTTTGTATGCATCCAATAGTGCTGTTCACAGAAAAAAATATTTCCGCTGTTTGTGGGGTATCGAAGGATGCAAAATAGCTATGATTTTTTTTTTTAGCCCATTACAGAGATTGCAATATGTAATAAAAATAAAGTAATTTCTATTCCTACAAACATAATCATTAAAATACTGCATACTTAATCATCAAAATACTGTGTGCATAATCATTAAAAAAAGTATGGGCATAATGATCAAAATACTGTGTGCATAATCATTATAATAGTGTGATTGCTACTCCAACTCTTGTAATTGTTCATTCAGTTTTGATAAGTTTTAAAAGAAATATAGTTTATCCCGGGATATTGGGGAAACAAAAAACAACTTTTATCCCACTATTCCTGGATAAGCAGAATGCCCGAAAATCAGAGACCCTGAACTGTGCCAGATTTATAAGTGAATCCTGCGCAACTAACCTGGTATGCATATATTTTTTTCTTTGGCAGGTAGAGACCTGTCTTCATTTGTGCCAATGTAAATGCAATCTGGATTCCTTAAGTAACTTGCTGCTTTCATAATTTTCATGTAATTGAAGTGTGGGTCGAAACCAACGACAACACCTTTCACCTGCAATGTTTGCAATTTTCTTTTTCATTGAGTATGTCATAACCATTTTATTCATTCATACTTGAGACTATGCAAAAATTATTACTTTTCCTCACAAACTAGAAATAAAAATCTGTTTCTTCTATAAAAAAATAAAATAAAATAAAATAAAATTTTAAGTTACTAAAAAACAACACAACACTGTCTAGTTTATAGATTCAACATTTCTTCTCAAATTATTATCATCTTAAATTTAATAAAACCTTAGATGACTGACTTTTCTATGAGCAGTGGACAAATTCTGCACCAAATGTTGCAGATTTGGGCATTTTTTTACTGCATCTATCAAGTAAAAACAGTGCACACAGACACACATACAGTAAATGCCCCAAGACAAAATAATAATATATCCAACTGTACCAACGCCTGGTACATGTTCTAACAATACAGACATTGCTACTAAGTCTAATTTTTATTGTGTAACTCATAAGCAAGGTATTTCTCAATATGTGACATGATCAAAAAGTCAAAATTATTTTTTCAAAGGTCTACTTTCAATGTCAGTGGTGCACCGTGGTCAAAGTTAGAGTACTTAGAGAATCTAAGATTAAAAAAAAATCTTCAGATAAAAATAAGACTTTCGACAAATGTCAGACCAGTTTAAAAGATTGCTCTTCTTATCAACATGACCTTTCATAATTTTTATCTTGGTTTTTTTTTTTTTATTTGATGAATTATTATCAGTTCGTTGTAAATCACGTGTATTCATCAGTTTAGTTTACATTTTTCTAGATAGCTAATGTTTCAATTCATTCATAGCATGTTCACTCTGTCACACTTCTCAGATGATACATGTATAAGAAAAAGTTTACCTCTGGATCTAATATGGTATTTTTTAACCAATCTTCATAGGTCGTACCATTAATGGGATCTGGCTGTATTGTAAAATTGAACAAACAAATAAAAGAAAAAGAACACAAAAATGAAAAAAAAAAAAATAAAATTGTTAATACAACTCAATTACAACAAATAATTGAAAGATATTAAATTTGTGCAATTGCTAATATTCTTAAATGTAATAACAATGAAAACTGATTCATTTTACATGTACTATCAAATTTGTACAACTACACTCCATATATTGATATATTTTTTAACTATTTGTTTAATGTGCATGTGGTAAGATTGGCCTCCGGGAAAGAGCAATCAATAATAAAAATTAAATAAACTTTTGTTTTCAACCTCTCCATCACCTCTAAAAAAAATTTTTTTTATTTTTCGCAAAGTTTTCTTGTACATCTGGTAGTATGAATTATTGTTTCGTTTTTTTTTCAATAGCTTCCAGGGAAAAAAAACCTCAAGCAATGAATTTAAAAAAAAAAAACCAAAAAAAAACTCAACAGCGACCAACTTTAAATCTGATACCTCCGGGTCCATGCTCATTGATAACCATTCTTTCAAAGTTCCTTGAAGAGGTTCTGGCTTTTGATGTATAATTACATTTTCACAGCGCAAAAATAAAAAAGAAATACTATCTGATATTTTTTTTTTTACATTTGAAATATCTATGTCCATTGGAAGTTGTTATTTTTGAAATACATATTAAGGCTTACCCCAGGGCCAAAATATTGAATGCCCGCATCTTTCAGCTCTGTGCCCAGAGAGTCGTCTTTCCCTATGAGGTAAACTTTATTTTTGAATCCAATGCTCTTCAAATACTGGGCTGCTGCATAGGCTGTGCACACAATGTCATCCTGAGGGAAAGGTCAAGGGGATAAATCAAATGCATTTTTATTGGTCAGATTTGCATCTGATAAAATGTGGTCCCTTCAAGGTTGAAAAGTTATTTCTTTATAACTGAAAATTAGTGTACGTAAGGCTGAAAATATTCCTAAAACTATATAGAACCCCTTTTCACCAAATGAACTATAAGTAACGTTGGGTAACTGGGTTATGCTTTAGTTTTGAGCTGGATCTGCATGCTGTTATTTATAGGTTTGATTCTCGTAGGGTCCAGCAACCAAACTATATGTCCCCCTTGGCCGTTGTACTATCAAGAACTATAAAACTCCTCCAATAAAAATTTTGTTCATTTTAACGAATAATATATAAACATGTTCAAGTCTGGGTGACATTTATTATTACAGAAACAAGATTTAAAAGTAGTTTATTTTAGGATATTGGAGTTCTGACGTCTTTTTTAATGGTTAACATTATTAAAAAAAACTAATTTTAGAACCACTGATGAGATCAACAGATAATACATAAAATACTTCATTTATAAATAATTGAAAGCAGTTGTCTTAGCATAAACAAACAAACAAACAAAAGTCTGTCTACCATTTCCCAGCAGGAAGCCATATTCTTTACACTTCTCAAGATATTCATGACGGGACTTTGAACTGTTGTTAGTAACGCATAATACAACGTTCTTGCCCTGAAAACAAAAGTTCAATTGATTGAAACTATGACAATTTAATTGCTGATCATCACAGAAGATAACGCAAACAATACATATGCTAATTTTTCAGCATCTGAAAAGATAAAAAAAAAAGTAAACTAGTTTTACCTTTTTAAACCAACACTTACCAAATGTTTCAATTTTTGTATCGTTTCCACGCTTCCTTCTATAACACCATTTCCATCCCACAAAACACCTGTATATATATATATATATATATATAAAACGGTATTTCTTTTAGTTCATCAATTTTTAAAATGTTCAGAAAAAAGATTGGCTAACAATAATCACATTAATTATCTTAAATGACATTCAAGAACTTTTCCAAGGCTGGTCCTCTTAGGCCAGTAAGACTTCAATTTCATTCATCGAACACATCAAAAAAAAAAAAAAAGGATCTGAAATGTATTAGGTCTTAGGAGAGCCCTTTAGAAATATGAATGGCAAGTCCTTAATGATGTTGACTGACATATTAAACTACATCTCTAATGTAAATGAGTTAGTAGTTTAAAATATTCACTTTATCTTATCCTGATTGTTTAATATCTTGAAGAAAAATGAAAAAGCATCCATCTAATGCAGACACAAAAAAAACTATCTCCCACAAAAGTATAACAGGAGAGTTCACTGAACTATATTTAACTTGAAATCTTCTTGGTCAACTTTAATTAACAAGGCAGAATTAAGACCAGGTGAGGTCTGATTAAGAAAGGCAATCATTGCATGTAGTGTAACAGCTGTCCTGTTTCCAGGAATGGACCTGATACTGCCACAAATATGTAAAACGGTCAGTAGTCTAATGCCGTAACTCAAAGATGAAACGTGTGGAATATAATTCTTGTGGACATGGAAAAAAAAAAAAGCAGTACAATTGCATTTTAGAGGCAGAAAATATTTTGATGATTTAATTGATACCTTACTTCTATACAGTTCCAAATCATAGAGTTGGTGAAATTACATAATTATTATCCATTTTAGATGTAAAAAATGCATGAATTATTTATTAATTTTGATTAGTTTATCACTCACTCTAAATTTGCAATTCATCACACAATTTTTTTACTGTTTACTATCATTTGGAATCTATCCAGTTCAACTTTTTAAAATACCCTACATCCCTAGGGCATCTTAAAGAAAAATGAATAACAATTAAATTGTAGTGGGGTGAGATTCCCTTAATGCCCTGTGGGCCCCTTTATTTTTGTTATTACCTTAATATGGGGCCCTGAAATGAATAAACTTCTGAATGATGGAATATATAGAAAAAAACAGTGCTAGAGAAACACTAAATGCCCAACTCATACAGGGTAGCACATGAACTATGCATACCAATGAAATGCAAGGGGGTACGTATGTCCTTGAGGCAAGTGGACCCTTTAACCCTGAATTAGAGAAGATTATATAGGAAAAGAGGTGCCTAGAGAAACAATAATGCCCAACCCCCCCCCCCCACCACAGGGCATCACTTGAACTATACATTACTCACAAATTAAATGTAAGAGTGATATAGAGGAATTTTTGTGTGTGTAAACAAATGCATTTTTTTAGGTTTTTCTTACTTTTAGACTAAATAAAAAATACTATACTCATATAAAGGTAAAGTATCAATTATAATCTATATCTTCGAATTTCTGAGCCTTCAAATAAATACAAAATCAGTTTATCTATAACATAGACTAATTGTAATAGACTGTAGTTCTCAAAATAGACAAACCCAGTCTTGGTAAAAAGTGGACAGTAGCCAGTTAGGGAAAGTTAGACACATTAAATTATTTTCATTTGTAGGTCTAGGGCCTAGCCTAGCTAGGCTTTTATTAAGTATTGAATCTGATAATTAATTAATTTTCCTTACTATCACCGGTAATTTCTTAAGATAGGTATTTTAACAATATTATTGATACATAGTTTATTAACAATCAATACAATGATTTGGAACAGTTTTTATCAATACTATCATTATCAATTTTAAAAATATCTTTCTTAGGAAATTACCCATCACTGGGCATCACGTACCGTCACAGTCAAATAGAAAATGGTCAACAGACTCTATTATATCTTTCGCTTTTGATTCATCAACTAGTTGTGACACTGACATTTTATGTTTGTTAGTTTTGTAACTCTTGTTTAGCCTGGTTACTGAATGGTTCTGAAGTGGGAGTGTTGTTTTTTTTTTACCTAATACTAGTCATCGTATGATGCATCGGATCAGCAGGACGGAACTTAGAGAAGTTGTACAATGATTTTTTAGTAAACTCCCTTCTACATCTTAGATAAATCATTTCGCATTGTAAGTTATAAATATTTATATCATTTTATATTTGCAGGCTATTTGCATCAGCCATGATGTGACAAAATATGTAGTGGCACTTATCAACCATATTTGACAGAACATTCCCATAAGCTCCCACATATTCCAATAAGCTCCCACATATTCCCATAAGCTCCCACATATTTCCATAAGCTCCCACATATTCCCATAAGCCTCCACTTTATTCCATAAGCTCCCACATATTCCCATAAGCTCCCACTTTATCCCATAAGCTACCACATATTCCCATAAGCTCCCACATATTCCCATAAGCTCCCACATATTTCCATAAGCTCCCACATATTACCATAAGCTCCCACTTTATGCCATAAGCTCCCACATATTTCCATAAGCTCCCACTTTATGCCGTAAGCTCCCACATATGCCCATAAGCTCCCACTGATTCCAATAATCTCCAACATATTCCCATAAGCTCCCACATATGCCCATAAACTCCCACTGAATCCCATAAGCGGCCACATATTGCCATAAGATCCTACTTTATCCCATAAGCTCCCACTGATTCCTATAAGCTCCCACATATTCCCATAAGCTCCCACATATTCCCATAAGCTCCCACATATTTCCATAAGCTCCCACATATTGCCATAAGCTCCCACTTTATGCCATAAGCTCCCACATATTTCCATAAGCTCCCACATATTGCCATAAGATCCCACTTTATGCCGTAAGCTCCCACATATGCCCATAAGCTCCCACTGATTCCCATAAGCGGCCACATATTCCCATAAGCTCCAACATATTCCCATAAGCTCCCACATATTCCCATAAGCTCCCACTTTATCCCATAAGCTCCCACATATTCCCATAAGCTCCCAATATTCCCATCAGCTCCCACTAATTCACATAAGCTCCCACATATTCCCATAGGCTCCCAATATTCCCATAAGCTCCCACTAATTCACATAAGCTCCCACATATTCCCATAGGCTCCCACATATTCCCATAAGCTCCCACATATTCCCATAAGCTCCCATTTTATCCCATAAGCCCCCACTTTATCCCATAAGCTCCCACATATTCCCATAAGCTCCCACTGAATAAATAAGCTCCCACTGATTCCCATAAGCTCCCACATATTCCCATTGGCTCCCATATATTCACATAAGCTCCCACATATTCCCATAAGCTCCCACTTTATTCCATAAGCTCCCACTGATTCCTATAAGCTCCCACATATTCCCATAAGCTCCCACATATTCCCATAAGCTCCCACATATTTCCATAAGCTCCCACATATTACCATAAGCTCCCACTTTATGCCATAAGCTCCCACATATTCCCATAAGCTCCCACATATTGCCATAAGATCCCACTTTATGCCATAAGCTCCCACATATGCCCATAAGCTCCCACTGATTCCCATAAGCTCCCACATATTCCCATAAGTTCCCACATATTCCCATAAGCTCCCACTGATTCCAATAATCTCCCACATATTCCCATAAGCTCCCACATATGCCCACAAACTCCCACTGATTCCCATAAGCTCCCACTGATTCCCATAAGCTCACACATATTCCCATAAGCTCCCACATATGCCCATAAGCTCCCACTGATTCCCATAAGCGGTCACATATTCCCATAAGCTCCAACATATTCCCATAAGCTCCCACATATTCCCATAAGCTCCCACTTTATCCCATAAGCTCCCACATATTCCCATAAGCTCCCAATATTCCCATAAGCTCCCACTAATTCACATAAGCTCTCACATATTCTTATAGGCTCCCACATATTCCCATAAGCTCCCACATATTTCCATAAGCTCCCACTTTATCCCATAAGCTCCCACTTTATGCCATAAGCTCCCACATATGCCCATAAGCTCCCATTGATTCCCATAAGCTCCCACATATTCCCATAAGTTCCCACATATTCCCATAAGCTCCCACTGATTCCAATTATCTCCCACATATTCCCATAAGCTCCCACATATGCCCATAAACTCCCACTGATTCCCAAAAGCTCCCACATATTCCCATAAGCTCCCACATATTCCCATAAGCTCCCACATATTCCCATAAGCTCCCACATATTCCCATAAGTTCCCACATATTCCCATAAGCTCCCACTGATTCCAATTATCTCCCACATATTCCCATAAGCTCCCACATATGCCCATAAACTCCCACTGATTCCCAAAAGCTCCCACATATTCCCATAAGCTCCCACATATTCCCATAAGCTCCCACATATTCCCATAAGCTCCCACATATTTCCATAAGCTCCCACTAAATAAATAAGCTCCCACTGATTCCCATAAGCTCCCACATACTCCCATAAGCTCCCACATATTCCCATAAGCTCCCACACATTTCCATAAGCTCCCACATATTGCCGTAAGCTCCAACATATGCCCATAAGCTCCCACATATTCCCATAAGCTCCCACTGATTCCCATAAGCTCCCACATATTCCCATAAGTTCCCACATATTCCCATAAGCTCCCACTGATTCCAATAATCTCCCACATATTCCCATAAGCTCCCACATATGCCCATAAACTCCCACTGAATCCCATAAGCGGCCACATATTCCCATAAGCTCCAACATATTCCCATAAGCTCCCACATATTCCCATAAGCTCCCACTTTATCCCATAAGCTCCCACATATTCCCATAAGCTCCCACATATTACCATAAGCTCCCAATTTATGCCATTAGCTCCCACATATTCCCATAAGCTCCCACATATTTCCATAAGATCCTACTTTATCCCATAAGCTCCCACTGATTACAATAATCTCCCACATATTCCCATAAGCTCCCACATATGCCCACAAACTCCCACATATTCCCATAAGCTCCCACTGATTCCCATAAGCTCCCACATATTCCCATAAGCTCCCACATATTCCCATAAGCTCCCACTTTATCCCATAAGCTCCCACATATTCCCATAAGCTCCCACATATTCCCATAAGCTCCCACATATTTCCATAAGCTCCCACTGATTCCCATAAGCTCCCACTTTATGCCATAAGCTCCCACATATTCCCATAAGCTCCCACATATTGCTATAAGATCCTACTTTATCCCATAAGCTCCCACTGATTACCATAAGCTCCCACATATGCCCATAAGTTCCCACATATTCCCATAAGCTCCCACTGATTCCAATTATCTCCCACATATTCCCATAAGCTCCCACATATGCCCATAAACTCCCACTGATTCCCAAAAGCTCCCACATATTCCCATAAGCTGCCACATATTCCCATAAGCTCCCACATATTCCCATAAGCTCCCACATATTCCCATAAGCTCCCACTGAATAAATAAGCTCCCACTGATTCCCATAAGCTCCCACATACTCCCATAAGCTCCCACATATTCCCATAAGCTCCCACATATTTCCATAAGCTCCCACATATTTCCGTAAGCTCCCACATATGCCCATAAGCTTCCACATATTCCCATAAGCTCCCACTGATTCCCATAAGCTCCCACATATTCCCATAAGTTCCCACATTTTCCCATAAGCTCCCACTGATTCCAATAATCTCCCACATATTCCCATAAGCTCCCACATATGCCCATAAACTCCCACTGAATCCCATAAGCGGCCACATATTCCCATAAGCTCCAACATATTCCCATAAGCTCCCACATATTCCCATAAGCTCCCACATAATCCCATAAGCTCCCACATATTCCCATAAGCTCCCACATATTCCCATAAGCTCCCACATATTTCCATAAGCTCCCACATATTGCCATAAGCTCCCACTTTATGCCATAAGCTCCCACATATTTCCATAAGCTCCCACTTTATGCCGTAAGCTCCCACATATGCCCATAAGCTCCCACTGATTCCAATAATCTCCCACATATTCCCATAAGCTCCCACATATGCCCATAAACTCCCACTGAATCCCATAAGCGGCCACATATTGCCATAAGATCCTACTTTATCCCATAAGCTCCCACTGATTCCTATAAGCTCCCACATATTCCCATAAGCTCCCACATATTCCCATAAGCTCCCACATATTTCCATAAGCTCCCACATATTGCCATAAGCTCCCACTTTATGCCATAAGCTCCCACATATTTCCATAAGCTCCCACATATTGCCATAAGATCCCACTTTATGCCGTAAGCTCCCACATATGCCCATAAGCTCCCACTGATTCCCATAAGCGGCCACATATTCCCATAAGCTCCAACATATTCCCATAAGCTCCCACATATTCCCATAAGCTCCCACTTTATCCCATAAGCTCCCACATATTCCCATAAGCTCCCAATATTCCCATAAGCTCCCACTAATTCACATAAGCTCCCACATATTCCCATAGGCTCCCACATATTCCCATAAGCTCCCACATATTCCCATAAGCTCCCATTTTATCCCATAAGCTCCCACTTTATGCCATAAGCCCCCACATATTACCATAAGCTCCCACATATTCCCATAAGCTCCCATTGATTCCCATAAGCTCCCACATATTCCCATAATTTCCCACATATTACCATAAGCTCCCACTGATTCCAATTATCTCCCACATACTCCCATAAGCTCCCACATATTCCCATAAGCTCCCACATATTTCCATAAGCTCCCACATATTACCATAAGCTCCCACTTTATGCCATAAGCTCCCACATATTCCCATAAGCTCCCACATATTGCCATAAGATCCTACTTTATCCCATAAGCTCCCACTGATTCCAATAATCTCCCACATATTCCCATAAGCTCCCACATATGCCCACAAACTCCCACATATTCCCATAAGCTCCCACTGATTCCCATAAGCTCCCACATATTCCCATAAGTTCCCACATATTCCCATAAGCTCCCACTGATTCCAATAATCTCCCACATATTCCCATAAGCTCCCACATATGCCCATAAACTCCCACTGAATCCCATAAGCGGCCACATATTCCCATAAGCTCCAACATATTCCCATAAGCTCCCACATATTCCCATAAGCTCCCACTTTATCCCATAAGCTCCCACATATTTCCATAAGCTCCCACTGATTCCCATAAGCTCCCACTTTATGCCATAAGCTCCCACATATTCCCATAAGCTCCCACATATTGCTATAAGATCCTACTTTATCCCATAAGCTCCCACTGATTACCATAAGCTCCCACATATGCCCATAAGTTCCCACATATTCCCATAAGCTCCCACTGATTCCAATTATCTCCCACATATTCCCATAAGCTCCCACATATGCCCATAAACTCCCACTGATTCCCAAAAGCTCCCACATATTCCCATAAGCTGCCACATATTCCCATAAGCTCCCACATATTCCCATAAGCTCCCACATATTCCCATAAGCTCCCACTGAATAAATAAGCTCCCACTGATTCCCATAAGCTCCCACATACTCCCATAAGCTCCCACATATTCCCATAAGCTCCCACATATTTCCATAAGCTCCCACATATTTCCGTAAGCTCCCACATATGCCCATAAGCTTCCACATATTCCCATAAGCTCCCACTGATTCCCATAAGCTCCCACATATTCCCATAAGTTCCCACATTTTCCCATAAGCTCCCACTGATTCCAATAATCTCCCACATATTCCCATAAGCTCCCACATATGCCCATAAACTCCCACTGAATCCCATAAGCGGCCACATATTCCCATAAGCTCCAACATATTCCCATAAGCTCCCACATATTCCCATAAGCTCCCACTTTATCCCATAAGCTCCCACATATTCCCATAAGCTCCCACATATTCCCATAAGCTCCCACATATTTCCATAAGCTCCCACATATTGCCATAAGCTCCCACTTTATGCCATAAGCTCCCACATATTTCCATAAGCTCCCACTTTATGCCGTAAGCTCCCACATATGCCCATAAGCTCCCACTGATTCCAATAATCTCCCACATATTCCCATAAGCTCCCACATATGCCCATAAACTCCCACTGAATCCCATAAGCGGCCACATATTGCCATAAGATCCTACTTTATCCCATAAGCTCCCACTGATTCCTATAAGCTCCCACATATTCCCATAAGCTCCCACATATTCCCATAAGCTCCTACATATTTCCATAAGCTCCCACATATTGCCATAAGCTCCCACTTTATGCCATAAGCTCCCACATATTTCCATAAGCTCCCACATATTGCCATAAGATCCCACTTTATGCCGTAAGCTCCCACATATGCCCATAAGCTCCCACTGATTCCCATAAGCGGCCACATATTCCCATAAGCTCCAACATATTCCCATAAGCTCCCACATATTCCCATAAGCTCCCACTTTATCCCATAAGCTCCCACATATTCCCATAAGCTCCCAATATTCCCATAAGCTCCCACTAATTCACATAAGCTCCCACATATTCCCATAGGCTCCCACATATTCCCATAAGCTCCCACATATTCCCATAAGCTCCCATTTTATCCCATAAGCTCCCACTTTATGCCATAAGCCCCCACATATTACCATAAGCTCCCACATATTCCCATAAGCTCCCATTGATTCCCATAAGCTCCCACATATTCCCATAATTTCCCACATATTACCATAAGCTCCCACTGATTCCAATTATCTCCCACATACTCCCATAAGCTCCCACATATTCCCATAAGCTCCCACATATTTCCATAAGCTCCCACATATTACCATAGCTCCCACTTTATGCCATAAGCTCCCACATATTCCCATAAGCTCCCACATATTGCCATAAGATCCTACTTTATCCCATAAGCTCCCACTGATTCCAATAATCTCCCACATATTCCCATAAGCTCCCACATATGCCCACAAACTCCCACATATTCCCATAAGCTCCCACTGATTCCCATAAGCTCCCACATATTCCCATAAGTTCCCACATATTCCCATAAGCTCCCACTGATTCCAATAATCTCCCACATATTCCCATAAGCTCCCACATATGCCCATAAACTCCCACTGAATCCCATAAGCGGCCACATATTCCCATAAGCTCCAACATATTCCCATAAGCTCCCACATATTCCCATAAGCTCCCACTTTATCCCATAAGCTCCCACATATTTCCATAAGCTCCCACTGATTCCCATAAGCTCCCACTTTATGCCATAAGCTCCCACATATTACCATAAGCTCCCACATATTGCTATAAGATCCTACTTTATCCCATAAGCTCCCACTGATTACCATAAGCTCCCACATATGCCCATAAGTTCCCACATATTCCCATAAGCTCCCACTGATTCCAATTATCTCCCACATATTCCCATAAGCTCCCACATATGCCCATAAACTCCCACTGATTCCCAAAAGCTCCCACATATTCCCATAAGCTGCCACATATTCCCATAAGCTCCCACATATTCCCATAAGCTCCCACATATTCCCATAAGCTCCCACTGAATAAATAAGCTCCCACTGATTCCCATAAGCTCCCACATACTCCCATAAGCTCCCACATATTCCCATAAGCTCCCACATATTTCCATAAGCTCCCACATATTTCCGTAAGCTCCCACATATGCCCATAAGCTTCCACATATTCCCATAAGCTCCCACTGATTCCCATAAGCTCCCACATATTCCCATAAGTTCCCACATTTTCCCATAAGCTCCCACTGATTCCAATAATCTCCCACATATTCCCATAAGCTCCCACATATGCCCATAAACTCCCACTGAATCCCATAAGCGGCCACATATTCCCATAAGCTCCAACATATTCCCATAAGCTCCCACATATTCCCATAAGCTCCCACTTTATCCCATAAGCTCCCACATATTCCCATAAGCTCCCACATATTCCCATAAGCTCCCACATATTTCCATAAGCTCCCACATATTGCCATAAGCTCCCACTTTATGCCATAAGCTCCCACATATTTCCATAAGCTCCCACTTTATGCCGTAAGCTCCCACATATGCCCATAAGCTCCCACTGATTCCAATAATCTCCCACATATTCCCATAAGCTCCCACATATGCCCATAAACTCCCACATAATCCCATAAGCGGCCACATATTGCCATAAGATCCTACTTTATCCCATAAGCTCCCACTGATTCCTATAAGCTCCCACATATTCCCATAAGCTCCCACATATTCCCATAAGCTCCCACATATTTCCATAAGCTCCCACATATTGCCATAAGCTCCCACTTTATGCCATAAGCTCCCACATATTTCCATAAGCTCCCACATATTGCCATAAGATCCCACTTTATGCCGTAAGCTCCCACATATGCCCATAAGCTCCCACTGATTCCCATAAGCGGCCACATATTCCCATAAGCTCCAACATATTCCCATAAGCTCCCACATATTCCCATAAGCTCCCACTTTATCCCATAAGCTCCCACATATTCCCATAAGCTCCCAATATTCCCATAAGCTCCCACTAATTCACATAAGCTCCCACATATTCCCATAGGCTCCCACATATTCCCATAAGCTCCCACATATTCCCATAAGCTCCCATTTTATCCCATAAGCTCCCACTTTATGCCATAAGCCCCCACATATTACCATAAGCTCCCACATATTCCCATAAGCTCCCATTGATTCCCATAAGCTCCCACATATTCCCATAATTTCCCACATATTCCCATAAGCTCCCACTGATTCCAATTATCTCCCACATACTCCCATAAGCTCCCACATATTCCCATAAGCTCCCACATATTTCCATAAGCTCCCACATATTACCATAAGCTCCCACTTTATGCCATAAGCTCCCACATATTCCCATAAGCTCCCACATATTGCCATAAGATCCTACTTTATCCCATAAGCTCCCACTGATTCCAATAATCTCCCACATATTCCCATAAGCTCCCACATATGCCCACAAACTCCCACATATTCCCATAAGCTCCCACTGATTCCCATAAGCTCCCACATATTCCCATAAGTTCCCACATATTCCCATAAGCTCCCACTGATTCCAATAATCTCCCACATATTCCCATAAGCTCCCACATATGCCCATAAACTCCCACTGAATCCCATAAGCGGCCACATATTCCCATAAGCTCCAACATATTCCCATAAGCTCCCACATATTCCCATAAGCTCCCACTTTATCCCATAAGCTCCCACATATTCCCATAAGCTCCCACATATTCCCATAAGCTCCCACATATTTCCATAAGCTCCCACTGATTCCCATAAGCTCCAACTTTATGCCATAAGCTCCCACATATTCCCATAAGCTCCCACATATTGCTATAAGATCCTACTTTATCCCATAAGCTCCCACTGATTCCCATAAGCTCCCACAAATGCCCATAAGTTCCCACATATTGCCATAAGCTCCCACTGATTCCAATTATCTCCCACATATTCCCATAAGCTCCCACATATGCCCATAAACTCCCACTGATTCCCAAAAGCTCCCACATATTCCCATAAGCTCCCACATATTCCCATAAGCTCCCACATATTCCCATAAGCTCCCACATATTCCCATAAGCTCCCACTGAATAAATAAGCTCCCACTGATTCCCATAAGCTCCCACATACTCCCATAAGCTCCCACATATTCCCATAAGCTCCCACATATTTCCATAAGCTCCCACATATTTCCGTAAGCTCCCACATATGCCCATAAGCTTCCACATATTCCCATAAGCTCCCACTGATTCCCATAAGCTCCCACATATTCCCATAAGTTCCCACATTTTCCCATAAGCTCCCACTGATTCCAATAATCTCCCACATATTCCCATAAGCTCCCACATATGCCCATAAACTCCCACTGAATCCCATAAGCGGCCACATATTCCCATAAGCTCCAACATATTCCCATAAGCTCCCACATATTCCCATAAGCTCCCACTTTATCCCATAAGCTCCCACATATTCCCATAAGCTCCCACATATTCCCATAAGCTCCCACATATTTCCATAAGCTCCCACATATTACCATAAGCTCCCACTTTATGCCATAAGCTCCCACATATTCCCATAAGCTCCCACATATTGCCATAAGATCCTACTTTATCCCATAAGCTCCCACTGATTCCTATAAGCTCCCACATATTCCCATAAGCTCCCACATAATCCCATAAGCTCCCACATATTTCCATAAGCTCCCACATATTGCCATAAGCTCCCACTTTATGCCATAAGCTCCCACATATTTCCATAAGCTCCCACATATTGCCATAAGATCCCACTTTATGCCGTAAGCTCCCACATATGCCCATAAGCTCCCACTGATTCCCATAAGCGGCCACATATTCCCATAAGCTCCAACATATTCCCATAAGCTCCCACTTTATCCCATAAGCTCCCACATATTCCCATAAGCTCCCAATATTCCCATAAGCTCCCACTAATTCACATAAGCTCCCACATATTCCCATAGGCTCCCACATATTCCCATAAGCTCCCACATATTCCCATAAGCTCCCATTTAATCCCATAAGCTCCCACTTTATGCCATAAGCTCCCACATATGCCCATAAGCTCCCACATATTCCCATAAGCTCCCATTGATTCCCATAAGCTCCCACATATTCCCATAATTTCCCACATATTCCCATAAGCTCCCACTGATTCCAATTATCTCCCACATACTCCCATAAGCTCCCACATATGCCCATAAGCTCCCACTGATTCCCATAGGCTCCCACATATTCACATAAGCTCCCACATATTCCCATAAGCTCCCACTTTATCCCATAAGCTCCCACTGATTGTCATAAGCTCCCACATATTCCCATAAGCCCCCCAAATATTCCCATAAGCTCCCACATATTCCCACAAGCTCCCAAATATTTCCTTCATCAATGCTGCATATAGGTCTACACTAGGGTGATAACAAAAAAAATTTTTTTATGAAACCACTTACAATCGAGGAACTTTTATGTGTAATTTAAGAATATCAATTGCATTTTAATTTTTTTTGAAAAAAGTTCCCCCACCTCCCCATTTTTCGGAAGAAAAAAGTGAAAAAAATTTATTTTTTTTTCAAAAAAAGGACATTTTTTTTTAGCTTAATTCAAAAGAGTATTAATAATAACTAATCAACTTTTATTAACAAATAAGATATAGAACAGTTAGTAATATGTACAGAATGTACAAGAAATGTTCAAAACATATTTTGTCCTATGAACTTCAGATTCACAAATTCAATTTTTCTCGATTTCGCATGAAGTTCCGCCATCAGTTTCACAGCACGTTCAGCAATTTGGTTAGATCTGGGAATGTAAATTAATGACTTCTCGACTGACCAATGGGTCTTTAAACGCTTAATTGCCTTCTTGCATTTTATCTTGATGAGTGAGGTAAACAGTTCATTGAAGGACGCTTCACTGTAGTGTTGCGAATCGAACCAAGCATTTGCCCATTCGTAGCAGATGAAGTTGCAGGCAGAAGCGAGAATACTGCGCTACTCTGGTACCAGAAATAATGCTACAAAAGTAAATATTGCACGTGAGTTCCATCTTGCCTGGTGTAAATTTGGTAATTTATTCCAGCTGATGCGATGCCAACGTAGGTTCTCGCCTGTGCTAACATCTTTTGTCGCAAGAAGCGATAATCAGCTTGAAGAGTGACATAATTTTGTGTTAATTTGCCCATGAAGGAATAGTTGAGTTCTTGTTTGCTCATTGGCTCTTGAATAAGAAAATTCATGACATGTTTCAGAAGAAGTACGAGTACATGGTGCTGACTTTCAATATATTGTGGCTTCTGAAAGCCATTGCTCAAGACATCATCCTGTATGAGTTTTACAATGCCGTGCAAATGGTCAGTATTTCTGCGGTCGTGTTACAAATAAACATACAAATATTTTCACAAGCATCATATTCATCTATTAGCTGATGTAGTTCATTGTGAATGGCCGCGGCAGAACCACTCTCACATTTAAGAATACCGAGTTTGATTTCGGTTGTCACCTTTTTCAGCAAACCTACTTGATTCTCTTCCCCTTGCACTCTTTTACCATCAAACTGGAGACAATAGGGATCTTTGCTTTGAAGTTTTTGAACAATTTTAGTTTTCATTTTCCGTCCTTCAGAGATTACTCGTTTCCAGACACCCGCCTGAATTGGAACTGGCACATCATGACCCTGTTCAGCAATGGTTGCAAGAAAGTCATGTGTGCTTTATGTGTGGAAATGTTTTTCAGTACTTAGTAAACCCGCCGATCTAGTGCTTGTTCTTTGGTATTTCGGTTTGCATTCAGAAGATGACGTTTAAGAAATAGTTGGCGACTCGGGCGAAGAAGCAGAGGTTTCAGAATCCGAAGATTTTGAGACAGTTGTATGTTTTTGTGTAGGTTTTGAGACAGTCGTGTGTGTTTGTGTAGTTTATGAGACAGTTGTGTTTGTTTGTGTAGGTTTTGAGACAGTTGTATGTGTTTGGGCATGTTGTGAGACAGTTGTCTGTGTTATTGTAGGTTGTGATTGAGAAAAGCTGGTTTGAGATTGAGTTTTTGATAGTCGGATTCGTTTTCTTTGGTGGAATGATTCCAAAGGGGCTTGTTTTGACCATTGAATAATTCAATCTTTCTACCATGTTCAGTACTGCCTCTGGAGGCTCTTTATCCTCTGTGCTTTTCCATTTTCCATTAACGTTGGGTGACATCAAATAACTAAGAAAGTGTTATCAGATGGTTTCTTTTTGTTTGTGTCATATAAATCAATTAGACCATTGAGTTTCATTCTGATTAGTGTGTATGGATAATAGTGGAGAAAGTCTTGAATTTCCCTCCAGAGCAATTCTATATCAGTAATCATCGAATTTTGATTCGATCCAGTAGCCGTTTCTGGCTATTGAACATGAAAAGTGAAGTTTCCAAGAATTTGACGGTTTGTCGGCATCCATGTGAGATTGATTAAGCTTTTCTTCAACAGATAGAATTCTTGGATCCCACCTCCTTTTTGTTTAGAAGATGAGGGAAGATGAGTCTATGTATCATCTCTTGTTTAGTAAAACAAATGGAAACAGTCGAGCTGAAATGTGCTTAAAAGCAGACTAGAAAGTCATATAATAATTCAGAACATGTGAAATCAATGCCTGAGCGTCAAACTGCGCGATATGAGAAAACAAAAAATTAAAGGTGGGGGAACTTTTTTTTCAGGAATTTAAAAAAAACATTAATGTTGCTACTGTCATCTACATACAATTGTTCCTCGAATGTAAGGGGTTTCAGTTTTCGTTACGAAATAAAATGAAAATAGTTATCACCCTTTCCTACGTTCTACAATGACTCAAAAATGTCTCAACAATCTGCTTATTCTGCACACACATAAGAACAGGGTTGATAACGCTAATCTTACAGAAATTGCAAAAGCCTTTATAAGTTTGAACGACATCGCCAAGAATACTTTGGTGCATTTAAATAGTTTATTTAAACTTGGATTGATTTGTAATATTATCCAAGACTATTGAGAATTTTTTAATCTCGATACTTAGTAATTATAATATACCTTAAATGGATACTTACACGTGACAAAATATTTGATCAGTGGATAGAGTCATAAAGAGAGCTATAATAAGAGATTGAGTCTTTTTAAGACACAATCATCATTTTAACCCTTGGAAAAAAATAAAAAAAATTGCTTTATATTTTCATAAAATTATAACAATAATGAACATAATTCTCTAAAATATGTTCGAAATTATTAATAGTAAAATTTAAATATTTTGCTTAATTGTAATTGATCTAAATTTCAGACTATCATAAATTGTGTTTTCTATCAATTATTATAAAATATAAAATATCAGAAATAAATAATACAGGAATGTTTGAAACTGATATTATGCGTATGCCCTGAAAAACAAGAGATATGTCTAATAACTGTTATATTTGTAGTTAGCACATAAAGCTACAATGTTTACATTGATTAATAATCCTGTCAGACGGCCGAATTCGCTCACTTTAGCTAAAAATTAAATAGTAACATACCTAATATTCATTTCAGTAATGAATTAGTTGACGACAAGTGCTCAATGTTCATTTTTATTTTTTTTAATATATTATTTTTAATAATATCGATTGTACTTGCAAGATTACTATATTCTATTATTGAATTAAGGGGGTAATTTGTCTTTCGGTCATATTTGTCTTGTCCCCCCCCTCCCTTTATAATTTGGCTTGCCCCCTTAAAATATTTCGTTCCGCCGCCACTGAATTTAATTTATGTATTTATAATTAATCTGTGTCTTAGCTGGAAAACCTTCACATGCCGTGTAATTGCCATCCATTATTTCCATAATATTTTACCCCTGAAGAAACTTTAGTTTGAGTAAAATTTGTTGAAAGTTACTAGTGTGTGTCACAAGCGGGACCGATAGCTGTAAATTTAGATGATAAAATGACATCGTCAAAAGGTTCAAGACAAACACGTTCCAGGGGCCCTGCGATTGGGGAGCTCGTCCAGTACGTAAGACTTCTAATATCAAATAGTTGGTGAGATGATCTGATAGGATTATCGGGGCCCAGAGATAGCTGAGGCAGCCCAGTCTATTTACAGGGGTCTCAAACTTGAAAAACATGTTTTTAGATTGATATATAGTCAACATATGTTATAAAGACCCGCACAATGATTACTTTTACAAAATCTAGACATAAACTTATAGAAAGAAACAACTGATTCAAAATGAAGCGCTAGAATCAATAAAGAGCCTTGACCTTGACACCATTTTCTCCTAAGGTCCCTTTGCTCCTTTGACCTATTATCTATCGGTAATCACATGGTAGCATCAATCTCTACTCTTAACACATATAATATTATTGATGCAAGAAATAAATAATATGTGTTATAATAATAAACACGTATATCAGTAATAAGTTATGAGGATTTTGCCTCAGTGTTTTTAAAAATTATGCAGAAAAAATTTATGAATAATACGTGTCATTGAGCAAAACAATAAGTGAAATTTTGAAGCTCTATAACTATAAAAATGCCTCAAAATCTATTACAAAATTGTTCCTAATTAAACAAATAAACAGAAGCTTTGTTTTAATACAATATTTAAAGAACAAAAAAAAGTACTTAAACAGGCCTACTTAAAAAAAATAATTATTTGATAAAGTTCTTACAAAAATAGAAATGATAAGTATTGTATAATAAGCTTCAGAATCTAGCACTTTGGTTGGTAAACTTAGAAATGGGTGTATATTTTAAGCGTACAAGAGTATAAATAAGGTACGGGAATTCCAGTAATTATGCAATCTCTTGGAGTTAAGGAGAAGGCCGGGGGTGGGGTGGGGGGGGGTTCATGATGGAATTACGACTTTTGTACGATATCCTAACATAAATATTCCGGTCGTTCGACCCTGTCTTGATACGACTGATAAAATAGCGACATCGCCATCTTACACTTGTACACCCACGCAACGCGCACCCACACTATTGACGCCAATAGCGTAGGGGGACTTTCAAGAAAAGAAATACCATGTTGTAATTTAAGAAGTCATGCGAGTACGAAATAGGAATAAACACACAAATAGAGAGGACACATACACTTGCCCGTGCAGGAGCCAGATAGGAAGACGGGGAGGCACAAGTACAGAGAGCAGATGAGTTAAAGAAGATTTTGGAAGTTGTCGCCGGAGAATGCCAGGTCTGTTTAGATCGTACAACTGGGTGCAACTGGGTCAGTTGTAAGTGCATAGACTCTTTGATTCGCCTGGACATTAAACAATTATAACCTTTTACAGTTTAAATGGACTGTGAATATTTCTTGTTTTATTCAATCGAAGAGCTTACTTTAAATGCCTACATTTAGAACGTAAAGAAAGAATTATTTTAACTATGGAGTTTTTGTTCCAATTATGCAATAAATCTTCTAGGCGTGTCCATTACATTGCCCACTGACGTTGTGGTTACAAGTGTGTTATTTTCTAAATATTAAGTACACATGGAAGTAAAATGTATAAGATTTCCAAAGAGCTATTAGTGTTCTTTGAATTTTAAATAGTTAAATATCATAGAATAATACTTTTAACTGTCAAATAAGAATTTGAAAACAATTTTTGATAACATTTTTTTTTCAATATGTAGTATATTAATGTAATATATATATATTATAAACAATTCACAGCGAAACATAAAGATATTTTGATTTTTAATCTTTTATAGTCAAACGACAAAAATGTCAACTTTTGCTATAAATGTAATAAAATGAAATGTTATAGTTATATTATATAACAGAAGAAAAAATAGATTTTGTCAACATCTAAATTGAATTCATTTATAAATAAATTATAAAACGTTATATTTACACATTAATACTGTTACGGAAATAAATAGACCGTGTAAATTTTTGAAAAATTCTCTAGCAATGAAAGTGATTCTTTATAGGCACAAGTAGTTTCAAGAAGCTCTTCAATATTTATATTAATGAGATTCAAATCTATGTAGTATTTTCAACAACACGATAAACATTCGGCCGTGTTTATATGTATAAACTGGTTGCAATAGTTACATGTCTATCTTATCGTGTACAACCATATCCGCTTACATTAAGATTAGGATTCAAACGTCCCAGATGGACTACCTGATACATCCACCAACTCCAATCATCATCTCTATACCCCATACAGTGGACTGTGGCTCCACTACTTCCTGGGCATGTACATGTTGTGTAGGTAAATTTCGTAAGGTACTGGTCACCCACCTTGAATTTATCCACATAGTATCCGATACTAATCATTTTACTGCACCCATGAGGATGTGACACTATGATGCATAACTTGTCTACATTTCGAGACTTTTTATATACTTGAAAAATTATTGTTGAAATATATTGAAAATGTTTCCAATACTGTTCCAGTTTATGTCCCAGATCTGTGTCATGTCACACATTTAAGTCGGCAGACATCTCTCAACGTTAATAAAGTTAACACTGACCTGATCCACAATGACCACTGGACTGTCTTCTCTGTCATAAAAAAATCTCAAGGACGTGTGGCTGGCCTCAATGACATCAAAAACAACATGTGCGGATGTATCTAAATAAAACTCCCACCACAGGTGACTGGCTGTGTCTGAATGTTTACATTTCTTACACCAACACCTCTTGTAGTTATCCATTTGATTTCTTCCATTTTGTTGACACCCGTCTCTGAAATTCACAACTGGACCACATATCATACCGCTTCCGAATCTAAAAATCAATTTGTCTCTATGCTCATATAATGGGTATGGTTTCTTTGTGTGAGGCCAAAACTGTGGTCTGTGTCGACTGGTTTCTCAACACCAACTCTGACAGTCAAATCAGCTGTTGCTCTGATGTATTTACATAAAGAAATAGTACGATGACCTTTAGGTAAATTGTCTATGGTGAATGTATCAACAGGAATAAATTCTGTATGACCTGAATTTTTCTTACAGCCAATAAATTTTTGCTGTAGTTCAATCTCTCCTCCTTCTGATACCTGATTTTCGTGATCACCTGAAATTGATAATAAAAATATTACAAGTAATTTTAAACATTTTCATTATTGAACATTTATTTATAGTTATTTTTAATATTTTGTCTAAATGGAAATACAAATTGAGCTTTGTGCGCTTTTACCTATGTAAACAAATAATGAGAAAAGTCGTACATATTTAAGAATGGCATTTATCGCAAAAGAATGGGAAAATTGGTATATGGTACTTAGATTTAAAAACTAATATTTCTAATCTCTAAATAGTTATCACCCTAATGTGGGCCCCCTAACAATGACCCCCGACCCCCCCATCTCGGCGTGCCTGACTATGGGGAGCTTTAATTTTTTTTTTTTCAAATCTATTTTAAGGTTGAGAATGAACATTTAAAAAAAATACTGTAACCATCGGTCTTTTGAAAGTGTTAACGAAATGTCTGTGTTAGTGTGTTTGTGTGTATGTGTATGTGTGTTTATGTGTATGTGTCTGTGTGTAGCCTTGACAAAGTTAGGATCACATTATTATCGCTGGCAACGTCTCACGGATGCTGCCCACTCCCACCCTCAGATTTAGTAGTCCAGCTTGACCGTCCGTCCGGGCCAGCCCACTAAGCCAGAGAGAGACAAGGTTCTAGATCCCAAGTTACACATCGTTTGGTGGTCAAGGAACTCGTCTTAAGTGGACACATCTTCTGCCAAAAAGATAGTTTCAAGGACGCTGTTACAACAAGGCCTTTGGAGAGGACCAAGATAATCCAGTTGCTAAAAATAAACCCGACCAAATAATGTTCAGTAGCTGGATAGTTTTTTTTTGTAGCCTCGTAACTAAAATGTCTTTGATTCAATTAGACTTTGTGTTCTAATTTGAGAGGATTTTTTTTTGTAGCCTCGAAACTAAAATGTCTTTGATTCAATTAGACTTTGTGTTCTAATTTGAGAGTTCAAAAGAGCTAAATATTGATCACATTTTATAGAAGGGAAAAAAAATCAATGACGTAATAATTGGAGAAATAAAGTAATGGCTTTGTGAAGAAAATAAATTTAATGCAGACTTAGTAAAATGTTATGTCTGATTATGTCAGTATTTTCATATGTCTACTGGTACTTCAGTTCAAATATTTGTCTCTTTTTTTTAAGTTTCTTATGTGTTTTAGGTGTTTATCTTTTGGGTGTGTGTGTGTGTGTGTGTGTGTGTGTGTGTGTGTGTCTGACGTCTGAGTGTATGTTTGATGTTTATTTCAATGTGAACATCTGAATGAGTATTTTGACGTTTTTATGGACGTGAACACCTGATTGTGTGTAGTGATGTTTGTATGAATGTGTACATACAATTATGTCTGACAATCGGCTAGGCTTGTGTATTACTAATGTCTGTCTAGGTGTATTACTAATGTCTGTCTAGGTGTATTACTAATGTCTGTCTGGGCGTGTTTCTAATGTGTGTCTCGGGAGTGTTTGAATAATATTTGACTGGAGTGACTTGAAGGGTGTGTGTCTTAGAAGTGTTTGCGTAAGTGTGTCTGAGTTTTAAATATGGTGTGTGTTTATTTGTTGTGTATGTGTGTTTTTAGTGTGTGTTTATTTGTAGTGTGTGTGTGTTTGAAGTGTGTGTTTATTTGTAGTGGATGTGTGTTTGTAGCGTGTGTGTGTTTGTGGCGTGTGTGTAACGTTTTGAAAAAAAATATTATAAAAAGGTAAATTTCATCTTTTACTGAAATTTTGACACTAAAGCACCACAGAAAATGAGTCATCAGGCGGACGAATCATGTCGGACTTTAAATATAACAGGGACGAATCATGTCGGACTATAAACATAACAGGGACGAATCATGTCGGACTATAAACATAACAGGGACGAATCATGTCTGACTATAAACATAACAGGGACGAATCATGTTGGACTATAAACATAACAGGGACGAATCATGTCGGACTATAAACATAACAGGGACGAATCATGTCGGACTATAAACATAACAGGGACGAATCATGTCTGACTATAAACATAACAGGGACGAATCATGTCGGACTATAAACATAACAGGGACGAATCATGTTGGACTATAAACATAACAGGGACGAATCATGTCGGACTATAAACATAACAGGGACGAATAATGTCTGACTATAAACATAACAGGGACGAATCATGTCGGACTATAAACATAACAGGGACGAATCACGTCGGACTATAAACATAACAGGGACGAATCATGTTGGACTATAAACATAACAGGGACGAATCATGTCTGACTATAAACATAACAGGGACGAATCATGTTGGACTATAAACATAACAGGGACGAATCGTGTCGGACTATAAACATAACAGGGACGAATCATGTCGGACTATAAACATAACAGGGACGAATCATGATGGACTATAAACATAACAGGGACGAATCATGTCTGACTATAAACATAACAGGGACGAATCATGTCTGACTATAAACATAACAGGGATGAATCATGTTGGACTATAAACATAACAGGGACGAATCATGTCGGACTATAAACATAACAGGGACGAATCATGTTGGACTATAAACATAACAGGGACGAATCGTGTCGGACTATAAACATAACAGGGACGAATCATGTCGGACTATAAACATAACAGGGACGAATCATGTCGGACTATAAACATAACAGGGACGAATCATGATGGACTATAAACATAACAGGGACGAATCATGTCTGACTATAAACATAACAGGGACGAATCATGTCGGACTATAAACATAATAGGGGCGAATCATGTCGGACTATAAACATAACAGGGACGAATCATGATGGACTATAAACATAACAGGGACGAATCACGTCGGACTATAATCATAACAGGGACGAATCACGTCGGACTATAATCATAACAGGGACGAATCATGATGGACTATAAACATAACAGACTCATGTTAGTGAATCTAATGTGTATTAAGAGCCACCACTTAGTCACAGAGGTTGAAAGATGTAATAAAATTGTTTACAACGGCTACTTCAAAGACTACCGAGTGTAATACTGGAGATATACAGCTGTCATCTCTTAGATGTTTGATACAGAAACTGTAGATAACCTTTGAACCTTAAAGGGCCACATTATAGGTCAACATTAGATTATACATGAATCCCAATTTTTAAAAAAATATTTGACATATTTGCTAATCTTTGTTGTCTCAGAAATCAGCCACCTGCCGATAAAAGGGAAAGTGTGTGTCATAGTTTTAATATACATCAAATAAATACCAACACCTATAAAGTGTGAATGATAAGATTATATAATCAGCTGTTAACTTTGCTTTGTTTATCTAAAACCAGGCGTAAATATTTAAATGTTCAATACGATATACATTTCTATCGTTGACATGACGTCATTCTATAAGATAGCGGGATAACAACGATATAACTCTTTGTTCCAGTGGTGTAGTGGGAGTGGGGGTGAGGGGCATCATGCCCCCGGGCGCGACTCACAAAGGGGAGCCAAAAGGTATATTTTACATAATATTAAATGGCTTTTGAATGGGGGGGGGTGCTGAAAAAGGTATTGTGCCCCGGGTGCAAGTTAAACTCGCTACACCACTGATCTGTTTTTGTTTTGCAAATCCACCCAAAAAGAACGATAACTCTGTTGGAGAAGTTATCCCTCTTGTCCGTTTACCCTACCAATAACCAGGACAATATATATATATATATATATATATATATATATATATATATATATATATGCTCCAGGTACTTGCGATGCATGCTCCAGGTACTTGCGATGTATGCTCCAGGTACTTGTGATGCATGCTCCAGGTACTTGCAATATATGTTCCAGGTACTTGTGATGCATGCTCCAGGTACTTGTGATACATGCTCCAGGTACTTGTGATGTATGCTCCAGGTACTTGTGATGTATGCTCTAGGTACTTGTGATGCATGCTTTAGGTACTTGTGATAAAACTTTCCTCTACCCCTCCCTATGTCAATGACCATCTTAAACGAACCAAAGCACCTTTCCCCACTTGCACATTCGCACTTTGTTTTACCCCGATAAATCTTTTATCACTTTGATTAGCGCACTGTTAGCAGACTGTTGGCACCCTAAAAATAGTAGCATAACATTTTTGTTTTTTGTTCTATATCCTTTACGGTTCATTGTGTGTTGCTTCATGTAGCGGTATACAGCATAGTTAAGTGTAAGTGGAAAAAAAAGTTTAAATGACTAAAAGTGAATGTCTTACACTCCGATTTCCCGGGCAACGCCGGGTATTAAAATAAAAGCTAGTAAAAAAAATTCACTTCGAAAGCACCAGCAACGTTTTGCACTCTTGACAAGTGTTCGGGTTGTCCCCTCCCCCCCCCTCACTTTTTCCAAAGTCACCAACTCAGAGCCCCCTGCCCCCCCCCTTCCCCACAGAACTTTCAATTAAGTCTTGACTACCTTAAGATTAAACAAAAGGCTCATTCTTAAAGACTACAGGCGCACAGATCAATAACGGATATTGGAGGTTTAAAGAATATCCCTGCAGATCGATGCGTAGGTCACAAAAGCCATTGAAGTGAAACCAACGGAAGGTACAGAGTTAGTGAAGGCTTGCAGGTGGCAGTGTCGTGGGAGGGAGATGAGATAAGGTGGGTGGAGGATTGGCGGCGGGGGGGGGGGCAATAAAATTCATGCAATAACTTTTTTAGTCGCTGATAAACGGAGTGGGAAATAAGGCAATGAATTAATTTAAGGTCTTTTTGTCAATGATAGAATATAAAAGTGCAACCACTCTCTGCAATCCAATATAAAAGTGCAACCACTCTCTGCAATCCAATATAAAAGTGCAACTACTCTCTGCAATCCAATATAAAAGTGCAACTACTCTCTGCAATCCAATATAAAAGTGCAACTACTCTCTGCAATCCAATATAAAAATAGGATCAGTGAAAAAAGGAAGAATAATCTCTTTTTAAAAAAAAGGTGGGGGAAGGGGGGTGTTTGAAAAAGAAAAACTTCAGTACAAGAGATAGATAGAGCTGCGCACAGGAGCGTTACTTTAAAATTGGGGACACTTCCGCAATTATTCCCTCAGATCCCAAGCCACTATAACTACACCTGTACCACACCCCAAGCCACTATAGCTACACAAGTAACAGACCCCAAACCACTATAACTACACCAGTAACAGACCCCAAGCCACTATAACTACACCAGTAACAGACCCGAAGCCACTATAAAAAAAAAACATTTAAACTGTAACTGTAATACTAATAGGAAAAAAATAATAGTAATAATATTACTAACTGAAAAAAGCGCTATAAAATAAAATTCTAGAAATGCGCTACAATATTACATGTATTAGGGAGCGACCGATAATCGGATCGGTATCGGACAGATATTGGCACTATCGGTCAATATAGGATGGACCGATTTTTGTAGGGTGCGACTGATAGTCGGACCGATATTGGCACTATGGGTTAACTATCGGGCCGGCCGTTTTTTGGCTGCCGATACATTGTTTTTTTTTCACAACAGAGTTGCAGAAAAAAAAAATCCGCAAATAACCCAATTCTATAACCAGATCAGACAAGATTTTTTTAAAAAAAGGAAAAAAAAACCCGTAAACAGAAATTGTCACGTCTATATGAATTGCATCAGCGATATGACCTTGAAACAATAGAATTCGCATTTCTTAATTCTACTGTATGACCTTGAATGATACAATTAGTGAACATCTGTGTGTATTTTTTTTGGGATGGGAAGTAGGGCGGGGGGGTATTACGGTAGTGGAGGGTAAGTAAAGTAAAGTAAAGTTCCCTTCTTAGCCCTAGCGGGCCATCGGGGCAGATGAAGTGTAGAATTCATCTGTTTCTATAACCTCGACATGTAAAGAGATTGTGTGGTTAGCACAACTTAAAGTCAGGTACCCATTTACAGCTGGGTGGACTTGTAGGACGACTTTGCACGACATTTCACCTGGAAAAATTCCATGGACCTCACCGAGGATCGAACCCAGGACTCTCAGGTTGCCAGTCGAGTATCTACACCACTCGGCCATCCGTGGAGGGTAAACAAGACTTACGTGTAGGCGAAGTGTTACAAAATATGAAAAGGGAAAGGGGGGAACAAGAGTTGGCATACGTCATATGATTGGAAACTAATGCACGAGAAAAATACGTGTTTGGCAAGAGAAACAGACTGACAAAAAATCTAGAGATGCGTACTTTTATGAAAGTGAGCAAAAAATTGTATTAGATAATCCAACACTGTTGTTTTGTAAAAATATTTGGTTCATATACCGGTATTTTTCATATGTTTTGATGCATACGTCTATACTAGTGATAACTGATATAGTAACTGAAAAAATTACTAACTGTAATAGTAACTGTAAAAAACAATTTAATAATTACTCTAACTGTAATAGTAACTGAAAAATATTTGAACGGCTAACTGTAACTCTTACTGTAACTGAAAAATGCTAACTGAATCAACACAGTATACAACACACAGATTGGATTAATATAGCACGTGCAACATACATCATACAGTTCCGGCTACATACAGCATACATACTGGGCTATATACAACATAGGGATTGGGTTAATACAGCCTACGTGTAACAATAGCTTTAGATAGGTCTATACAATTTTAGAACCACTGTCAAACTCATGGGTCCATGATACAGTCATATGTTTTGATAACTAGAATTCCAGCGGTTGATCTTTGTTTATGGTAAAATTGGTTGTCACCACAGGTTATGACCCCCAGAGATAGGTGACGATAGATGTAATTAGGCAGACAAAGGAATACTAGTCCAGAGTGAGTTTTTAGCCGCACCAATCCCTAGGCTGGAATAAGAGTCATTAATATGTAGATGAGTTAGAAAGGGTGTTAGGGAACCAATCAAAAGTTCTGGGCGTTTGGGGCACGTGATAATTCACCAACACATAAATAACAGAGGTAACGGAAATTTGTACAGACCGACAGATCGACAGACTGACGATAGAGACATCAGGACACCAGTTGTAGAGATAGTCAGAGGAGAAGTTAGCGGAGAAATAATAGAGGCACAAGCTATCAAGTTATTGAGTTTTACAGTACACAGTCAAAGTCTATTTTATTGAAGTATCTTTGAATAATCCTTTCGGGGACCCAGGATACTAAGTGTCAAAGTATGTCTGTATAATCCTTTCTGGGAAACAGAATACTACGTGTTATATTGTGTACGAAGCATTTTTGTGAATACTGCTGCAACAAGTTCAGATTACATATGTTTTCTTATTGTTGAATAAATATAATTGAATCGTGGAACTTTGCCTCATTGATTGGTGTGTTGTTTGAGAGTGCAACGAGACTGAACGCTACTTAAGATTATAAACCAGTTATGATATCGGCAGCTACATAAAACCAGTATAGTTATCTGAAGCAGCAGTGAGGAACACACAGTGTTACCTTGGAGAAACATTACATCAACAAGTACATAACATTATATACAAAAATATAGTGTTACACTACGTCATGCGTAACAAACACCACACAGTTCCGGCTACTCACGAGATAATTCGTCGACACTTGGACATCAGTTTGACTAGGTAGAGATCAGTTTATGTCCATTTTAGGGATGTACCCCCTCCCCTCCCAGATGACACCATTTACCAAGGATGTCATACATATCGCCTCCAGCAGTATCGCACTTTAGTTATGGTGGCGATTTCGATATAACAGAACGATACAGATCTCAGAGGAGGCCATTGCAGTATACGTTTTTTTTTGTGTTTAGATTTTCCACATTAATGCCGCACGGTCCGTAAGGTAAGAGGGGCAGGCATGTGGGGGGGGGGGGTAAATCGTCCCCCCCCCCATGCCCAAAACGTTGCCACTGCAAAATGCCAGAGCAGTAATATCGGATCAACAGATAACATCACATATCGGATCAACAGATAACATCACATATCGGATCAATAGATAACATCACGTTCTTATTGCATGAAACACGTCAACTGGGGATTTGTTGTGAGGTTTTGAATTAATCCCAATGTCATGGACCGTTCACTTAGTGCCGATGCCTGTTAGGGGTAGATGTCTAAAGTGTGTGAGACACAATGATAAAGAATGGTAAATACGCGTTACGCGGGAGAACTGGTGGTTGGGGTAGGGGGGGGGGCAAGAAAAAAAAGCGTTACGTAATAAGTGTATAGCCCTTCGAGGTGTTGGCAGAGAGATTAACTGAGTAGAAGGCAATGATCTTAGAGTAACTTCCCTTCTCTGTATTACACACCAACATAACACCGTGTAAAATGGCAAATTTCAGATAAATTTTGTGTTTTTAAGTATGAGAATGCTCTCCTTAGTAAACTTGTAGACAGCAGGCCCGTAGCGTGCGGGGGGAGGCGTTTTGTCTGGCACCCTCTGCTTGTTTGCTCTACTTAGTAACATTTATTTCCTGCCCCCCCCCCTGCTATTGGCCTGGCCGCTGCCGTAAAATTTTCACGCTATGGGCTGGGAGACAGTCCGATGAAATGTATTATTGTGTAATCTAATCAGAATAATAACACGCAAATTGTGGCAAAGTATGTCGAATTTTTCTTACAGAAATGAATTCTGCTAATTTAAAAAATGTGAATAGAAATTAAGGTAAAAAATGAGGGCAACTGAACATCACACGTATGTATGACGTATGTATGACGTATGTATGACGCGTGTATGACGTATGTATGACGCGTGTATGACGTATGTATGACGTATGTATGACGTATGTATGACGCGTGTATTTATGGCGGAAGCGTTAATTGACCCCTGTCTTCCTGCATGCAATGCACCGACTCACCAATTATCAACAATAACAACAATAACATGAACATAACATGAACATAAGATGAACATAACATGAACAATGGGTTTTTCCGGAAGGTAATTCAAGTCGTGTTCCTGTGATTTTACAAGTAACCGGTTCCATGATGTTAATGTTTTCTCATAAAACATTGATTGTGTAGCATTGATTGTGTAGCATTTATTGCGTAGTATTGATTGCGTAGCATTGATTGTGTAGCATTGATTGTTGTTTGAAATCTTGCTTAACACAATACATGACTGAACACAAATGACTGTTTCAGTTTTCATACATGTGATGGTGATAAATCTTGACCTAGTTAATACATACAGACCTTCTAAATACAGAGGACCAACCTTGAACTTATCCGTGGGGCCCAAAGAAGATTTGGCCTCATTAATAGTCTACGTTTTCATTCAATTAAATGGTTACGACAGAGGTGGGCAAAGTATCTGAATCGCGGGCTACATTATCTTCTTAGGCTAGGAGGACCGGATCAAGAGCTAATTATTAAGAGCTATTTATTATGTGCTATCTAGTATGAGCTAATTATACTGAAATTAAACCAAAACTAAATAGTTATGGCCGTTCCCAAAAGAAAACGTATCACTGGGGCGAAGTTTGCCCATGTTTAGTTTATGGTATGAACTTCAGTTTTTTTATTTTATTTATATAGTATTGGTTGGGTTGTTGGTGGTGGGTCATAATACTTAAAAGACATATCTGATTAGTAAATATATATATATATATATAAATTTAAAAATATCAAATGCCATCGAACTGAGGCTAGATGATCTGTATTAAGCACATTGTGTGAAATACGATAATAACAAACGAAGGAACACAAGCTTACCAGGAAAAAGGCCGTTAATACCCAGAAATACACTAGGAAATCATTGACAGCATTGTTCGTTCTGGTTCTCTGCCCTTGCTATTCCTTGTGTGAATGTTTTTATCACAAACACACACACGCGCGCACAGAGTCTTGCAGGCAACACACCCGCCATATTAGCGTGATACGCGGTACCAGAAACATAAGTTGTCTGGCATAGGCAGATAAAAATAAAAACATAGCCTAGTTGAGATAAGACTTTATTACTCATATCTCTGATAGAACAAAAGGGTTACATGACTCCAGGCAGAGTGTATGTCATTGCTTCATATACAAGCGTGTATCCTAATGGATGGATGGATGGATGGATGGATACAAACCCTAGAGCTAAAAATCGAGTACCCCTCCCCCCCCCACTCCTAAAAAAATTATCTAAAACAAAATCGCCCAACTAAACGGGACAAATTTTAGGTTTTGTAGATCCCTTCTTTCACCCCTACCACATCCGGGAGTGTATTGACCAAGGAGTCACCACGGGAGACGTAGAGGGAACTTTCACCATGACCATAAAATTCCCTTGGTTCTCACCGAAGTTCGAACCCGAGACTCTAAAGACCGAACTACAGTCGAGCGCTTTATTTGTACTGCAGCCCATCCGTTGTTTCAAGTAGAATGGACATGGCGGGGAATTTCTAACTGCTGCTCGTCAGGGACTTTTATGAATGCCATCCTAATTAATGGTCAGTACAAAACGGTTAACATGATGAGGAGTGGCGCCAATTTACCGGGATGAATTTATTGATTTGATGGATGGGTATTAATTGATTGATTGGATGATTGGGAGAATCTCAAAAGACAGAGAC